>NQII01000365.1:903630-944798 GCA_002778355.1 Clitarchus hookeri | reverse complement strand
AAATGCGTTATTGCATTTTGTCTGTCTGTGCAGTCTATGAGTGCTGGATCTATCTTTCTTAACTGCAAAAAATATCATAATTTTTGTTTAGAAGTGAAGATACGATTGAGAATAATTTTGGAAGATACACTGTTAAAAAAAGTCCTCTCGTTTACGGAAACGGGCTGGTAAAAAGTCTTCAGAAGTGTACGTAAGCTCTCCCGAAAATTACGGACTCATTCCTTTTAAAAAATGGTCTTTCTGTAAATTTTTCTGAACTTTACACTTTCCGTGAATTCACGGAACTTCCCCGTAAATTACCCATATGCTATTCACGCTCAAGTGAGCACTTCTGAAAGCCCTCTCATTTTGAATATTAGTCAATAAATATATTTTATTTTAGTCTTAGACGTTAACTTCTGAGTGCGGTAATACACTGTGTGTATTACTTACTTGGAAATATTTATTTGAAAAGGTGGTTAAAGAATAAAAAATTGCTGAAAGAAAAAGTAACCTGGGCCTCAAAAGTACTCACTTTACCGTGAAGAGGCTTTAGTTAATTTCATGTACTTGCGGTTTCAAAAAAATGAAAAATAAAAATAATCAAATTTGGTTATGTGTGTTTTTCACCGTGTATAAAAATACATATTTAAAANCAAAAAAATGAAAAATAAAAATAATCAAATTTGGTTATGTGTGTTTTTCACCGTGTATAAAAATACATATTTAAAAGTGATTTAGTATTTTATACTTAAGCAAGATTTGAAACCGAGTTAGTGAATGTGGAGTGCGTGACTCTATAACCACTCACCTACAACATTCACATGAAATCTTGGGGTATAATTGTGATATTTCTATTACATGCAGTTGCATAAGCAATTCTTCAGTTTCTATTAAAGTAAGTGGGTTTTAAGTGTTACTAAATGTAATAGAGAACTGATGCTACTTTATTATGTTTGAAAGAATAGGTCTTAGTGGCTTGGACATCCTAACTACGGCAGAAACGATTATTTTCTGGTTACAGTGGCGAAGAAAGCTTCATGTAGACTTGGCATTGTTTGTCATCGAAACCAGAAGCTGTAGGAAATACGGAGACATCCTGTATTTTATATTTACGGACTTGACTCCGTTTTACGCCATAACGGATTGCGTTTTCGCATATTTACTGTACGTTTCCGAGAAAATTCCTCAAATATGTGGACATTTTTAACAGTGTAACTAGATCTAATTTCTAGTGTAACTAGACCTGATAGCGTTCGGAGTTTGCTGTAATTAGTTATTGAATTTTTCGTAGACAGGGCTATTGAAACCCGCACTCACCTAGAGCTATTTTGCACTTTGGAGACCAATAGAAATTATAGTGAGGGCGAATCATGCATTACATCTTGTTNACTCACCTAGAGCTATTTTGCACTTTGGAGACCAATAGAAATTATAGTGAGGGCGAATCATGCATTACATCTTGTTGATCAAGTCTGCTGTTATATATTGTTTAATATAAACACTGATATCTATATTGACGACAGCAGAGACTATGAAATGTAGTTCTAAGTATTAATTTATTATCAAAAGTAATATTTTTAATTAGTGGATAATTAAATCTGTGTTTTATAACAATAAGATAATGAATCGGCACTACGTTGAAAAACTTCCATTTGTAAAAATTTTACAGCCTCATCTGATCGACAAACGGAAACTGTCATTAGGACCAAAGTGGTGTTAGTTTTTGCTAGGGGCGGAATAATAAACAGTAGGCAGATAGTAGAATATGCTCAGGACATTTAAAAGTGATTGGTTAACCTTCGTACAGCTTGAAATCATAATTACATAAACTGGTAGCATTGAAAATGTCATGATATCATGTCTGCAGTCAAGTTTGTTGAAGTCATCTACATACTTTGTGTATATATTCTAATATTTTCTTTTTTATTTATATAAAGCAATTTGAAAGTACTAATTCTGTTATTTTCAAAGGTCAATAAAACAATGCCTTGCCTCCGCTCCGCCATCTTCACCCCCTCCCAGAACCAGCGTCCAGTATACTAGGATATACTAGGAACACCACTTTGCTTTTTAAACAATACTTACTGAATCCTGCAGATTTTACTAGATCTCAAGACTTCTCCGGGAAAACGTTGTCCAAGAATCGAGCTTTACGAATCTCAAAACTCAACAAACACCATCATCTCTCTAAATAAGGTCAATTTACTCTGAACATCCCATATAGCAACACGAAATATTTCTTTCTTGGCTGGGTTTCTCCTACCNACAAACACCATCATCTCTATAAATAAGGTCAATTTACTCTGAACATCCCATATAGCAACACGAAATATTTCTTTCTTGGCTGGGTTTCTCCTACCAACCCCCATCATGCCATAGCGTTGCATCAGCCACCTCCATCATCCACCTCACGCATCTGTTTCCATCCCCTTTTGTCTTTAAGGCGTTCTCTGTCAACCTTAGTAATGTATCGCAATAGGGAATCGTCACTATTGGTAGTCGCCAGCTCGGGCAGCGCGAAGGAGTCAGCCAGAGTAATCACGGACAATGGTACTCTGCACTCACTAGCCTTCACCAACTGTCAGCCTGCAGAAGGGAATTATTTTATGACCCAATCAACTCCATCCAGCTCGTGCATTACATTTGATCAGTGTCATCTTCGCTACAATCACTCACGCTCAGTCTTTATTGCCACGCACAGTTATTCGTGCAAGTGTAGCCGGTGTCACGTCACCCCGCTTCATCACCGTTACCAACTGCTAAATTTTCTTGGTCCCCCGGTTTACTTTTAAAAGGCAGGTGTAGTGTAGATGCCTGGGAAATTCTCAGAGGTTGGTAGTGGTGTGTGAACGTCGCGAGGGAGGAAGAGATGTGCGCACATAGCTGGTCATTATGCCAGTTGTCTTACATACATCAGGTGATGCATCCGTGTTGCTGTTAGCGAAGACCGGATGTTCGTAGGATGGCGCATATGCTGCCGGGCGGTTCTGTTGTCGCTTAGCTACAGACTGATCCATGACGTTATTCCGGCTAGCGAGCGTGAGGGAACTCGTCTTCAGATCTGCCAACTTGGTGATTCTCTCACAAGATCTAGTGATTTAAAATGGTGGCCAAATGTCATATTTGTGGCAGGCCAAAAAGTTAGTGATTTCTGTAAGAATCTAGTGGCACATCTCGTAAAATATTGTTACAGTACGCCAGAGGGGCGTATCCGAGTTCGTGACGGATGGAGGTATTAATAAAAATTAAACAACTGATTTTGATTTTTTTTTTTAATTTATTAAAACAGCTATTATTTACAGCATTAATATATCAATCCCCACTACTAACTTTTTTTAAATCAATGAGCGCAGTATTTAATGTCTATCTCAACTCTAATTAAAGTCCTTCGTAATGTCTCTGTTTGGTTATAGTTAGGGCCAGTGACTTTTCGCGTAAAAATCGGAGCACACAGTAGACTTCAATACTATATACACACCTCAACTGTTGTTATACCTCCATTGGCTGCTGGTGCCGTGTCCGTCTTTGACCAAGCCACTCAGGACTAAGTAACTCCGACACTGAACCTTCGTGATTCGTGCGCAAACGGTTAACACGAGTCAGAACCTTTTTTAACCAATCAAAGAAGCTGGACGACCCTACAGTGCTTTGGACTGTATCTTGTCTCGAAATCTTTTCGCTAAATATCACTGTCCCCAGTTATAGTCAATTAACTCACATTTATCATTAACGCATGTTCAGTNCGAAATCTTTTCGCTAAATATCACTGTCCCCAGTTATAGTCAATTAACTCACATTTATCATTAACGCATGTTCAGTCTGTCTGTTGCCATCATTTGTAATGTCTTACACGCACGCATCCAGTCCAAAATTCCAGCCTGCAAGACTCACCCTTCACTGCGCCGATGCCCGCCGTTGCAGATTTTCCTCCCGCTGGTCACTTCCGTNTTCCAGCCTGCAAGACTCACCCTTCACTGCGCCGATGCCCGCCGTTGCAGATTTTCCTCCCGCTGGTCACTTCCGTCATCTATCGCTTAACTTCGCACAATCGCCCAGACTCCAGGCACTCAACAACTCTTGGCTAGGAGGCTCTTCGCACTCGCATGCTACCGCAACCAAGATCTGGAATATCCCCCCCTCATCGCGAGTCACACCGAGAGAGGCAAGGACGATCGAAACCAGAAAATTCTTGATATAAAAGCAGAAATTCAATCTGTTGAAGGTCAAGAGCGTGCGAGACGCAAAAAGGTTTATCACGATACCAGGAGGAAGAATGCGTGGCGACACACTTTGTAACTAGAAACCCTGATATAGGATTACCGCTCTCCTGTCATTCAAACATTCCTTCCTTAGTTACTCGCCGCCCGGTATCATGTCACTACTCTGTCCTCTTCCACTCGTATGCGCGTTGATGGTCGGAGGCGGGGGGTAAGCTAGCGCGGAACAGTATAAATGAAGACTGAAGATTACTTTTGTGTCCTCGGGATTCTTCATTTCCACCGGAACATATGATGTACACCTGGAGATATCATAGGAATATTCTGCGATGCATATTACAAGTTTTACTGCCGTGCGATTATCTCTATAGGTAGTCGTGTGATGAGCTGTCCCTTGCGAGAATGAATTATACTGCTTAGTCCTCGTCGTAGGCGAAATTTTTTTGAATCTTTACACTGGTAANCTGTCCCTTGCGAGAATGAATTATACTGCTTAGTCCTCGTCGTAGGCGAAATTTTTTTGAATCTTTACACTGGTAAATGGAAATTTCCATTTATACAGCTTGAGAGTACTGTGCGTTTGTACGTATGTCTGGCGAATACGTTAGTCATGTATTTCAGATTTTTTTATTTTTTTTTTATTTTTTTATTTTTTTTCCTAATTTCTGACATTGATGTTTTTAGATAGGGTGGTAAGCAACTGTAACTCGCAATACTAAGTAATTCAAGCAGCGAAAACATTTTTTAAATATATTTTGTCTGAATTTAATTTGAAATATATTAACATTACAACGTGGCGACTTTCTGGTGATTTCTGTACATGGATTTACTTGCTCGTCTGCCCAGACGTCTGCCGGGCACTGCGGATATAAGGGGCGTCCCCTGAAGCACGGAGGACGGCGGGCCGGATGTAGCACTGGCACACAGTAAATAAGAATGGAGGTCAAGTAGCCTCTTATTCCGCGAACTCCAGTTGCACGCTCCGCCAAAATGACGTCGCTAGCCAGAAACATGTCGGAGCGCCGTTCGCCAATCAGCGCCTGGCAATCTACACTTGCCAGCCGGCAGCCCAGCCAACACGGTGCAACTCGCAGCACGCGGCAGCCAACCAGACACGAGACCCGTTCCCTTACCATCGCGCAGCCAATCAGAGAATGAGTAGGCCCACGTCAAAGGAACCGCAATGCCATTTCATCTATGTGTACTTTAACCCTTTCAGGCCCCGTGTCTACTAGAGTGGATATGTTGCAGAGGAAAGAAATATATGACAGCAGATCGTGGCCCAGTGCGTCAGTTCCTTCCCTGTGGGCAATGTGATTCCTGGACTTTTCTACAGCTCTGGTTTTCCAGTGGTTTCCGCAATGGCTCTTAAGCACCATTGACATATTTCATTCGTTGCGTGAATTAAGGAAGTGTTGAACGCGGGTAAGCACAGCACGAACCAAAATTTTACTTGATTGCAACACTTGAACTCATTCATTAGGGACACCCAAATTTCCTTACCCTACGGGTGTACCAGCAGTTTTCTTTTACTTATTGGTGGCGTGTCTCTGTGTGAAGACATTTACCGAACTGACTGGCCAACCAGAATTACGCAACTTCGATACTGTACGCCTGTGATTCGCGCGCAAGCACCGAAGACACTCAACACGGAAACCATCCACTCACGAAAATGCATCTGAGCTAAAGTGTTATGAAAGACACCTGTTCTTGATGCGGGACTGAAAGGGTTCAGGTGGCCGCCTGGGTAGGCCACCGCACGGTGTGCAGAGCTCCAGCAGAAAATGTTTTATTAAAAAACCGTCCAGCGTGTCTGAGTGAGATCTGCTTACGAATAGCATTTAGGTAACGTTACGCGTCTGTATACGTTTTCCAGTTCATCCATTTGTCTCTAAAGCATGTTTTTGTGATATTGGAAATTACTCAAATGGGTGTCTTCACGGATTCCGGTACAAAACATTAAAAAAGGAATAGAGACGTGCATCAAACATTTATTTTTATTGTTACGTCATAAAATGGCGGGGTCTCCGCTAAAAGTCTCATAGAGGCGCGTTATCGACGGCAAGGCTGCACGCCTTGCGCCTTTGCGCGTAGAGGCGATGAGAGAGTTGATGCGCATGTCTCGGTCGCCCCTAGCGCTTTCAGGCCTCAGACGTGCAAAATTCCTTCAAACAGGCGGCCACCTTAAGCACCAAGGACATATTATAATTGGTTGTGTAAATGAAGCAAGTGTTGAATCGGGGTGAGTACAGCAGGAAGCAAAACGTCACTTGATGGCAGCACTTGAACGGATTTATTGATGCGGGACGGGAAGGGTTAACAGTCGGCGAACAGGGGAAACCAGCGGAGCATGGAAAGTGGCGGCGGTATGTGGGCCACCAGCAGGAGTCCGCGACGTCGTGCAGCGGCTGCTGACCGCCGTGACATCTGGAGCGAGCTGCCTCCGCGCGGGAGAAACTCCTGTGTACGTGGCCAGCNCTGTCCCTTGCGAGAATGAATTATACTGCTTAGTCCCCGTCGTAGGAGAAATTTTTTTGAATCTTTACACTGGTAAGTGGAAATTTCCATTTATACAGCTTGAGAGTACTGTGCGTTTGTACGTATGTCTGGTGAATAAAGGTAGTTAATGTATTTCAGATAAAAAAAATTTTTGCTTTAAATTTTTTTTTTTTTTTTTTCTCTAATTTTTGACATTTATGTTTTTAGATAGGGTGGTAAGCAACTGTAACTCGCAATACTAAGTAATTCAAGCAGCGAAAACATTTTTTAAATATATTTTGTCTGAATTTAATTTGAAATATATTAAAATTACAACGTGGCGACTTTCTGGTGATTTCTGTACATGGATTTACTTGCTCGTCTGCCCAGACGTCTGCCGGGCACTGCGGATATAAGGGGCGTCCCCTGCAGCACGGAGGACGGCGGGCCGGATGTAGCACTGGCACACAGTAAATAAGAATGGAGGTCAAGTAGCCTCTTATTCCACGAACTTCAGTTGCACGCTCTGCCAAAATGACGCNACGGCGGGCCGGATGTAGCACTGGCACACAGTAAATAAGAATGGAGGTCAAGTAGCCTCTTATTCCGCGAACTCCAGTTGCACGCTCCGCCAAAATGACGTCGCTAGCCAGAAACATGTCGGAGCGCCGTTCGCCAATCAGCGCCTGGCAATCTACACTTGCCAGCCGGCAGCCCAGCCAACACGGTGCAACTCGCAGCACGCGGCAGCCAACCAGACACGAGACCCGTTCCCTGACCATCGCGCAGCCAATCAGAGAATGAGTAGGCCCACGTCAAAGGAACCGCAATGTCATTTCATCTATGTGTACTTTAACCCTTTCAGGCCCGGTGTCCACTAGAGTGGACATGTCGCAGAGGAAAGAAATATATGACAGCAGATCGTGGCCCAGTGCGTCAGTTCCTTCCCTGTGGGCAATGTGATTCCTGGACTTTTCTACAGCTCTGGTTTTCCAGTGGTTTCCGCAATGGCTCTTAAGCACCAATGACATATTTCATTCGTTGCGTGAATTAAGGAAGTGTTGAACGCGGGTAAGCACAGCACGAACCAAAATTTTACTTGATTGCAACACTTGAACTCATTCATTAGGGACACCCAAATTTCCTTACCCTACGGGTGTACCAGCAGTTTTCTTTTACTTATTGGTGGCGTGTCTCTGTGTGAAGACATTTACCGAACTGACTGGCCAACCAGAATTACGCAACTTCGATACTGTACGCCTGTGATTCGCGCGCAAGCACCGAAGACACTCAACACGGAAACCATCCACTCACGAAAATGCATCTGAGCTAAAGTGTTATGAAAGACACCTGTTCTTGATGCGGGACTGAAAGGGTTCAGGTGGCCGCCTGGGTAGGCCACCGCACGGTGTGCAGAGCTCCAGCAGAAAATGTTTTATTAAAAAACCGTCCAGCGTGTCTGAGTGAGGTCTGCTCACGAATAGCATTTAGGTAACGTTACGCGTCTGTATACGTTTTCCAGTTCATCCATTTCTCTCTAAAGCATGTTTTTGTGATATTGGAAATTACTCAAATGGGTGTCTTCACGGTAATTTATAGGTATAAACATTCCGGTACAAAACATTAAAAAAGGAATAGAGACGTGCATCAAACATTTATTTTTATTGTTACGTCATAAAATGGCGGGGTCTCCGCTAAAAGTCTCATAGAGGCGCGTTATCGACGGCAAGGCTGCACGCAAGCTCAGTGCTTTGCGCGTAGAGGAGATGAGAGAGTTGATGCGCATGTCTCGGTCGCCCCTAGCGCTTTCAGGCCTCAGACGTGCAAAATTCCTTCAAACNTTATTTTTATTGTTACGTCATAAAATGGCGGGGTCTCCGCTAAAAGTCTCATAGAGGCGCGTTATCGACGGCAAGGCTGCACGCCTTGCGCCTTTGCGCGTAGAGGCGATGAGAGAGTTGATGCGCATGTCTCGGTCGCCCCTAGCGCTTTCAGGCCTCAGACGTGCAAAATTCCTTCAAACAGGCGGCCACCTTAAGCACCAAGGACATATTATAATTGGTTGTGTAAATGAAGCAAGTGTTGAATCGGGGTGAGTACAGCAGGAAGCAAAACGTCACTTGATGGCAGCACTTGAACGGATTTATTGATGCGGGACGGGAAGGGTTAACAGTCGGCGAACAGGGGAAACCAGCGGAGCATGGAAAGTGGCGGCGGTATGTGGGCCACCAGCAGGAGTCCGCGACGTCGTGCAGCGGCTGCTGACCGCCGTGACATCTGGAGCGAGCTGCCTCCGCGCGGGAGAAACTCCTGTGTACGTGGCCAGCCAGTTCGCCAGTCAGGTTCCCCAACCGTGGCTGCTTTCGTCGCGTAGCTGAATGTGCGTAGCCCAACGTCAAAATGTACTTCAACTGAGTTTCGATCCGGTGACCACTTTTTCGTAACTAATGCACGGTGGGAGCGCGTCACTTGGCCTAAAATTTCAGGAAAAATTTAATTTTACCAAAAGTAATTTGGCCTAAAAGTCACTTGATGAATGAAATATAAGTAGGGCCAATGACTTTTAGCGTAAAAATCGGACCACACAGTAGACTTCAATACTATATACACACCTCAACTGTTGTTATACATCCATTGGCTGCTGGTGCCGTGTCCGTCTTTGACCAAGCCACTCAGGACTAAGTAACTCCAATACTGGACCTTCGTGATTCGTGCGCAAACGGTTAACACTAGCCAGAACATTTTTTAGCCAATCAAAGAAGCTGGATGACCCTACAGTGCTTTGGACTGTATCTTGTCTCGAAATCTTTTCACCAAATATCACTGCCCCTAAATATAAGTAGAAGGTAAATGTAACAAAAAATTAGATACTTTTATGTTAACACAAGTATAATACGCCTGTGATATACGACGTATTTAAGGAACAACCAAACACGACATGGGGTGTTTTTTTCAAACGTTTGATTCAAAAAGTGTGAAGGAACCACGAATAGACTATAATCATACACATTTATCACCCCTTAACATATTATCACAGAGTATATAAATACAGTAAGACAACATGATGTGGCGGTTCCTTCGAGCTCCTACCCTTTCATTGATTGGCTATGCAAAGCTCTGGAAACGGGCTTTGGGTCTGGTTGGCTACCTGGTGCTGCAAATGGTTCCCCATTGGCTAGGCTGCCGGCTGGCAAGTAAGATACCAGAAGCTGATTGGCGAACGGCGTTCCGACATGTTGCTGGTCAGGGTGACGCCATGTTGCTTTCGTGTGAGGTTGAAGTTCGCGGAATAAGCAGTTATTTAACCTCTTTATACTATATTATATTATACCGAGTACACTCGTTCACGTGTGACAAGTTGCAGAGCAGGTGGAATCATGGTCGGTGCAGTGCAAGGTCCGAGGTTAGGGACCAATACAGACAGCGCCTTTCCCTGGGCGATGCTGTCTGATGCTACTTATTACATACCATTATTTAGTTATCAAATATGAATAATAATTATGAAATTTTTATACGATNATGCTGTCTGATGCTACTTATTACATACCATTATTTAGTTATCAAATATGAATAATAATTATGAAATTTTTATACGATTCCCGCTATAATTGTGATGTAATTTCTAGATTATAAGATGTATACATTGCATTTTTCAAAGTAGGATACGATACTTTTCCGGCTTTACGAAGTGTTGAATTGAAGAATGAATTATCTGCCTAGTTTGTTGACGTCCGTTTTCAGTGTTTACATTATAATTTTTTGGTATCTTCTTGAGAAAACGTAGTAACCTTCTTCTTCCATCGTAAGACACAGCTTGCCTTAAGAGGACTATATATAAAAACATTTTCTGTGAATCGTTGTTTGCGCGAATACGCGCATCTCAGTAAACAGTTGTTCTGAGAATACGACTTCTTGCTCTGAGAATACGAATTTTTGGCAGGAAAAGGTAAAAGCCAATTATCTAAGCCCGTATTTGAGCTTGCCTTCGCAGTTTCCTTAAGAGTTATGATAAATTTGCAACTATACAGACGCAGTTCAATCTGGGGGGCTCTCGTCGCCCGAGGTATTAAGTTCCACTGTTGCAGATATAATTGGCATAGTACAGCACACCGACGGGAAAAGGAAGAAAACTGTACCATAATTTTCCTACAATACAGACAGAAAGTCGCTTGAGAAATACAATTCCGAGCACAAGGAGCCGGGATACGACACAAGACGTCTCGTATCCGAGTTACGTAAGCAACCGCATAACCAAATATGTTCGCTATGTAATTACAGAGACAGCCTAAAAGTATAAAAATATCATTCTGACCATATCCATTAATACCAGGAACAATACTGCTTTTGAAATAATTGTATTATTATTTCATCGCCATCAGAAACTTCAGAACACTCGCCCACGTAGACAATGCTATAAAATTTGGTGTACCTGAAAATGAAAGGTTACCGAGACATGCTAATCGCCATTGAACAGTTTTCCGCTAGTATCGACGAAGGTTACGATGATTACTTGAATGANGCTCTCGTCGCCCGAGGTATTAAGTTCCACTGTTGCAGATCTAATTGGCATAGTACAGCACACCGACGGGAAAAGGAAGAAAACTGTACCATAGTTATCCTACAATACAGACAGAAAGTCGCTTGAGAAATACAATTCTGAGCACAAGGAGCCGGGATACGACACAAGACGTCTCGTATCCGAGTTACGTAAGCAACCGCATGACCAAATATGTTCGCTATGTAATTACAGAGACAGCCTAAAAGTATAAAAAGATAATTCTGACCATATCCATTAATACCAGGAACAATACTGCTTTTTAAATAATTGTATTATTATTTCATCGCCATCAGAAACTTCAGAACACTCGCCCACGTAGACAATGCTATAAAATTTGGTGTACCTGAAAATGAAAGATTACCGAGACATGCTAATCGCCATTGAACAGTTTTCCGCTAGTATCGACGAAGGTTACGATGATTACTTGAATGAGACGCCACAGATTCATTTACACCGATTCACAGAAATCCCGCTTCCCTCCCGTGCCCTCTCCACAAGCCACGTGTTGCTGCTAACGCTTCCGAGCGGTTATACGTGACGATAGATGAAAAACTACTTATTTACGGTCGCTACAATGTCACTGCTCAGAGCCATATAGTCGGGACTTGGATGTGGCGAAAGTCGCCTTCAAACTCTTCGAAAACCGTACAGTTCCCGCGATAACGGTGTTTTGAAGCCTGCCCATCGCAAGGCTGTTTACGCAAGTCGTTCCGCTTTCTATAACAGTCGCCGATTCTGAGAAAACAACGAACAGGCCTAATTCGTGCGTGAAGTGTCGTGCAGCAACACGCTATTCTCGCACCTGCTTACGTTTGGAAAAAGTACACACTTCAAAGAATTCTCGGGGTGGGGGTACAAATTTTAGGTCAAAAGATCTTCTGCAAACCTATTTTAAAAGTATAGTACTACTTTTTTTTTTGGGTGTGCGTGGGATGACCTGATAAACATTCCCATATCGAAAAACGTATTTATTAGAAAACAGTTCACCAAAATCTACAGTGATATGCAAGAAATATTCAGGACAACAACAGTCTTCCAGAAACATAACAGTATTTTTTCAACAATATTTTCCACATTTAAATTTGCGTCTGTGTTAACTGCTTTCGGAGTGAGGTCTGTCAATCTTTCTGGTGCTAAGCTTCGAGTTGGAGGGGCTGTCAAATATATGCTTTATCCCTTTCCTCGTTTTTCCCCTGTTGCTACAAAATAAATGACAGCATTCTTAGTCTGCTATATTTGAAAAATTATCCCCTATAAATTTCAGAGTTTTCACCAATGCAGGTGCAAAGCAATGTGTGAGAGAGTGATAAAAGAGATCTGGGCTGCGCATTTTAGACGAGGTATATCGCCGGTAAGGGTGAAGCGAAATGTGGGTGGAGCAGCCGTTGAATACAGTCTTAGGGGAGGGTAATGGGGAAATGGAATGCTAAAGAGAACCCACAGGTCAAAGGTAACGTCTGCCACATTGTCAGCATGTGTAAATCCGACTTTCAGCTCAGAATTGAGCCCGGCTCTTCGTGTCGGGCGGCTAGTGTTCTGTCCTCTGTACTAATACGTCCCCGTATACTAAACAAAATATATAACAATTTGACTGCTTTCAATATATAAACTATAGGGGTAATTCAAGGTCAATTGATCACTTTTGAAAGCCCTGCTTAGAATCTAATTTTCTCCTATGTTGTTTCCTTCTGCCGTTGTTAAAATTAACATTGCCGCGGGCCAAATCACTTTATTCGTGCACCATCCAAGTAAAACACTGGAAATGTTAGAAATGTAAACGTGTTACATATATGCTAATTCACACTCTAACGTGTACGAAACAAGTGACAGTGAATTCAGTTGCCATACATTTCAACATTGTACTCGCAATACAACGTCAATTTTTAGAACCATTTTTATTAATCCGCTGCCAACTTAACTGTGATCGTAGTTACGAGCAGTAATTTTTTTTTTTCGAATGTTGATTTCAAAAGTACCTTATTTTACCGTGAACAGCCTTTAAGTAATCTGCCGTATGCATTATTGTTGTTATCTTGCCCGTCACCCAGAAATGCAGAACAACGGCGATCGCTGAACGCCCAGTGCTCTTTGTGGCGAGAGAAATAGAAATCGCACAAACAGCGTGACTCAGAATTTAAGCGGCGTGTCAGTCGGTAAGTTGCTGCAGTTTATTACACGTACGTCGTAGTCAGCTGTCGGGTCGGTCCGGGAGTGGAGGGGGGGGGATAGCTACCACTTTCCCGATATTTCCTGGCGTCGTGGCTGACCGCGTGGCTTCGACCCGAGCAGACTGCATACCGAATGAAAACTCTCTCTATCTCTCTCACTCCCCCTCCCCCAACCCTAATATTGCCAGGCTACGATATGAAATACTGAAATGCTATAGAAGAGCGGCTGCCGCTGTCACGTGAGAAGTTTCTTGAGCGAACATGTACCAACCTTCGAATGAAGTGTTCCATTATCACGTATTGAGGCCAACTCTTAAACCTCCATATTAGAGTCACTAATTTTGTTACTGATCTAGGTTTAAAAAATAGTAATCAAAATGCAAATTTATTATACCTTGCAGTAGAGACATAATATATTAACCATTCACTATAAGTATGCCACATACAATATAATACATAAACTATAATATCAATAGGTTTTCGCATTTTTAATACACCTAAATAACACAGTAAATATTAGGTAAAAAAAAACCTAAAACCAATACAGTGTTATGTTGCAATATGCTACAATAAATCGTCAATAATTGCGTTTCCTGAAGAAGAAAAAATAGTAACGTCTAAAGGTTTGTTGGTTTTTATGAATCTGTACAGGGGAAACAGTACAATTTGCGTTTTTTGACATTTATGTGAAATGACAGTCGTATTGTGCATACGGAAACGAAGTGCATTAGGCAGATATATTAAATTCTGAAATTCCGGATGTCCGACATTTCTAAATGCGTTAAAGAAATTTGTGCTCTAACTGGAATCTGGAACGATCAATTAAAGACACCAAAGGATGGGCGTGCTTTGCGGTCTCGGATAATGGCCTCTGTGCACTTTAGAGATGCATCCTTCTCTATTTTGTTTAGTGTGTACAAAGGTCGGGAACTTTTTTTTACTTTTACAAATTCTACAACGGCGTAAAGGTTGCCCCCACTACGCGAATTAGCACAACTATCGGCACTTTCAATCTCCAGATGAGGTCATGCTAGATGGTTCACACAGTGCCTGTAAAGTTCAGTGTAGCTTACTTTTTTTTTTTTAAGTGGGCAAAGGCTGTCCACAATAAAGTGAGCACTTTTGAAATCAACCTTAGAAAAAGTCACTGCCCCTATCTGCATATATTTTAACGGGCGCACTGAGTGACATGCGTCCAGTAAAGTTGGTAACGACGGAGGGAAAGTAGTTCCTTTTCCTGACGTCGAATTATAAGTGTTAGGTAAACATTTTTGACAACTTAAATTATTTATTTCACTTTCTATTTTTTTTAATGCATCTAAATGTAAAAATTAGCAGATTTGTAAAATATTTCACTTTTCTATTAATTTCACAGTTTCGCTTGACCGACGCATGAATAAAGTGATGAGGCCCATGGCAGCGTTAATTTCACAGAACACGAAAGAATACACAACGAGCATATACAAGTAGATCTTAAGCAGGGCTTTCAAATGTGCTCAGTTTACAGTGAACATCCTATAGCAACGGCCATGAACACGCGGTGTGGCCATCGCTCGTCCCTCCCTGCGGACCATCTTCGACTAATTAACCAATTAAAAACCTGAAGAGAAGAGCATCCACCTCTTCCTGGTTGTGGTGGGGGGAGGGGGGGACTACTGGCGAGGCCCGCGATTGTCTCGCCACCCCAGGGTTACCTGCCCATAAGCCGAGGTGCAGGATAAACTTAGACCGTGTGAGAATTCACGTGCCAAGGACCCTTAACTGGCTTCGTGCCCCAGGAAAGTGCATATAGGCCGCGACGTCAAATAGTCGCTGTCCGAATTTAACGGCCAGGGCACGAATGCACCCTAGAACATCCCCTTCTTCCAAGGGAACGTGTCTCATGTGCTAGGTCGTTTTTCGATGCTCTGCTGCCCGTTGCTGTTTGTTCACTGTTTATCTTTGGGTGACGAACCGTCTTCGAAAAAACTGAAAACTAGTCAATATTTGTATATTATAAACGGTTTGATGTTTTTTTCAGGCCGTTCAACCGGTTGTATCTCGTTTTTTTATTTGTGGAAGGGTCGGCGGATGAAACCGTTTGAATGCAAATGAAAACGAAAACAAACGTGTGGAATTGCCGTCTTGGCTTCCGGTGTAAACAACAGAAACTCGCACGTCGATCGGTCGCTAATAGAGATACAACCGAACGAGGGTGTCCGAATTCGGAAGTGCGCACTTCTTCACGAAGGGGACAGAGGCTTATGTCTGGCGAAGGGCGCAATGGGAAGTGGACAAGGTCGCAAGGAGGTGAATTGAGACAAAGCCTCAGTCGTTGCGCTTACCGCCAAGTGGACACACACGCACACACACACGCGGCCGTTACAAGGAACACCTCCGGTGGTCTGCTGCCACGCAGTCAGTCCCCGCACGCACCGACTGCTCCAGCGAGGGCCGAGCAGGGCAGACGAACCTGTTTCGGCGTCCCCAAGGTCGTACTCGACGGTCACGGAAAGTCCTTACTTCGAAAGTCGTCACATTGTTCTCCTGGCGTAACACTCCTCGATAGAAAATACATTATACGCGCACCTTTGTTCCTGGGCACATTTATGGCTTCTTGCCATTTCCATCCTGCACTTCTTTAAATCATTTCATATTGTGACTTTTTTTGTGAACAACACGGCAACGTGACCTGAAGATTTCTTCAGAACTGTTGACCAACTTTTGTAATTTGCTGTTTACCCTTGGTTTATTCAGAACCAGACAAATTATAAAATCACCGCCATATTAGTTCTACTCAGGAGAGAGATTTTATACGTATATAAATTAAGTCCAATCACCCTTCAATGGCTTCTCTATTACTTTTATCAATCAGTTTATATTGTCTGCTGCTTCTGATATGGCTTAACATTGCATAACGTGTTCGCGGATTTTTTAAATAAAAATATTACTCAACCAATTGACGGGTTCGCGTTAACATAATCATTTTATTTACACTCTTGGATAACTGTAAGTAGTATATTGAAAATAAATGTCACTGGCAACAGATAACTAACTCTTAACATCTACCATAACCTATAAATTAAATATTATATTTGTGATGTATTTTATTATTTGAAACTACTCCAACATATCTGCAAGTATTTTATACTCCGCGTTCACACGCATTATCTTGCGTTCTTCAGACACTAAAATGGGCTAACATTTCTGAGCTGCACTTTTTTTTTTTTTTTTTTGTTATTTTTCTTGATTTCCTCAAAACGACTGTACGTACAGATCAAAATTTGGGAACTTTGAAAACCACGCCTACTTTACATGGCGTCACCGTCGTCTGTATTCTGTTCCATACGAGCTTTCAGCCAGCACTTCAGGCAGAAGATATTTCGCCTGCGTTCAGCAATGCTGACGACAGTTCAGAAAGCAGAGCACGACTACACCCGGAAGATCGCAGGTTCAAATATTACCACAGATATGGGCTTCTGACATTCTCAAGTTTTAGATTGATAAGTACTTAAACGTAGGATCCCCATTTGCTCCTCGTGAGAGCATATCAGACGTTACCCCCGAGAAATTTATCGACAGCAATAGTTAAAGGCTATTCGCGGTGAAGTGAGCACTTCTGGAATCAACCTTTGTAAAATGTCACTGCCCCTACCTACATATATTTTGACGGGCACACTGACTGTCATGCGCCCAGTAAAGTTGGCAACGACGTAGGGGAAGTAGTTCCATGCCTTAACGTTAAATTAAAAGTGTTAAGTAAACATTTGTGAATACTGAAATATTTTCTTTTACTTTCTGTATTTTAAATGCATATTTATGTTTAATAATAAGAAAGTTTGTAAATTACATATTTCTAATAATTTCACAGTTGTCTTTGGTTAATATATGAATAAAGTGATCAGTCTCATGGCAATGTTATTTTTTCAATGGTGGAAGAATACACAATATGGATACAAGTAGATCTTAAGCAGGGCTTTCAAAAGTGCTCCGTTTACTGTGAACAGTCTACAATAAAATTAGTTTTCAAAACGAAAGTGACATCCGGAAGGGTCTGCAGGGCTAGACATGTCCCAGCTAAACATGTCCAGCTAAACATGTCCCAGCGGGACATGTTTAGCTGGACATGTCCGGTTCTCCGCACCTCCTCCCCTCCTACGATGGCACTGGAGAAAAGGTTGGAATAACGTCGGCATAGGAAACGGAAACCCGCAGAGAAAATACATCCCCCCTCCCCTCCACCGTTGTTCCTACCAGAGATTTCACTCGGTAAATACCGATATTCTCTCCGGTTTCCAGAGGTGGAAAGTTGTTATCTTCGCCCGTACGATTTTCCTTTTACTTTTATTATTTTTTGTGCCCATGAAAGTATATAGTTAGGCTATAGTTTATTACCAATTTTGGCCACGCAAGAACACAAGCTATTATTTATGCCCTCCGTGACACGAATATAAAGAATCCGTTAATACTGACTGCAAATCCTTTGTATGGCTGCTAGAAATGCTCAAAGGTATGAGAGAATAGAAAACCTAAAAATATGTTATACTAATTTTGGACATGAACTCTGTATCTCGTAATTAAGAAAAATTTCAAAACCTGTGTACTAAAATGTTTTGTTTGATTCCCAGGTGCTAACAATTTTTAAAAACATTTTGAGAAATTTTGAAAGTAAAAAAAAATTATGGGCACCTGTTTGATTTCACTGAGATAACATATATACAGCATACGTTTGGTGAAACATCCACATTGTTTGCAATTTTATTCTAAAATTATGATTGCTTTTCCTCGACAGACGAAGCCTTTAATATTGCCGCCTGGGTAGGCCGCCGTCCAACGTGTCTGAGTGAGGTCTGCTTACGAATAGCATTTAAGAAACGTTACGCCTCTGTATACGTTTTTCAGTTTTCAGTTCCTCCATTTCTCTCTAAAGCATGTTTTTGTGATAGTAAAAATGGTTTAAACAGGTGTTTTCGCGGTCATTTTAGGTATAAACATTTCGGTACAAAACATTTAAAAAAAGTATAGGGAAGTTTAGCAAACATTTATTTTTATTATTACGTCATAAAATGGCAGAGTCCCCGCTGAAAGTCTTATAGAGGCGCGTTATCGACGGCAAGACTGCACGCCAGTTCAGTGCTTTGCGCATAGAGGCGATGAGAAGTTGAGGCGCATTTCTCGTTCACCCCTAACGCTCCCACGTTTTTAGGCCTCAAGGTAGGGCGCCTATTTCTATAACACTCAACCATATTCTCAAGAAGATGTTCTTGTCCTACGATAAGAAGAAAGTACCTCATAAACGTTACTTCCAATATCGTGGTTGGATGTTTTTCAAACACGTACACGTCTTAGGTGCCTGCCAGCCAATAAAGGACGTCCAACGTTTGGGTAACTTCATTCTGATTGGCCCAGTCGAGTGGAGAATGTCTTCTCACACAGACACGCGACTAACAGCCAAAGGAAATTGGCAAGTACGCACTTAAGAAGTTGAGGATGATAAATCTTTTCGCGAAAAAATAGATGGCTCTATACATATGGCAGAAGGAAGCAAAATGACGAGAGTATAAAAGTAGACCCTAAGCACGACTTTTCTAAACGCTGAGTTATCCGTCAAGAGCCCGTACCATAAGTAGTCAAGTGCTCAAGAGGCGAAATGCTATGGAGGTTCCTTTGACTTGGACGTACCCATTCGATGATTGGCTGCTGCGCGAGGATCTGTAACGGTCTGATTGGCCATTGCGTGCTGGGAAAGGTCTCCTATTGGCTGATCTGTCGGCTGGCGAACGGGCGTTCCAACATGTTGCTGGAGTTTGCGGCTGGAGTTCGCGGTGAAAGCGTCCTTTTTCATCTGTGTACTCTCAGTTAATATGCGTTAGTATAGGATGTTCACGGTTAATTGAACACTTTTGAAATCAGCCTTAGGAAAAGGTCACTGTCCGTCCTCGCCTGCATGTGTTTTAACGGCTACACTGCCTGGTATGCGCCCAGCGAAGTTGGTAACGACGGAGAGAAAGTAGTTCCATGCCTTAACGTTGAATTAAAAATGCTAGGTAAACATTTGTGAATACTAAAATTATATATTTTTCTTTCTGTTTTGTCAATGCATACACATGTAGGAATAAGAAAATTTGCAAACGATTTACTTTTCTAACAACTTCGCTGTTCCACTCGACCGACGCATGAATAAAGCGATCAGGACCAGGGCAATGTTGATTTTACGTACGGCTGAAGAATAACTCAGGGGGCGGCTCTTGCCAATGGGTGCAAGGGGGGCACTTGCCCTCCAAGACAGAATTTTACACGTCCCAGCAAAGAAATGCTCTTTTATGCATCTTTATTTCATAATTTAAGTGTGCAAGTAACCCAGTTGGTCATCAAGTTCTGTATCACTAGGCTGCGAATAGTGTCGCCCTACTTTAGGCGCGGACGATGTTTTTCGTGGCGGCTTTGAGGCACAAGTCGCCCGTGGCCACACGGTTCAAGCAGTGCTATAACAGCTCGATAGATGGCACATGCGTCTCGTCTGTGGTACTTATTTCAATCTGTCGTAACAACGTGTCATCGACGTCATAACGCATTATGTGCTGTTACTGTTACAGTATTATATAAAGGTTTTAGAATTTGTGAATATTTTGAAAAACAACAGTGCATGATCTCACAGTTCTTAAAGTTTGTGTATTATTCAGTTTTTTATGTCCATACACAGTGATATCCTTGTAACATGCTATGCTTATTCAAAAAACAAAGTGAGTCAACAGAATTAAAATTGTTTATGGAAGTAGCTACGGAGGGTATCATGACAGGCATTAATGCTCGGATACTCCTGTTATGAAAAAAGTGTTCGTTTCCGTGTCATAAGTTAAGTTTCAGAGGTATTATTGGAAATATTTGATTGTAGAAAATTAACAATTTACTAATTTTTTAACAATAATTTTGTATTTAATTTGCACTGTGTGTAATTTCCTACTTGATAAAATATAAATATGTTCCTGATATTTGAAAACTAGCAGCTAACTCACAATGAAAATTAAGCACAAAGTTATTAAACAACTCGTAAAATGTAAATTTTATATAATTGTACATTGTCAGTAATTACTCTGAATCCGAAATTGTGACACGAAAACTAATAATTTCTGCAAAAGAGGTAAAGCGGAACCTTTAATTAAAAATCTTGGCCCTCCGAAACCTTAGCATATTCTAACGCAAACCTATCACACACATAAGAGAAACTATACCCGTAATTTGAATAAAAAATATCCCGTGAAGCCATTTGGTTATGTCAATATGACAGGATATGATCACAAAACTGCGTTTCTTTGTTTTTATTGTGTTCTTTTCGGTCCTGGCGATATGTGAGTTACTACAGGTGTTGTCGGTTTAAAACATTTGGATAAAAAGATTAAAAATAATTTAGAGAGCAAACGACACTTGCAAAATGAAATTTAAATGGTAATTCTGGGGCAGTTGGATGTATAAAATCAGTTAGATGAAGTAGGTAAGTTAAAAAAAAAAACAGAATGGACTAGTAGAAACAATAGATACATAATTTCTAGAATAATATAATGCAATAAATTTTGGGGCCTTTTTTAGTCTTGTTGAAACTACTAAAGGTAAAAACCCGGGTGTATTTAGAGGTTAGCTAGAGTTCGTTGCTTCTTAAATAAAGTATTATATTAATGTTTAACTTTGTGCCCTCCTTTGAAATTCTTCCTGGAGACTGCACTGCACAATGTGAATATAAGTAGGTCTTAAGCAGGTCTTTGAAAAGTGCTCAGTTTACCGTGAACAGTCTACACACAGGTTAAAGCACTCACGAAGGCGCCAGCCATTGGAGGAATAAAAACCCTTGGGGTATATACACCTTTATCCTTGCCGTCAAAGGAACTTACGAAACAATCAGACTTAAATTTGCATTGTTTTTCGCATGGCGATGTTTAGTCACTTAGGCCAGTCGTTTTTTTCGTTTGAGACGATCGAACAGCCAAAGCTCAGCAACCTGATATCAACAACCAGACGAAGCATGCAAACGCAAATGTCGGAGTTTCCTCGTCGTTAAATTCTGTTTTGTTTTCCTTCTTTAGTTTGCATAGTTCTGCTGAGTGCGCTCGGATTGTACGACGCGGAAAGGTGAATGTTGGGGGGGGNAGAGCTACTTGTTGAACGAAATTGCGCAAGCGGTAAACGGAAAGGAGCGGCAAAGCAACGCAAGTTCAGTAACGTTGCTGATCTTGTGTAAACGTGCGTGTTGCATCAGAACTATTGGCAGGGCCGGGCTATTACAGTATACTGCATTGGCGAAGTTTTGTTCGTGAACTACTTACAAACATCGGGAGAAAAAGTTAAGCAAAATGTTTGTGTGATGAATTTAAGACTTTAAGTTATGGATTTTAGTTTCGTATTCCCGGTGTAGAGGAGTATAACTATAAAACAAAGATTAGAACACACTCTGGATCAACGACGTCAAATGAAAACAATAAAATTGGCAAAGATATGCCAAAGTTGTGTCAATACGGACAAAGCAGTGATGTGATAAACGTGTACATCAAACTAAGCAAACCAGTTACGTGTTTTTTTTTTGCGGCGGCTATTTCAAACACTTATTAGTTTTATGATTTTTTTTACATTTAAAAATAAATACCTAATAATTCGCAAAAACTCCAAGAATTCGCAATAAATATATGTCGTTAAATAACTGTATTTTTCACTGACTCAACATAGTATTTTCACGCGCAGTGTGCGAATATTAAGAAAATAGAAGGTCACATTAAATAACTATTTCCCTTGCCAAACTTGGCGTAACCGAAGGATAACGTCTCAAAGAATGTTAACACACTCCAGCAAACTTGACAGAACTCGTACAGAAATGTTCAACTTCTGATGCCGGAAAATGTACTAATCTGTTTGTCAAGTCATACAAGCTGGGACAACATAGGGAGGGGAGGGGTGATCACTAAAAATTGTTACACGCTGATTGTCAAATCTATGTCTCTTGAATACTGAGAAAAGTATTTTGAAGGGAAGTCACCTGCCAGGTTTTATTGTAGTCACTACAAAATAATTTTTTGTGGCTACAAATTCCTACTGGCGACCATGAAATAATCTCGTGTTTACCATAAAAAATTGACAGGGTGAATACCATTACTCCGCTTGTTACTTACGCGCGTATAAAACACGAAGAAACTGTTTTCAGGTGGCATTAAATTAAACAAGTTACGGATAATATGAATATATAGACAAGGGACTTCCTTTCCTATTTAGCTGCCAACAATACTTTAAGTAAATTATATAGTTTTCCACGCTAAAAATACGAGGTTAGGGGTGTGGTATTTTTCCAAACCAGTCCTACGACAGAATATTAAAACAACGCACAGACGAATGTTTCGTTATATTCCCACCGTAGTGCGAATAATAAGGATTATTCTTTAAGTGGGTTCCAACACGATACAAATACGAAGATTTTTAAACAAATATATTTATTTCATGAAAATTGTAATTTTTTCACTTGCTTACGTACAAAACTGGAAAAGCCTGTACACGTGCGGCACCAGTGCACCCTGGCGGAGAAAATGTTTAGTTGCCAAACTTAGAAGTATTGAGCTTCCCAACCTGAGTACAGTAAACCTTAACTGCGGTACTTTCAGTGCAAATTGAAACGCGCACTAGTGATCGCGTTTTTTTTTTCGCTCCCCGTAAGTTACACGCCATGAGCCACGAACCCGCGCGGGCAAGAGCAAAAATCTGATGGTTTTGGGGAAAGGCACCCGGTTGTTTTGACTGGCCGCTCGAATTCCACGTTCCTCGCCTGGTAACGGTACGGCGTGCGAGAGAGGGAGACGGAGTGTTCAGAGGCCCGGTATTAAACTAATCGCTTTGACAGCATACTGGATTCCACATTCCTCTACGTGCTTGAGCTGGTAAGGTTTACTTATTAGCTGCATCCACAGTGACCGTCACGCTATTCCTTCCTGTCCATCGCTGGCACACATTCATTGCATTTTGTTTCAGCGATTCGGGTGTGTGACTCCATAAGAGGACGCCGTAAAATATAGTGCACAGTCTATTCATGGCTACTTCCAACTTTAATAAAGCCCTTGCTAAAGTTCTGCTTTCAAAATATTCCTCCGCCTCGTGCAAGCAAAGCTAGCCAAGTCTAGACTGTTACACCGTAAGGACAACGAAACACATCTGTGCGCATACAGTTTAATAGTATTTTACATGAGAATTATTTCTTACTCTTACATTGCCAACAAACCTATTTCATCTCTGTTTTTATTAGAATTAATTATAAATTAAATTATATCATTTACTGATAAAATACGAGTAAAAATACAATTTAACTTGAAAAGAGATACTTTCATGTTAACAGCATTATAGAACGCTTTTGATTCACGGCATATATAGGAAACAGCCAAACACGTCATACATTAAGTGATTTCTTAAAATATTTCATTAAAAAATTGCTAATATACCGCTTATAGACTATATACAAGTTATATATATATATATATATATACCTATATTATTATTTTTCTAAATTGTGGTTAGGAAGTTCTAACGTTGGTTACGTTGCGAAACAACATAAATACATCAGCATTTAACCCATTCAGACTCACTGTACGCAATTGTGCGCATAAAGCACAGGAAATTTATATTTGGCCAGTCCTGTACACTGCAAAGTAAATTAACCGATGATATTTTTTGTTGATAACTAATTCGCAGAACGTGCTACTGATCTAGGTTATGATTGGGTAACTGAACACAACCCTACATCTCGTTGGTTGTGATAACGAAACACTCTATCAGCTTAAGTACAGCATGCCCAAAAAAATGATGTAATTTGCAACATCTAAAGCCATAAATTAATGTGGATATGAAAGGGTTTAATGGTGTTCTGAAAAAGAAAAAAAAAAGGCTCTTATCATTATAGGATGCGATGAAGGTTAAAAACTTCGCAAATGAGAGTTGTTTAAATAACTGCTATCAAAATATAAGTACAGATGAGTGGTTTAATGCAGTTTCACCAAGGTCACTGCAAATTCAATTATTTTTATGTATTTTATCCTGCGAATCAACGAGATGCTCTAGCAAAATGTTGCTTGTAGCAACGGAATACAGCGCGGACCACTGGCAAATTTGTTTAGCTTGTTCATTAAACAAAGACTTTTACTGCCTGCAGTGACAAATTTCATTGATTTTAAATTTGGTTGGTTCACATCGCGAACTCTGGAACTGACGTAAACCTACTTGTAATACTAAATATTACCATTTTCAAGGTGGTACTCTGTGGAATCGGAAGTGGAAAGCTTGCTAAAATTTTAAACTGAAAACGTCTCTGAACCGTACTGATCATTCAAGACAACCGGCACGTTTCCGAGTTGAACAAAAATCGATAAAAATAGAAGTACCGAATCATGCAGAACTCAGTCAGGAGTAAAACTAACTCCTCCCTTCGGCATCAGCCAATGGCCAGATGGCAGCGGCTGGAGGATACAAAGACAGTAAGGGACCTCATGAGTTATTCCAGTCACTACGGAGAGTTAAGTTCGGCGACTTCGCAATCTTCCCATTAAGTAAAGTGCGCACGAAGCCTAGATCCCACAGGCGTCTTTCGCAACCACAGAAGGTGAAGTGAGTGTGCAAGTGATAAGCACACTTATCAACATTACATTTGCAGTGTTAATATGAATAAATTTCTTGACGCGTTCGGTTACATACTCCGTTTTTAATTTCAGGTGTCGCAGTCACATAATCTCTTGGTGTTACCGTACTTGTGTTCAAAAATTTTCTTGCAGCCAGTGAATAACGTACTGTGTGCTCGGTGATTTAGGTGGTTCACGGTAAACTCAGCACTTTTGAAATCACCCTATGAAGAAAAAAAAAGCACTGGTCGCTAACAGCGTATGCTTTAGCAGACATATCGACTCGCATTGTTCCCAGTTAAGTTGGCAGCGTAATACTAAAAGCAATCCCGTATATCAACGTTGTATTCAAAGTTTAACTTTTATGCTTCTAACCACTGAATGTATTTAAAATGTTTTCTGCCTATTTTGCGCACATTAGAGTAATAATCGCAACTATTAAGATTCTCGACAATTTCACAGATTGCATAGTTACACTTGAATGACGCATGAACAGTGTGAGATAGTCAGTAGCAACGCTAATTTGATAAACAATGAAAGGATACAAAATTGACAGAGAAGTCGATCCTAGGCAGGGCTTTCAAAAGTGCTCAGTTTACCGTGAACAGCCTATATTGGCATTATTTGTTCATGTCTGAGAGGCGTATATAATTATACAAACCAGATTAACCACAAGGAGCACTCTGGAAGTACGGGGAACTGATTCCTTTCTCCGGGTAGTACCGGCCGTAAGTATCATTCATGTCAGCATGTCCACGATATCGAACAAGGCGACTGAACGGCTCGTTGCTTTTCGTGTTCATAACTATTTTTTATTTCTGGGACCAGCTAACATCCCCGCCTTTACGCAAGAAAACCAGTTCCGACGACGACTCGCAGGCTCTGCTGGCTTAAGTGTACGTAGCAGCCGAGCAAGGTGGCACAGCGGTGGAACAATGGACCTGCACTAGGAAGGAACCCCGGCTCGATTCCCAGCCCGGCCATCCAGCTGTTGGTTTGCCAGGGTTTCCCGAAATGCTGGGATGGTGCCTTTAACGCAGGCGTTGGCCGATTCTTTCCCCATTCCTCAATGTCTAGTGTTCTCCTGCAGTCCATTCGTCGTTACTTCCTGCTGAATTTCTGCTCCCAGGCTATTCCTCCGCCTGATGCAAACAAATATCAACCAAGTCTATAAGATGACGCCAAAGAGACAACGCACTGCATTGTTCGCACTCAGTTACATACTATTTTGCATGGGAACTATATATTACTATGCATTACCAACACACCTATTTCCTCACTGTTTCAAACATATTAATTGTACATGAAATATTATAATTTATAGATAAAATACGAGTAAAAATTCAATTGAACCAAAAATAAGGTAATTTCATGTGAACACAAGTGTAAAACGCCTGTGATACATGACACGTTTAGGAAACACCCAAAAACCTCATACATGGGGTGATTTTTCAAACGTTTTATTCAAAAAGTGTGAAGATACCGCGAATAGACTTTACAAAGGCATGGTCGCTGTTCAAGGACACCCAAGGCATCAAATAAATAAGTAAATAAAATTACACACATCCATAGTTTCCCAAGTTTCGGAACCTGAAGCACTGGGGTTCGGAAACGCCTAGCGAGCTCGCTCACTGTATTTCCATGCAGAAATATCAGTTCTAAGTTAGAAAGCTGCTAGTGTTCCTTTTTATCTTGAAGATATGACTGTCGCATGCGAGGTATGAAAGCAGATATACTGCGTGCCAAACGAACAGAACAGCCCGTTTTGGCGTGTGTGGTCCCCGCAGTCTCTTGCAGGAATGGTTAACTCGCGAGATTGTCTACAGCTCGCTCTTCGCGGTCACCCTCGTCCTCGAGAAAGACGCAGAGTGTTCGCGACGGGAAGTAGCGCGCAAGACAGCATTACGTTGCCGACAAAGGACGTACAATGCACAATGTCACAATTGGCGGAGACGTGTTTCCGTGACGGACGTCGATGGCAAGAGAAGACGACGCGCAGAAACCAGGAAGACGAACTAACCCGGGGGAATTGCCAGGCTTCGCATACGTTCTAGAACTCCACTATATATTTTCTTTTACACCTTTTCGTAATCAGGAAAATTTGGCTTTCAACCAAAATTAACTAAATCCTAACCGAGAAAAAAAAAATTCATCACCAGATTACACGGAATTCAAACACCGTAACTTATGGACCGATGGCCTCTCAAGCGGTTACGGAAGAAGATTGATTTTAATAGGGCATTGCGCCCGACAATAACACACTTATAAATCATTAGTTAGTTAGTACATAGCCTATTAAAATTGTCAAAATATCGCGATTTATGTTGTATATGAAAAAAAAGCATATATGTTTTGTAACACTATAATAATCTGCTAGAGTTTACTTATAATTTTTAATGAAATTTAAAGTTTTTTAGAAACTACATTTTGCAAGAAAGCCTTCGTCGAGTAGGGCAATCACATAATAAATACCATACGGTTTTTTGTAAGTATTAGTACCAATGTTTAAAACATTTTCATTTACTTATTTTATGAGCTTATATTTCGGTCACGAAAGTTATCCTATAACCGAAATGAATGTACATAATATCAGTAATGAAAAATATTTTATATTTTTTTCAGATACGTGCCGATATTTCTTTACATACAACCTTGGGAATTATTACGATTGCCCTACTTAAAGGTTTCCTTGTTTAAATTTTACTAAGAATAGCCGCTTATTAGATGATTTTTTTAAAACATTTAAATACGTTAGTTAGCTGATTTACCAGTGTAACAAAATATGCACATTATTCTTTCATAAGCCATTTAACCCCTTAAAATATTATCCCGAGAATACTCCTTCACGTATGACGTGTTGCAAAATAAGAAACAACATGGTCGGTGCTGTACCAGGTCCGGAGCTAGCACCAATACTGAAGAGTATTTCCCCCCAATTAATGCTATTGGCTACTGAAAGCACACCAGAACTTTACTATTGGTTCCTGCCGGTGCCACTGACCGTTAGAAATTATTTTCAAAAGTTCCATCGAGTAAGTTATTACCAGGAATTCGTAAGTACCTGTCAGACCATAAATATCCTTCTTTGCAACACCTGGAACGAAAAATAAATGCGTAAGTTAAAGAGTTAAATCGTACTTAATTTTGGCAGTGTGTGTACTATTTTTTAACGAGTTCCGCCTGGTGGGCTCTATTAGAAGCACCTCTCCTTCTACCTGCAAACTACAGTATATGCGTCACTTGGAAACAGCGGAAGCTTGAATGTCAATAAAACAACACTGAAAATGAGGATACTGCTTAAACGTTCTCTAGTATTACTCAGACAGCTAAAGAGTAATGGGTAATTGAACCGGCGGTGTTATCATAAAGCGTTATACTTGAATCATGAACACACAGCTACGGGAGACGTTAAATGCATTGCGGTAAAAGTTCGCCAACTTACGAGTCAATAAATCGAACGTTTAACGGCAGCCAATCAGAATTCGGAATTGCACTGACAAGTGAAACCAAGTATCCACATTCGTCGATAGATAGACTTGACATCGTCGTCTATTTTCAATATGACAAAACAAACAAGATCATAACACAAAAAAATTTTAAAATAATTTCGTTTAACTAATGAATCTGCAAGAGGTGGTTTTGCAGGAAAAAACACCGGAAACAGAAATTAAATGAGTTAACATTTCTATGAATTACCAAACTAAATTCAAAAAATTTATTTGAAACGTGTGGTATTGTTCTTTCGTATCCCTACCTGCCAACGTCAATTGTAACCACGCCAGTTTGTTGTTGGTTAAGTTTGCCGTTTAACATTTAGAGAGAACCAGTGTAGAAGAGGCTTAAGGGACAACTTCCACAAGATATTATTTTCCTTTTGTACAGATCCCACGAATATAGGATGAGAAATGCGAAATTTAAACATTACATTATTTCCATACAGGTTAAATTTCCTTTATTGTATTAATGCTTTGCAATACAACTCATTAGTAATTGCGCAACTAATTATTTTTTCTTTCAAAAATTTAGCATACGTTATTCAGAATTAATACGAATCTGTACAATGAATTTAAAATCCAATATTCTACTACACACGCACACACACACACACACACACACACACAAAATGTAACATATTTATGTTTGTCAGTATTTGCAAGTCTTGCTGATGAAGGTACGGAAACGAACTGATTTCTTTTCATTCGCTCAGTTTGGTTTGAAATGCATGACATTTGCGAGACCATTTTCTCACATCCAAAATGCCCTTGGAGGTAATACAGTCAGTTTTTTTTTTTTTTATCTTCTCAGTTATATTATGCTAATAAAAAGCCTATCCAGAGGAGTTATTTTTTGCCCCGCTGCACTTTCATTTCCTTTGTCATTTAAAAGTCACGACCTGTGGTAAGAAAAAAACTGGTTTCATTATATGGTAATAAGATAGGAGCTGGTTATTTCAAGCAACCTAGATCCATAAAAAAACTCGCCTCATCTTGTGTTGTAGTACCCTACGCTGTAGGGACCCTCGCGGTATCAAAGGTAGGTTGGTAGGTAAGACTTCCAAGTCTCATCAACAGCAAGTAGGAACGCTGAAAGAATTGGCAATATCTTATATTAAGAATCCATCTCAGTTTTTGCTAGGAGTGGTTTCACAAAATCACGAAACAACCAAAAGCAGGTTGTATCACGAGCGTTTTATACACATGTATACCTAAAAATGCCATATTTTTGGTTGAAATTAACTTAAACTTTATTTATGCATTATGATATTTATTTATGATTATTATAAATATAATAGGAAAAAATAGGCGTGTAGGTAATACCTAGCAATAAATAGTTTTCGTACAAAATATTATGAAACTGACTACGCATAAATGCTGTGCGTTATTTCTTTGGTTTAGTTTTTCTAGAATTGGTTAAAGGGTGTTGGCCTCGAAGAAATTTGTTATTTTATATTTGCATCACATACTGTTCATCTTTTAGACCTTATCCTTCCAAAAAAACTGAGCTCATACTTTTCACATAAAAACATGTCAAAATCAGAATTATACTGTTTTAGAAACGTACTAATAATGAAAACTAACATACGTACAGAAATTAGATAATTCACACTGAAAGAATATTCCAATATCTACTTCATGACGTATATAAAATCGTACAAGGGAATGTTCTTGCAATTTAAAAAAATTTGCCTAAAATAAGGAAATTCTTGCATATTTTTTTATTTGTGGCTGCCCCTGAATTTTTGTGAAATAATTTTTGCTATAGGTATGCTTTGAAACGAATTAAGACAAGAACTTTCAGCTGTCCTTGTTAAATTTTCTGCAAATTGTTTGGTTTATTTTATTTGTACATTTCAAAAACAGCAAAATTCTGTCTTTCACGTATCATTCGGCAAAAACCATACGACGTAACACTAAAATTTATGTGGAAAAAAAAAACGTAGTAACATATAATGTCTACAAGTTGAGTTTATGGTACAAATATAAAATACTTTTTTCGTGGCAAACACCCTTAAGCTTTGTTTGCACAAGGCGGAGGAATAGTCTGAAAGTAGAACTTCAGCAGGTCTTCATAAAATATGGAAATAACGGTGAATGGACTATAACACGTTCACATTTGTATCGGTAAAATGAAGACGAGACTATTTAAACACTCCGAGGCTTATTTCTGAGTGTAGTTCGAGTTTTTCTGGATAGATAATAATAATAAGTTGTAGTATCGTGCGTTACACGCATGAGTATACTTTAATGTATTTTTTCCACTTCTCCAATATAGACCGTATAGTAATAATATGTCAATAAAAATAGTGACGTAATGAAAATGACCGCTTGAGAGTCTTGTCACATGTGTAAGATCACTTTCACTGTAACTCGCCCAACTCGCCATGCCATTGGCTGACGGCCAGCAAATAATGAAAGTTGTACAGCGCAATAAGCGTGTCCAGCGAAGCGTGGGCATGTATGACGCTGGCAAGTCGAGATACAGAAACCGACATTAGCGCTCACCTAGTGGCGAAAATTGTCCCTTTGCCAAACTTTTAACATTGATCTTCCCAACCTGAGTAGAAGTAACCTTAGTGCTGCATCTAGAGAACTCACGTGCGACTTTGCCTTGGAACACCAGTAAACGAGTGCCAACCTCACAGTATTAAAAATCACGTAAATCAGTGTTCATCAGTCACTCCAATATTGTAAATGGCTTCATCATCATTCGCTTTCATAAAATTATGAGTGTGTTTCATTACTTTATGTACAAATATTTTTTTTATTTTGTAGTGCATGATTAATTTCAAACGTGTCTTGCTGCAGCCATCATTAAAAAAACTTGTCTACAAAGGATTTTATTTCTCATATTTAAGTTTCATATGTTTTCGCAAAAGCGTCTATAAAAGGCGCATGCACGATCATTTGATCTTAAATGAGGCCAATTTATGTTACCCTCTAGTAATACTTAATATTTATCTTGTTTAATGCCTGGAAAACCCCGAGGCTTCGACTAGCTAAGTAAACAAGCTTACAATTGAATGTGTCGCACAAAAACGATTTTCCAAATTTGACTGTTGTAATTATGTTTGTTCTCCCCTTTCAAGCAACGAAGATAATCAAACTGGAAAGGTCCATATGAAGGAAATACACCAGCATTTACCTGGACTAGAAATGGAAACCTTTCGGGAGAAAAAAACCCGCCCGGGGTGGCCGGCTGGGATGAAACACACAAGACCTCCCGAGTGCAAGGCAAGCATGTTGGAGGACAACCATACAAACTTTGTCTGGACTTCAATAACTTGTCTACGCCGCAGGAAACAAAAAATCTTATGAGCAGCACATCATATCGTAACCACTCGATTGCCTGAGGAAGAAACCCAGAATTGAGCTAAAAAAAAAATTTCCCGGTCACGTTTTTTTTTTTATTATTATCGTGGATTAATTTTATGTTTCCTTAACATTTATAAACATTTTACATTGACTTTAACAATTTGCTGCTGTGTAATATGATCACTTACTAATCTCTTCTTAACATTGGAGACCTGAAGAATTCGCGGATTCATTTTGGGACAAGCTATAATTCAAAACACGTGTGTTTATATAACTTTAGCCATTGGTCCACACGTTGTTCGACACGTCCTGGAGAACGCTGGTCCAATCGTCGCCTTCCGCTGTGACAGCAGACAACCGATGTGCAGTTAATAACAGCATACCTGCACATAAGACTGTAGAGTCTAGCCTGCAGGTCATTGAACTCGCGCATTTTTCACGTCTCTACTTAACATACTATCCCTACTCGTTCACGTCTGCTATGATGCAGAATAGGTGAAATCATTGTCGGTGCTATGCAAGTCCAGAATCTAGCACCAATACGGGCATCGTCTTTCCCTGGGAAACGCTATTGGTTGCTGCTGACATTTGAACTATTCTATCATTGGTTGATTGGTTGCTTCTTGTGCCATGAATCTACTGAAACCCTTTCCATAGGTTCCCAAGCGTCAGCGGCCATAAGAAATTCTTAAGTATTTTTCACACCAACAATTTCCTCTTCTGCAACACCTGAAATGAAATATTTATTTTGCACGTTAAGGGTTTTAAAGTGTAGTGAAATTGTAACTTATGGGGAGGTTTTCCAGGCAGTTTTCCAAGTGTGTAGTCAAGCAACTGACAGCGCCTTACGTAAGGGTTCGAGCTGTGAATAAACAAAATTACAGAAGGAAAGGCGTCACGGCAACTGCAGTTGAAAGCACTGCAGAGTAACGAAGCGGTCGACCAACCGCGTGTATGTGGCCGACCCGACATGCCCTGCCTTTGCCGTGAGGTAACCGTTGGCTGTGGGCTCGCGCAGGGAATACTAATGCCTAGCGCGATGCAGCGGCGACCGAGTTGCCAAACGCGCATGCGCTGACGCGCACGTGATGTACGCACCTGAACCACGGTGTCGCAAAGTAAAGGCTTCTCTCGGTTAAGCCAGCACATTTCAAATCAACCTTACAAAAATGCCACAGTACTTACTTCCATACATTTTATCGGGCACACTGATTACAATGCGCCCGCAGTTAAGTTTGTAACGAAGAATGGAAAGCAGTTCCATGTCTTAACGTTGAATTAAAAGTTTTGGGTAAACATTTATGCGTACTGAAATATATATATATATATATATATATATAAATTTATATAAGTGAAAGTATTAGCAAATTTGTAAAATATTCCTTTTTCTTATCATTTTCACAGTTTCACTTGACCGGCGCATGAATAATGTGATCAAGCCCGTGACAGTGTTAATTTTACGTATGGTGGAAGAATAGACAATGTGCATGCAAGTAGATCTTAAGCAGGGCTTTCNAAATTTATATAAGTGAAAGTATTAGCAAATTTGTAAAATATTCCTTTTTCTTATCATTTTCACAGTTTCACTTGACCGGCGCATGAATAATGTGATCAAACCCGTGACAGTGTTAATTTTACGTATGGTGGAAGAATAGACAATGTGCATGCAAGTAGATCTTAAGCAGGGCTTTCAGAAGTGATCAGTTTACTGTGAACAACCTGTAGATAAGTACTCTGAGACGAAACGGCGTGGTGGTTCCTTTGATGTGGGCGTACTAAGTTTATGATTGGCTGCGCGAGGCTCTGGGAACGGCCCTTGTGCCCGATTGGCTACAGCGTACTGTGAGACTTTTCTTAATAGCTGGGCTGCCGGCTGGTGAGTAAGTTACTAGGCGCTGGTTGGAGAACGACGTTACAACATGTTGCATGGCCAGCAACGTCATTTTGGTGGCGTGTGTGGCTGTAGCTCGCGGAATAAATAGGATAGAAAATAAAAGGGAACTACGAACTCATTATTACGTCAAAAATTTAAGACTGCGAAAAATTTGGCAAATTCAATATTGTAACACAAATACAATTCGTAGTTCAGTCGTTGTATGTACTGTTGTGTAAGGTTAATAGCTAGTTGGGTATAGGGATAGTGTCAGAATTTTCTATTTTAAAATCATAAACTAGCTATAAAGACCAATAATCCAATATGGCGGTGCGAGGTTCCCATTAACTTCCTCGCCAGCTGGCGGCCCAGCCAATAGGAAAACTTTCGAAGTATGGAGCAGCCTGTCAGACACCAAGACCAGTTTACAGAGCGTCGCGAAGCCAATCAGAGAACGGGTACGCATCTACTCTGTGCTAATGCTGCACGCTATGCAGCGGCAGTCGGTTGGCAAAGGAGCCGCGGTGAAGTGGTGGTCAGATTGCTTGCCTTCCCATTAAGGCGAACCGGGTTCAAACCCCGGCCGGGTCACTCCCGGATTTTCGCAAGTGGGAATCGCGCCGGACGATGCCGCTGGTCGGCGGGTTTTCTCGGGGATCTCCCGTTTTCCCCGCCTTTGCATTTCGGGCACTGCTCCATTCCCACCTTATTTCACATATATCGGCTCTCAAGACCTCGTTGTTAAGAGCCACCCACATCTCACAACTGAAATCAACTCGGGTGCCAAACACGCAAGCGTCGACGCGCGCACGGCATGCGCTTACCGAAGGAAATGAAACACATGTCATCACCCAGCGAGTTTCACATACGCAGAGGAATGTGCCAGCTGTCGGCTGCCAGGACGGGTGGAATTAAACTGAACCCCTCCACCCGCCACTCTCGACTGGAAGAAAGTGTCTCACTCGCTCGCGGTAGTTCATCGCCGCTTTCTCTCTCCGTCTCTCTCTCTCTCTCTTAATTCTCTCTCTGGTGCTGCAGTCGTGGCCCTTCTCTCCCGCCGACCTCCAGCCAGGCTTGAGACAGCATGGACAGGTTCTTATGAACTTTCGTAGCATCTCTCCACTGTAAGGAAATTATGTTCGTGGCCGGTAAAAAAAAAATAGAATTCAGGATCAACCATCTTAAGGCTCGGCCTCGCCTATTATGCAGCAATTCCTCGTTTTCGTGTCATGATTTCAGTTTCAGAGGTATTATTTAAAATCTTTGGTTATAGAAAATTTACAATTTACCAGTTTTTTAATACTTTCGTATCTAATCTCCGCTGTGGATTATTTCCTGCTTGCAAAAAAAGCAGGAAATTATTGATAAAATTTAAATGTGTTCCTGAATTTTTACAAGCACATAATGCACAATTGAAATACCCACAAAAATATGAAACAACTCGTAAAATGCAAATTTTCTGTAATTGTAAATTGTCAGTCATTACTATGAATCCGAAATTATTACGCGGAAACGAAAAGTTTCTCCCACATCTTATTAGACAGGGCTACCGACATTTCTGTCTCCGCTGAGAATTGAAACCAAGACATCGGCCCGTCAGTCAGACGCTGCCTGCAGAATTTCTCCAGAAGTTTACATTTTGTCCACGGCCCATTTCTGGCAGTCTCTTCGACGTGAAAACTTAGCAAACATGTTACGACACACACTTTAGTAAAACTGCGATTATTACTTTCAAGCAGCATAGGAAAATGTGTAGTTGACAATAACTTGTCGCTTTAAATTTATTAAGAATATTTTAACATTATTTTAACTCTACTTCTCGTAGAGGAATTTAAAACTGCATGAAACAATTAGTAATGACCAATGTTGGTCTACGTTTAGTATTTTAGGAAGCCATTCTGATTTTGTCAGTATTGGTACAACTTATAATGTAAATATAATACTGGTTAGGTAAAAATAAAAAGTTAATGTAAATAATTATATGCAAGTGTTAGTCTCAATATGTCGTATGTCCAGTTAAAGCATGTGGGTGGAAAATAACTGAGTAACTTGGCAGAGTAACAGTAGCTGTATTATTATTATTGTTACGGTGGAGCTGCATATTATACGTAAGTACAAAAACGAAAACAACCGTGCCATACTACAGGTTCCGCAACAAGTAATTTCCGGTGTGTTGCAACGCTTGTAATAGCTCTATTCACGGATAGCAAATATTTCCAACGTACACAAAAACCTGACAAACACAACACGAGCACACGGAATATATTATCTCTGTCTCCAATAGTCACGGTCGAATTTCATTGCTGAGTGAGAGAATTGTTTATGCTTTAAGTAGAAAACTTTGTAGAAATCCTCAGTCTGTGAATTTTTGGTTCTTGGCACAAACGGTGGCCTGAAAAATACGTACTAGCCTGCCACTACACGCGTGCCTCTGACGTCATGTTGGAGCCCCGCGCACAGCCAAATAATCCATTATGGAAACGAATCAGCGTACCGACAATGTAAACCACATGAGAATGACGTCACGTTGGGGAAATACGAAGAAGGGGACGTATATAAAGAGTCGCTCTGGTAGATATGTATTTCCTTAGGCCAAGGTTGAAATACTTCCGTAAATTTACTCGATTAATGAATAAAAAAAGTAGTACTTCATTTTCAAATAAAATATATATTAGTTATGATTATTAAGGCAACTAATTTAACCTTTTAGATCTTTATTTTTACAATCTCCATTTTTAGACACACTTTTAACGTTTAATTTTTTTAGACAGATAAAGTTTTTATATAAGGTACAGTTACGTAAGCCAACCTAACTTAAAGAGCGATCTGTGTAATGCATATTGTGACAGGTGAAGACATAGCAGTGGCGGAATGCCAGGACAAGGATAAGGGAGAACCCTGAGAAAACCTGTTGACCAACGGCAACATCCACCAAGTTTACCCACGTGTGAAAATCCGGGTTATTCCGCCGGGAATCGAACCCGGTTCCTTTTTGGGAGGCGAGTAGTCTGCCCGCCATAACACCGCGGCCTCGACTCTGTCGAAGTAGTCGGTAAACGTAAGTTTTGTGTACTGACAAATATTTTAAACAGATGTTAATATGCTATGACAATACTTTCACTCTAAGCATATCAAAGAAACGTTTCGTTGTCCACTTTCCTTATTAAAAGTTTCGTAATTGACGTAATAGAGTTGAATTTGATTTTTAGTACGATTCTTTGCTACGTATTATCCGCAATGTGGTGTCACCCTTCCTTCATCCATTCACCTCAACAATGTTTTGCTGAGATATATTATAAATATGGCCATTCAGAGAAACAAGAGAGGTGAAAATGTGTGAATATGCATTCTGCTCCAGAGCCGGACAAGTGAATTATTCATACAGTAAATCCTCATCTGTATTCCACCAATGGTAAACGAACAGTTAAGAACCTTGTTCACTTAAATTTCATGGACGCCACGATATTTACCACCTCAAATAAATTGACGGTTTATTTTAAAGTCCACAAAATAACTGTTTTCCGATTTTACAACCTCATTCCACATACTCGTCAGCTACGTTGATGTAAAAGCCTGAATGTCAATGGTAGAAGACAGTTAATATTTGAATTATTTTATCCTGGACCGAACAGAAGTTTGAAGTTTTTCAGACCACTAATAACCGAACTTCACTAAGTGGTATCATTATTATAGTAACGAAGTAAGCTGACGAAGAGTAAATAGCTGCATAAGATACTAGGGCTGCATATATATTCAGTCAACCTTACACGCTGTCCTCATGTGTTACAATACGAACGTAACCTGGCGGAAAAAAAATTGTTTATACACTTAAATTCTTTTGTCTGGCAGCTATGGGAGTCAGTTTATCGCCTTCTGCTTTAATACGGATTAAACGTAAATGCAAATGAGTACTTTTGCATGCCACAATATACGGCTAAAATCCTTCTTCTTGTATATCCACAGAACAGTTGTAACAAACTTTAAATCACCGCGTGCGAAGCATATAAATTAAAATTACGTAATGCAATGAGTATCTTGTTGTCTGTTCCGACCGTTGTATAAAAGGATGGGTGATAGTCTGTAAGGTGTTGTGATTGATCCTAAAAAGGAACTGGAAAATACGTGGACTTCCTTGTACGGCCGGTCTGCCATTATATCGTGAACATGGACGTTAAAGGTCGCTTACGATTATCTGCTGTCAGGAGCGATGGCATGTGTGTACGCGTCATTAGAAGTGAAGGTCATGATTATTACGCCTTAGAACTGTGTGTAGACGCCGAAAAGAGATTAAAGTTTAGAAAACGCGTAATACTGCGGACGTGTTCAGTAGTCCAGCCGTATTTGAGGCAATAATAGACATGCATTTGCAGTAAAAAAAAATAAGGAAAATTGATTAACAATCTCGAGACCTACATAAATCGAGTTTCGTCAGAAATATTTTTTTTTCGGTGGTGTTGCATTTCATTCGTTAATATTAATTCCATAATTTTGGTTTATTTAAGAATAAAATGTAAAACAGTATAAAAACAAGCATAAAGTATCAAACGTTAATAGCAAATAATAATGAAAAAACATTAATTTATTTTAAACACATTTTTATTCAGGTAATGATGTGACGGGAGAATTAATTTTATAGTGCTTAATTTATGTATAACTTTTTTTTATCACTTGTGGCACCCGGAAACTATAAAACTGTGACACTCATATGCATGCGAAAACTATTAAAAAATGAAATGCTAATAATAATGGTTCACAAATACGTTACCTATAACTATTTCAACAGTAAAACAGAAAATGTTACTTTTTTCAGGATAGCTAATACAAGAGACAACTATGCCCAGATATTTAATAATTGTTATTGATGAATATATCACTCAAAATTGACTTCGCAGTTTTTATATGCTCACAATATGAGATATGGACCCAAAGTTCAAATGTATAATTGTTTCAAGCAAATATTTGTATAGGATAACTGATTTGTTTTAAACCGTTGACTATATTACTGATTTATTTACAGTATTGCAGATTTTAACGGTTTAATCTATATTTAATTTACACCTGGCAACCTAGGCGGCCAAATTCGCTAATTTCCCACCTCCGGATAGATTATACCAGGTTGCGGGTTGGAATCCCGAGCGAGTCATGGACGTTCATAGTCTACCTTTCCCAGTTGTATGCTGAGGTTGACGGCTGTATCTGAGTGCGAGGGTCTAAGTTGCGTTGCAGTGTGTTTGAAATATTGGTTTTTCAACGAAACTATTAAACGCGTCTCCAGTACGTTTACCTACGAAAAGACATCATAATCCAGACGAGGAAAGAATGGTTCTTTAAAGTTACCAAGCATGCTGTAAATATTATTTTGGAGCCATACGATATAGTTCAAAACGACTTTTTCATACTTTATCTTAAAGTATACTAGCTGGACTCGAGCCAAACTACGATAGGAGTCTGTATTGAACTTTGCTACAGACTTTTCATCAATAAAACGATAGGGTCACCACTGAAAGTACCATAGGTACACGCAGAACTACGAGATCACTGCACGACAGTTTGGAGCCCTGCGCGTAACGGCTATGGCGCTCTTGTAGAGCGCGTCAGTGTGACCCTTATAGCTCCCGCGCTTCTCGGCCAAAAAAGGAGAAAAAAACGATGCAGGTAGGCGGGAGCGTTAAGGCTCCGCTTCGCCACTTTTGCAGAAATTCTTCGTTTTCGCGTCATAATTTCGAATTCATAGTAATTACTGACAATGCACGATTATAGAAAATTTACATTTTAAAAGTTGTTTAATATTTTGGTGCCTAATTTTAACTGTGTGATATCTACTTGTAAAAATACGAGAACATATTTATATTTTATTAATGAGTCACATGGTCAAAAGTCATGAACGTGTTTGTTTACGGTTGGATTTTCATCAGACCAGCCCTTTTATATTAATAACATACTTTTAGTTTATTATGTTGTAATTTCATTGAAACCAGGTTAAGGGGAGTGTGCAAGACCTTCAAAGCATTCACTTACATAAACAGAGTCTTAACCTCAAATTCTCTCCAGTTGTTTTTGATAACGGTATTGGCAGAAAACAGTCCAATGTTGGAACACGAAGAACTATAACTGCGCAGCCGGCATGCGCACTCTACCACATACACTTTCTGCGGTTTTCTCGCAGGAATGCGCAAGGTGGCCGGTGCTGCTCTCTAGGAATGTTCGACGAAGCAGCACTCCAGGTGATCGCGATCGAACTCGCGACCGCCAGAATGCGGGTCAAGCGCGCGAAATCACGAGGCCAGATGCGGTCGGTGGGTCTCGGACGTCGGCCAACTCCGTGACTTTGGAAGTCCGTTAATGGCAGGTGATATTTCGCCCGTCAGTCAGCAGCAGCCAGAGATCCCGGTGCGAGATCCACCCAAGGAGGTTGTAATGCGTAACTGTATACAACCTCATTGGATCTACCGCCGGGTTCACTTGGCAACTCACGCCGGCTGATTGATGGGTACTTACAGTGCCTACCTACTTGGATCCCCCCCCCCCCCTTCTCCAAACACATGTAGGGCACAGGAGCAAGGGAGTAGACAATTCCAGTTGATTTGTCGTCGTTAAGTGACATACTATAATATATTCACGGTTACTTCACACTTTTATGAAGCCCTGCTAAAGTTCTACTTCCAGGATATTCCTCCACCTCGTGCAAACTAAGCGTAACCAAGTCTAGAAAATTACCCCGAAGGACTACGCACCAAGTTCGTGCGCACTCAGTTGTAATAATATTTTGCATGAGAACTATTTCTTACTAGGCGCTACCAACACAGATGTTGTCTTACTGTTTTTATTCATACTTATTATAAATAAAATATTATAATATATAAATGAAATATAGGTAAAACTTAAATTTTACGAAAAATAACATACTTTTGTGTTAACAGAAGTATAAAATGCTTGTGATACATGGCGTATTTAGGAGATAACTAAACACGTCATACAATGGGTGATTTGCCAAAGGTTTGATTCAAAAAGCGCGAAGAAACCGTGAACAGACTATACATTGTATTTGTATGGTTTAAGTGAATGGTGTAAACAGAAATAATCAGTGGCGAAGTGACAAATGAACAGTTCTGTAATGTGGTTTCGTAGTAGCATCCAGACTTCTGTACTAGTAACAGACAAGTTCTGTCAATTTACTACATTTCTGTTTGTTGTGGGAACAGTCCAAATATCGCTGAAGGTGCTATGTATGTTTACAGTTGCAGATACAATCGCAGACAGGAGCACAGAACACAGTTCTGTTGCTATTATTATCTGTGTTAATATCTAGATGGTGCCAACAGCCAGTCTGACTGCTGTCCCTATATTAACTATATTGACAGTCTAGATGGGTTACGGGTGGATAAATTTGGTTCCTAAAGCCACTTTTTTTTCTCAGTATGCTAAGCATCTGTAGATCCATTGCCCGCCTTTGTGATGGGGGGGG
>NQII01000365.1:834018-903447 GCA_002778355.1 Clitarchus hookeri | reverse complement strand
CCCCATGCCATGTGGTCCATTACTTGGTTTTAAAATGTTTGCAATGATTTCTGGAAAACGGCGTTTAACAAAACTATAACACTGGCAATGTTTTATACAGTTTAATATTACATTATTAATCAATCACCGGAAAACCAACTATGCTTCAGCTTTAAGAAATTTAATGCAGCATCTGGACAGCAGCAAGGAAATTATTTCACGACAGCGGTATATTCAGCCGTTGCTGCAGATCTTCTTTCCATTTCATATATATATATATATATACACATATACACCCTTAAACATTTCTTGTATTATTTTTAACTCCGCATTAAAGGTGTATTCCACCCTATCCAGTTTCTTTAACTTCTACGTTTTAATGTATATTTTCTACTTATTTTCATGTAAGTATATGCAGCCACAGTTTGAAGCACTGTTCACTTATATCATTTTTGTTAGTGTTACAATTTCTCTCAATTAAAATCTTAATTACATAAAATAGTTAATTAAAATGTCCTATTTTTATTTACAATAACTACAAACAAATTATCTTGACCCAACATCTCACTTTAAATTCTTATCACTTGCTCTTTGCAAATAAAAATATTTTTATATTTTATTGACTATTATTCCAAATGAGAGGGATTCAAAAAGTGATCACTTTACCGTCAATAGCTTATAGTGTGTTTTGACGTACAGGAGCATTGAAATTCCAATTAACGAATTCAATCAATACAATTTACAATTATCTTAAATAAATTAATGCATTTAAATAATTAAAAATAAATCCCAATATACAGTGTATCAAAACCAATTGAATTACTTTATAAATTATATGTCTATATTTGACAGTTCCATTATTTTCAATATAAAGTCCGTATCACATGTTCGTTCAGTCCCACACCCATTCAGTCCAGGTCCTAACAGTCCGCAATGTTCTTGAGTTCTCCGAGCGCCCTCACGCACAGTAGCCTTCACTCGTCGGGTTTCACGCCCTCTCGTCCATAAACACCACTAATACCTCGTCCGCCGTCGCCTCGCAGTCTCCCGTCGTCGTCCGTTTCTTTCGCCGATGTCTCTCCCTGCATTCGACTTCGTCCGGTTACCACACTCAGCCATAAGGCTTCTACCAAGACTGCTGACCCTTGGACCGCTTCAATATTTGTCGGGCCACGGGCCATCACCCAGAAATTTCTCCAAATGTAGCGTTGCGCCGAGGGTCCTAGTTTCCAGAATATTCTTACACATCCTCTAAAGTCGTTGGCTTCTCCTAAAAGGGGGGGGGAGAAGGGGCTGTGATGCTAGCCAGGTCGCTGCTGTCAATCATCCCCCCTGGATGGCGGGGAGCGACGGGGCAGCGAGCGGGTCTGCCTGGGGAGAGGGGTTGGTCGAGGTGGGTCACCCGAGGGGGCCTCCCCCCCCCCCATAGCCGGACAGCGCTTGGAACTCGCGAGAAAAAGCGTGGAACATTAGTTTCCGACTATTTAAGACAATTTCTACGTGAGACTACAGCAAGGCCACTTCACAGCGAGATTTGAATACGAAATTCGATATGTGACGTCGTGCTTGAGTCTTTCGTGCAGATGAATCCATTATCAGCATTCTACCCGTAAACGAATGCAATTTTTTAATGAAACCAGCAAGTGTAACCCGGCAATAAATTACCATTTAACATAAAAATTTAATTCCTTTATTTGATGCTTAACCCTTGTCAAACCACAAACCGTAAAACTTGTTTAAAAATAATGATAATAATAATAAATAAGCATCAGTCGCGGGCCACAGTTCACAAACATGGAATTTAAGTGTTTTTTTTTTTCAGTGATAATTCGAGTTGCTTCAAAATATAACACGTAGAACCGTTAAAATGCGTATTTTAAATTGATTATTCAGACGTCAAATGCAGGTTAAGCAACTTAATTGTAACATAGCATTTTTTTACTAGCGTATGGTAAAAAAAATTATGAGAGCACGAGGAAATACAAAATGTTGACAAAGTGCTTCAAGAAACAGGTTAATTTTAAAAGCTTGGCACGTTTTCCTAAAACTGTTTACTAAATGTTCGAATAACTTCTGCTTCGACAACGTATAATTTTACGAATATTTTCTTATAACAAGTTACAGAGATAATTAATCGTAAAGGTTTTACGGAACATCAACCAACAAAAATTCCTATGTACGTACATGCATTGTATTAACTATTAATGACGATTTCCTAGATATGAAAGCGTGATGCCAGCATGATGGTTTTTACAGACATGAGGAAGTACGCTCTCCCCCCCCCCCAATCGAAACAAATGCAGCTAAGCAGTCAATTAGTATGGAGGCGTGAGAAACCGGTTTGTGTCCACCCATGGAGGAAGATATAAACTGTAACAAGTGTGCGTGTAAATGGCGTTAACGCTTCATTCCGACATTACCATCTCGGCTTATCGACATTCATACACCTCAGAGGGTCTACAATGATGGAATCGCTAGACAGGTTAGCGATCGCAAATATCCCATCGTTACAGATTAGTGTCACTTCTTAATATGGCCGTTTCTTTTGAGAGTGTTAATTTTACGTCAAAGAAAATAGTTATACCCGAAAAACTGGAGGCGTGTTAAAATAAATATGTTGCGCTATCGTAGCTTTGATTACATCAAGCTGCGAACTAAATTATTGCAGCACTAATAGATGTATTTTGAATAATGCAGAGCGTGGAATAATCCTGTCTCTTGTTCCTTTTCTTGAATACGAACATTAAATTTAACACCGCTCAACTTCAGACGTTATTATATTCTGTAAATAAAGTAATTAAATTGTTTTTACTACATAACTAACATGTATATCGCCGTGGTATGAGTACATGTCACGTCAGCCAACGATACGAGAGGTTCTGTTTTCGAACAGTGGGAAAGTTACGAACATGTGTGCCTTTTTTTTTTTTTATGTTTGTGTAAAGATTTATTTCAGCGTCTAAACAGCAGCTTAATTTGTATACCACATGTAGTGTGGACGTATATAAGAAACCGTTTGAGAAGAGTCTACGACCTTCTAGGGTTGGTTAGAAAACGAATTGCCAAATAATATCAAAGGGAAAAAGTCAAACAGATAACAGTTTAAGATAAAAGTCTTCTCCGTTGCCTAGCAATTTGTGATGTGTGCCGTTTGTATAAAACAAAATGTTAGATTCAACAGATTTGCCGTTCTAAGAGCAGCGATGATGAACTACTAAGTATTTTGACGTTTTAAAGGGGGATGGGCAAACCCGAAACTTTGACGTGAACTTGAGGTGTATGTAATTACTTGGTGTGCAAACGATGCAGCTAGTCTGGGGACCCGGAGAATTTTGCGAGTTGAAGAGGTTCTTAGGATAGACTTCAACATTTGTGCATTTTTTATCAGGCCACTCGTGTCCTGACACGTCATGCAGGACTGTGAACCAATAATAGTCGTGTAGAAACAGACCGGGCGAATCACGTACGACCTGGTTCACAGGATAAGCCAAGACCATGTAGTGTCTGCAGAACTGACAAGCTCAGCATCGGGTCTCTACTAATGAACGGATACAGGTTTACCGACCGCTAATCCACCTACTGAAACCTGATTATCAGTTGCTCACGTGCCAGGTGGTGCAACGGCTAGGGCACTCGCCTCCCGCCTAGGCGAACCTTGTTCGATTCCCGTAGAGGTCGCTCCCGGATTTTCACACGTGGGGATCGTGCTGGACGATGCCCCCGGTCGGCGAGTTTTCTCGAGGCATCTCCCGTTTCCCTCGCCCTTGCATTCCGGCGCTGCTCCATACTCACCTCGCTTCGCCCTCATCTGCTCCCAAGACCTCGATGTTAAGACGCCTAAATCTCTCCACTCAACGTGCCAGGCATAGACTTGTCGGATTTCGGTAAACAGCTCTCGGTAATAAACTTCCGTTATTGCTGACTGGCACCGTGATGACTGGTGATTGATAAATATTCTTTCGAATTAAGGGTATTATGTAGCTGCGCGTTCAAGATCAAGAAGCGAGGGGGCGATAGGGGTGACACTAACACGCACCCCTGGCGCCTCATCGCCCCTACGCGCAAGGCGTGCAGTGTTTCCGTCGTGGTGCCGTACTGTGCAAGTTAGATATGTAACAGCGGGACTTTATTACATGCATAGGCCAGCCATAAAAAAAATTTAACCACTTTCACGAATTTTTGCTCCACCAATACACTTAACAAAATAAAAGTAAAAAAAATAGGGGCATAGATAATTGTTTTGGCCTTTTTTGGCAAAAGTGTCGTATTTTAGGAACACTTATATCCCGAAATACGCGCATCCCGAACAACGATTTCACAAAAAAATGTTTCAGTGCATACTCATACCAGCAACAAACACATATTTCTAATTGTAGGCGACTCGATAGTTTTGGAAAACTCGTTAGCGATATTTCCCTAGAAAAAATATTTAAGTACAAATTTAACCCTGAAATTTTGTTTTAATGGTCGTTTAGAAAAACGATCACATTTTGTATAAGCTATTCGCGGTAAAGTGAGCACTTTTGAAGCTCTCTCATTTGGAATAACAGTCAATAAATGTATTTTATTGTAGCTCTAGACGTTAACTTTCAAGACCGGTGAAATACATATGTACACTGTGTTTATTACTCACATACCAATATTTATTTTAAAAAGTGGCGGAAGTATAAAAAATGGCTGATAGGAAAAAAGTAACTAGGGCCTCAAAAGTGCTCACTTTACTGTGAACAGCCCATATCAAGCAGACGACATACGATTCCGCTACATATGTAGTAGCGTGGTAGCCAAACAAAAATTGCTCTTTCTATGAAATATTTCTATAAACAGTTTTGACATTTTCATACCTGGAAGGCTATCACGGTGATGATTTCCGTGCTAACTAAACACAACTTACAAGAGTTAAAACGATAACAAAAGAAGTCATTCCCTTAGTGATACGCGAATCCGCAACTTCCTAGTTACTTGGCATTCGTTAAGGATTCCCATTCTACCTTGCGACGGCGAAAGGGATCGGTTAGGCGTGTGGTTGGGGGAGGGGAGGTGTTAAGCCGCTTCGACTCGTTAGAATACTTCGTGGGTAACATTGCACAATGCGAACGAAGGCACATTTACATTTGTAACAATTTGTCTGCAGTTCTCACGCCACAGACACACAATGAGCAAATTACAAACTAACTGTGCAGATGTTTGGTTCGTTTCCGTGTGAACAGTGCGCGGCTTTAGGCTTTATTTAATCAACGCGAGTGAGAGGCTTCGAACAGTTGCCAACATGGCCGCCGAGCTGTTCGCAGCAGTCCGTGTGCAAAGTGCTCTCATTTCGGATCTCAGACGGAGTGTTAATTTCCCTGGAGCTGTTTTCCGCGTTTCAGAAACGGAATCAAAGGAGGCGGTAAGGGCGAAAATGACACGCAGATGAAGCACCCCCTAAAGCCTCTACACGCAAAGCAATGAACTACTGTTCAAGTTTTACGTCGTGCAGCGTATTCAATGGGACTTGGAACAGTGACTGTATATCCGGTGGAAAGTTATAACAAATCTCAATGCAGGGCCCTGCAAACGTAGTTTATTCTCAGCTATTGCGGTTTGAACGCGTGGTTTTCCGCTGTGTTAAAGGAAGTAGCCTGGCGCGGGAATGACTGAGCGAAATGACAGGGTGTAACGTGTTAAACGATCGTAGACACGTCCCAGCTACACCTTTCACATTATCGCTTCCAAACCAAAAACATTTTGTGCGCTTTGAAGAAAAGAATCATGCTACAAGAGAGCAAGTATGAGCAATTTAATAAGAGTTTGTGTTTTTATGGAGTCTATAAATCTTAATCTACACGTCATTTTCAGGCTATTTAAATTTTTACAAAAAAACTTTATGTACACACTAACACTATTATTAGGATATGCGGAGCGAAGTGCCGCAATGGTAAAGAATTGGACTCGCATCGGGTGATTGCTGCGTACCCGTCTGTAATAAATAACTTCGCTGACGGTGAAAAGTTGAAACACCTAAAATATTATAATATACAATATTTATTAAAATATAAATAATAAAATTTTATGACTTTTCATTAGCGTCTGAAGTCCGTCCAAATTTAGTGAGCCTCTATGTATCTTGTACAGCATCTCTTTTGTTGTCTTGTCAACTTGTAACAGCTACTGCTTCTGTATTAAGATCCCCAAACGAGCAATGCTCAACGGGCTCAATCCTGTGTATTGATTTTGAAATATGTATAAACTAACTTGTAAGTGCTAGTGTAAATGTATAAAATAAAAATATATAAATTAATAAAAATAATATTTTTCTTATATGTAGCAATGTGCCCCTGGCAAAGATGTACAGACATTTTTTTTTTTTGCGATATCGTGTAACGTGCTTGAGACACGCAAAATTATTTAACATGTAAAACTTTATTCTTTCAATCTGCCAGTCCCGCAATAGGGATCCACATTAAGAATAATTACTGCAGTCTGCAATATGTTGTCGGAAGTTGCATCCCGGTCTAGTATCGATCGTGATTTCTTTTCGAACGGGCTGCGAAACCTTGCGATACTTATAGTTGCAAACGTATATCTCAGACGCATTACAACGCAATTCAACCGCCAGATGAGCAGACGCCTTACGTTTTTCTGTGTATATATATATATATATATATAAACAGTTGAAGTTTCCCACTAGAGTGTACGCCGGTAGAAAAAATTGCAGTGTTATAAATTAAGAATGGAAGAAATTGATTTGCACTATCTTCTCGAAAGTGCTGAGGTTTGTCTAACCCAAACGATGACGATAAACTTAGTCTACGAACGAGGAAGCTTAGAGACTAAATCTTAAGTATCGGGCATTAAATATGCACAATTTGAAAGGAACTGAGTCAACATTTGCCCGGAATAAATATGATAAAAATATGCACGAAAAAAAGAACACCTCCCAGTGCAATCGAATGTACCTACTTGTGTTAATAAATGACAAGAAGCAAGCATTGTGGAGTGGAATCTGAAACGTCATGTACTTTCAACCAAAATAGTAGTAATGATAACAAGAGGCAATAAGATACTAATATGCTCGCCATCTGGCATTAAAAACTGGTTCGGTGCTACTCACACGTAAACGTACTTATACTTTGGTAGTAATTAAATGGCTGGACCAAACTTACAGGTAGAAAAATTGTAATGAACGTAGGTCCAAAGATGATGAATAACTTTCTTTGGGAGTGTCATTTATGTTAGGCGCCTGTCTCGAAAGATCACACAGTATTTGTTGTAATAATTGCATTCACAACATTGAGAACATGCTGGATATTTTTAACCGGTACTATCGCAAATATTCTTTATTGGCTCTAACAGACATTTTACTTCTAAATTCAACCTTTCATTTTTGATAAATTTGTGTTTTTATGAGCTCTATGCACGTTTTCTACATTTTGGGAGACTCACTGGCAATATCGGTGTTTTTAATACACTGTTAATAACTTCATCAAATATTTTTATCTGGTCATAAATAAATGTTTATACTTATTAATAATTTACATAAATACAGTTTACATGGATAAAATGACAGGGAAAACGGCTCGACTGTAATCAGTGAAGGCGTACTTGTGATTTCACTGGCTTAGTTGTTACTAATTTGACAGTGATTTTTACAGATATAGCAAAACGTATATTACTCCTGCCCACTGTTCCACGTGCATGACACTGATTTTCCAGCTGTAAACTGAATTTTTGGAGAGCAACATTTCGTTCGCTGAAATCACTGTCAGTAACAATCGCACCGAAAATCTTTTTCAACCAACTTACGTCAGACAATGGCAATGTCGGGGTATTACTGCAACAAAATTAGGTAATTTCCGCTGAATAATGCGGAAATTGTTCCCTGCTGTCGGAAAAGGGGGTTCCCAGCTCACCGGAACGAGAGAAAGCTGCTGGTACGAATGAAAAAAATGGTGGAAGTGTGGGTTTTACATTGCACGGCCATGCACTAAAGCCACAAGACGACGGGGCCTACCAATCTTAGGGGACCCTGAGCCACTTCGTACACATTGGAAGCTCAGGAATACGTATTTTGAGTCACGCAGGGATCCGCGCGGCATCTCGTCACAAGTAGCAATCACGGCAGCCGAGAACTCCTCGGAATGTGTCGTCACACAGTAGGTAAGTACGCTGAGACGAAATCACGCGGCGGTTTCTTCGATGAAGGCGTACCCACTCTAATTGGCTGCACGAGGCTCTGGGAACGGGTCTTCCGTCTGATTGGCTTGTTCCAGCCAACAAAACATATGTTTGTACAGGGCAAAAAATATATACAGTTGCCCCGAAAAAAATATTTTGTTGAGTAAACAAAATTTGAAAAATCAACAAAATTATTTTCTTTCGTCTTGAATCAACAAAACCTCTGTGTTGGGCCAAAAGAAATTAGACTGTCAACAAAATATTCAGTTGAATGAACAGCGTGTATTTGTTTCGTCACTCATTTGATTGCCTGCGTTCGAAAACACAGCTCGAGGGTTGGTTTATGATAGTAACAGTGTTTGTTAGTGAATCTATTGATGCTTAATAATGGTAACTTATAGTCATCCTAATGAAACAAGTTCAATAGGTAACTATAAAGTATAGCTGTAAAAACCTTAAATATTCATTTGCGCGCTTTGCCCAGTATTCGAAATGTACGTATTTAGAAACATTCGTATTTAATTGCTAGGGCGTAGCACTTGGGAGCAAACGACGTAGGTTCGAATCTCGTTCGGGCTTACAACTCTTTTATATTAAAATAAACTGTTTAATGCACAATATATTTAGTTGCACCAACCATTTCATTGTTTGGGGCAGTCAAATAAGAAAATTGAAATGGATTTCAACAGTAAAATATCTTATTGCCACTATACAAACAATTAATGTGGTTGTGCCTGACAAACTTTTCTTAATTCAAACCGAAATTTTTCTATCAGGGTAAGGTTCCCTATTGGCTGGGTTGCCGGCTGGCGAGCGAGGTTGCCAAGCGCTGATTGGTTAACGGCGTTCCAACATGTCGCCGGCCAGTGACGTAATTTTGCTGGCGTGCGCGGCTGGAGTTGGCGGTATAAGCGGCTATTTCGCCTCTGTACACTTAACTACTCCGTGCTGTCGCGACTGCACTGGTATTGTGACCGGAGGACGTGACAGGAGCCCAAGTGGGGCAATCACGAGTGTTATTTGATTAGTGACCGCTATCTGCGTCGCGGAGCCTTGTTTTCCACGGCGACAACGCCTGCGACGTAGTCAGGATACTGACCCGCAACACAGGACTTCACATCACGAGCGTCACGGGCGGCCTCCCATCGCCCGAGGTCACCAACACCCAACAACGTGATTCAGGGTTCGCGTCCCTCATTTCACCCTTTCACTCACATATATGTGATTTCAGGCCACGAGAGTACTTAAATAAAAAACACGTTTGCAACAGTCGCTTGTTCCGCGAACTCTAGCTGCGCACGCCAGCAAAATGGAGTCGTTGGCCAAAAACATGTTGGGACGCCTTACGCCAATCGACGCCTGGTAACTTACTCTACCGATACGAACGGTAAAAAATTCGTGACTGCCGTTAAGGTTGATTCTACTCAGATTAGGAACAAACCGAGTTTTCTAATGGGAGAGTTTGGCAAAGGGAAAATTTTCGCCGTTAGATGCGCAGTGTTCCAAAGAGGTCACTTTTAATTAATAATTTAAGGTACGTAAATAATAAAAGAGAAATATTTTAATTAGTTACCGAGTTATTTTACATTTGATTATTATTATTGCAATTATTTTGTTACGTAGACAATAGAGAAAATTTGGTACACATGCGACACTAGCGCTTTCCTAATGGCGAAAAATGTAAGTTGCCTAATAAAAGCATTGAGCTTCCCAACCTGAGTAGAATAAACCTTACTGTCGTTGTCAGCGACCATGCGAAATAAAATTTGCTATTTATTATTTGATGGGTTTACACACATCATAAAATTACTCCTCGACGGATTTGAACACAACAACGTTCAGCAAAAAAAAAAGATATAAATCTGAAAGAAAACATTTTCTATTCTTGGCATAATGTCCACCTTATGTGTAAAACAATAGTTAAGTACTAATAAAACGTTTTATAAATAACAGTGAGTCTTTTTATAACACTGTCACTTTTTTCCTGATACAGGTTTTGTACAATTAGATAACTACTACAAAACGTAGGAAAACATTTGGGTCCAAAACAATTCGAGAGCTTAGTATCAAAGAACTGTATCTACTGAGTTCTAGACTTTAAATTAAGGTCACTTTCAATACTTGGTGGATAAAAGTTTTTTTTGTAGATAATGATTTACATATTTCAAATATTTTCAAAATAATTGTAATTTCAACAATATAATTTCTAACCGTGTATAAAATCAGGTGGTCCTACATCAATGTACATTTGTCTAACGCTTCTTTGATTTCAAAGCCATTTAAATTAAATAGCCGTAGTATATTGAAATAAGGTTGTTTGTTACTGAATGTTTGGTGTCCAACTATAGGTAATGTTGGCAAAGACAAAACTTTATTTTAGCTATACTGAAAAAGTAGCTTTTTGTAGATGCGGTTCTTTGGTATTAAGTCCTCGAATTAACAGTTGCCATTCCTGTTACGGTGGTAACAAACTTTTGCATTTATATTTGCAGTCATTTAGAACCTTTTCTCTTTATATGTATTTGTATATATATATATATANAACAAACTTTTGCATTTATATTTGCAGTCATTTAGAACCTTTTCTCTTTATATGTATTTGTATATATATATATATAGATATGACATATGGTTTTACAAAATTATTTTGTGAGACGTCCCACATTATGGTTGGGTTNGTATATATATATATATAGATATGACATATGGTTTTACAAAATTATTTTGTGAGACGTCCCACATTATGGTTGGGTTAACTTGAAAATTTACCATAATACGAGTGTATCGAGGCGTTTACGCCACGTAGAACCTACCTCTATCATTAATTTCTAACTGCAATGCGTTATGCGAATACCGTGTTATTTGTAGACGTGCCACAGAGTACCTCAGGTGCGGAAAAGACGCGTTCGTCGCCAACTCGAGCCTCGCACGCCAGCAACATGACCTCACTCGCCAACAACATGGCAGGACTTTGTTCCCCTGTAAGGACCTAGAGACTGTATTGATAGATGGAAACCCAGCCAATAAGTAATCTTTCACATAACGCAGTAGCCAAACAAAAATTTAAGCCCGTTCGGAGACCCACGCGCAGTGTAGACGGAGTACACTCGGTGAACGAGATCGCCAAACAATTTTGCTTATGTAGTACTTACCTATGTTGTGTCATTTCCGGGTAAAATGTTCAAGTTTGGCTTCGACAAACTCCAACAGCCAGGAAGAGTAGGCATGAGGCTGGCCTGTGCCTGCGAGAAATTGGGTTGATGAAGAGGGGGTGGGGAGGAAGGTGTAGTTAACCTTGATGTCTGCGGATATTTGCGAGGATAACAACTCAGCAAGGACCTAGGACTGGGAGGAGGAGAAAAAATAATACACGTGACATGAAGAATGTAGGGTAACACATCACGTCCTCTTTCAAGCTTCGTTTCAAATTGCATATGGCTGAACATTACCGTGCCATGTTTCGGACCACGTATATAATCAACCACGGACATTAAAGAGAAGATGGTAAAAAAAAAAAAAATCCTCCCGTACGTCATTGCTTTCTAATGGCATTCATCATTTGGATGTTTCCGTGGTAGCAATTACGAGATGGGAAAACAAAAAAAAAATTCCTAGACTCACAGAGATTGCTCATCACTGAATTTGTTCGCCATAGGAAACCACAACTCATTAACGAAAATTCTAAATAACTATATAAAGAGAGTGTGCCAGACATAAAAATTCATAATAAACAAAAAATTCTTGATTGTTATATTTAGTTTAGGCAATGAGGGTTTTTCTGAAGCTACATTTAACACGTGGTTTAACTCCAAGATCAGCCACTTTCAATNTTTAGTTTAGGCAATGAGGGTTTTTCTGAAGCTACATTTAACACGTGGTTTAACTCCAAGATCAGCCACTTTCAATTTAAGTGTTCACGTGTTATTATGAATATGTGATAAAGTTTATAATGTTTATTATTAACTGAGCACTTTTAAAAGCAACCTTTGAAAAATGTCACTTCCCCTACCTGCACATGTTTTAACGGGCTCACTCACTGGNTTTAGTTTAGGCAATGAGGGTTTTTCTGAAGCTACATTTAACACGTGGTTTAACTCCAAGATCAGCCACTTTCAATGTAAGTGTTCACGTGTTATTATGAATATGTGATAAAGTTTATAATGTTTATTATTAACAGAGCACTTTTAAAAGCAACCTTTGAAAAATGTCACTTCCCCTACCTGCACATGTTTTAACGGGCTCACTCACTGGCGTCCACCCATTGAAGTTGGCAACAACGGAGGGAAAGCAGTTCCACGTCTTAACGTTGAATTAAAGTTGTTTGGTGAACATTTGTGATTACTGAAATTATTTATTTTGATTACTACTTTTTTTATACTTATAATTGTAAGAATCAGGAAATTTGTAAATCATTTACTTTCCCGATAATTTCATAGCTTCACTTGACGGGCCCATGAATAAAGTGATCAGTCCCATGGCAATGTTAATTTCACGTAATAGCGTAAGAATATACAATGTGCAAACAAGTAGATCTTAAACGGGACTTTCGAAGTGCTCAGTTTCCCGTGAGGAACCTGTAATAAGTTTTTCCCCCACTGGAACGGAGCAAATTACAAACCTTACTTGGAATAGTATTGTTGTTCTGCCTACGTAAACAAACTTTAAGAGCGCCAAGCTCCGCGTGCCTTTAACGAAAAAATTATTACACATATAACGAAAGATATTTTCGATGAGACGAAGTATGGCATGTGCCTAGATGTAGTCAGTGTCAGCTACTGTGTTCCCAAGGGCTGTGGCTGATGACGTAATGTATTTGTGACATTATGCAAAATTCCTTTATCTTCGTTGCGCTGTCATTCTGTCCGTCAACCATCACTTTTGTAACAGCGATAGCGTTCTTGTTCGCAACTGAAAATACAAAAAAAATTTTCATTCTTACTGGATCTTTTGATATTCTGACTTCGGTGTTAATCGAGCATGTTCCGATATACTTAGATACGGTCGTTTTTCGCGAATATTTTTTTTCTGCTAAGGTTTTCTTAATATAAATGTATTGTATATATGTACATCCTCTTTACAAGATTTATTACTAGATGATCTGAGACACAATGAAGCTGTTTGCAGTACCAGGTATCTTACAAGGCCAGTCGAACGAAGAGATAGCTTCTCCACACTGAAAGAAATATTCTTGGAAATCCTGTAGCCAAAAATAAATCTTATGTACGAATAATAAAACGTTTATTGTAAAAAGCTGCGTATATTTGTAATACTATATATTGCAGCTTTACATATCAACTTACTTTGCTAAGAAAGGTAAATTGTATTATTTTTATTTTGCAGCGTTTGAAAGGGTACCACAGGTACGTTGCATGTTTAATCGATAACCGTTCGGCTGAGAGTATTACACAAAGGCAACGTTTTGCGTTCCTTTAATGTACATTGTTTAATGCGTCATAACAATCTATGAACAGGCATAAGTGAAACACTTTTGTTGGTTAANTAAATTGTATTATTTTTATTTTGCAGCGTTTGAAAGGGTACCACAGGTACGTTGCATGTTTAATCGATAACCGTTCGGCTGAGAGTATTACACAAAGGCAACGTTTTGTGTTCCTTTAATGTACATTGTTTAATGCGTCATAACAATCTATGAACAGGCATAAGTGAAACACTTTTGTTGGTTAATAACATGGCACTCCCTAATTTCCTAATGACGGGTGATGTCAATAAGATATTTTCGTGTTAACAAAAGTATAAAACACCTATGAACCACGACGTATTTAAGAAACAACTAAACACGTCACACACGGGGTGATTTGTCGAAGGTTTGATTCAAAAAGTGTGAAGATACCGCGAACATTATATAGTTTATTGGCGGTTTCTTCACACATTTTGTATCAAACCTTTGAAAAATCACCCCATGTATGAAGTGTTTAGTTATTTCCTACATATGCTATGTATCACTTCTATTAGCATAATATTATCTTTTTTTTCGTTAAATTGAAGTTTTACCCGTATTTTATTCATAAATTATGATATATCATTTATAATAAATACGAAAAAAAACAGTATTAAACGTGTGTGTTGGTAGCGCCCAGTAAGAAATAGTTCTCATTCAAAATATAATTACAGCTGAGTGCGCACGAAATTCGGTGCGTTGTCAATTGGTGTAATTTTCTAGACTTAGTTAGGCTTAGTTTACATGAGGCGGGGGAATATCCTGGAATAGAACTTTAGCAGGGCTTCAGAAAAGCGTGACGTAACCGAGAATGTATTACACACACGGTCGCGCCTGCCTAATGCCGCGGCTACGCTCTCTGCCACGCACGTCGCGCCTCGCGGAGAAACAGATGTGACGGCTGATGACGGCGTTTGTAACCGCCCACTATACGTGTATCTCGCTGCTCGCTCGACTCGGCGGCGCCAGGAACACGCGAAAGCGCTCAGTGCTCGCAATTAACCTTTGCCGCGCTGCAGTTGCGAGATGCCCTGCTGGGAGGGGGGGGGTGACGCTGCGTCCGAACCACGGAATACTCGAGAATGCAGAGGTGAAAAAGTCGCTCTAACCACGAACTCCGGCCTCACACGCTGGCGTCACTGACCAGAAAAATGTCTGAACCATAGACTGAAGATGAGGAAGATATCGATTATTCGTCTTCGGGACATATACCTAACATTGACCTACCCCAAACCAACACACCTGTCAAAGTCATATGATCAATAGTGACTAACGTGTCTGTTTATATCTAAATTTTCAAAATCCAAGACCTTTTATATTAATAAAAAAAATTTTAACCATTTAAATTTAATCTTAATGCATTAAAAATTGGCCAGAGGACGTGTTAAAACATCTCAAAGCATTTTTTTTTTTCGTGAATACTGTTCTTACCTAAGTCATATCCACGTCGTGCTGGCAGAAAATCACGTGTTGGGACACGGAGACTAGTTCTGCGGAGCCAGCGAGATCGCTCTACCCCATATTCACTCTACGGTGGGAACTAAAGCTGTGCGATATCGCGATATATCGATCACGAAACAATATTTCTGCGATATGGTTCAACCGTGACATATTTAGGAAACACCTTAACACGTCACACGCGTTTCGCATATCGCGATATTAGTGATATACGATATCAATATGGCCTATATTTGAAATATATCGCCATAGATTTTCAGTACTCTCTGGGAGCGATATATCGCACTGATAGAAATATGGTCAACATGTATCGAAACTTAATTGAGAAGTGGATACCGTAGTCTGGTAACCTACTCGCAAGTCGGCAATCTAGTCAGTATGAAAACTTCCGTAACTTCAGTAGCCAACCGCCACGCCATTTTGTCTCTGTGTACGTATCTGCATTGTGTCCGAACTGAGCGACGAGAGAAAAATAACCAGTCGATGCCTGTTGTCGTACCACTGCGTGGAACGGACGCAAAACTCTCATGTATCCGTGCACTTCGATGAGGAATTTTCACTTTTCGAATTCTCAGTTTCAAATTTAATTCGATTATGCTTACTGCCTAACTTAATTTCGAGATATTCCCACTAATTTTCTAGGGGAATCTTTTAGTGAAATGACAAGGGGGGGGTGACATTTTGGTTTAGAGTATTTGAGAACGAAGCTGCTAGACTGGCCGTACAATCATAGCCGGGAACGGACTTGGAACAGAAGTTCGTGTCTCAACTCATGTGCAGACTATCGAAGTCAAGATACGTGTTAACAAAGCATTTCTATGCATTCCCCCTGTTTTAAATGTAGGCCCTACATTTCTGTAAAAACTTTTACTACTTTATGTGTTTGGCCCTTTTCAGTCAGTGTCCTATATTGGGACATTGCACAGGAAGAGGATTTATAATTCATCCACGGTTACTTCCAACTGTTCTGAAGTCCTGCTTAAGTTCTACTTCCAGCATATTCCTCCGCCTCATTCAAACAAAGCTTAGAAAATTACACGGGAGGACCAACTCACCACACTCGTGCGCATTCAGTGTAATAATGTTTTGCATAAAACCTATTTCTTACTAGTCATTGCCAAAACACCTATTTTCTCTGTGTCTTTATTCATATAAGTTTTATACATTAAATATTCTAATTTATAGATAAAATATGAATAAAAGTTATATTTATACTAAAATAAGGTAGAATTATGTTAACAAAAGAGTACAGTTATTTGGCCGAGTTGGGGACAACGGGATTGGGGATTGGAGCCCGGAGCTGTTCATGCTCTGTCATTCAAATACCCCGGCGGAAATTTTTCCCTCAAAATTTTCCCTTTTTTCCTCAAAATCGACTAAATTTCTCTCAAAATTTTCTACATCGATGGATACCGATTCGACAGGCGATTATGATGAGACAGTTTATGCTAAAGACGGAAGGAGTGCAGTAGAGTCGGTTTGTGTGGAATGTACACTTGCAAGACTATCGCGTGAAGACGACGAGCTTCAAAATAAACTGTTGTCGGCTCTAAATACTGATGAGCATACAACTCATGCTTCAAAGAAAAGCAAATTTAATATAGAATACAAAACAGGAGTTCAAAATGACCATGAAGAGAGCATTGATGAAAATGAACACGAAGGCAGGGATAGTGCTGAATACAATGATGACGATATTCTCAATTCACTGACAAGCCCCTCCAACACATTTGCTGCAAGGAGCGACATGAAGAAGGCAAAATACGCCGAGAATACTGGCTACCTATTTCCCGAAGACCCGAATGAACTTGTTGATAGGATGCGACGATCTCACTCACATTAACGAGATACCTTCAATCATTAGTAAACTGAAGGATCGGGGATATATCACATGATGTGATGAACTGCTTTCTTCTGAAACTGTAATTACAAAATAATAATAAATTATTGATATGAAATAATTGGTTTCCCTTTATTTTTGTGTCTCTTGTCCTTTTTTCCCTCACAACTTTAAAGTGGTGCTATGAGCACTCGACTATTAACAGAAATAACAGCATATAGACTGGTAATAAAGACTTTAGTATAAAAATGCATGGATAGTTGACTGCATACAAAACATTAATTCTGTCGACATGTACAAATTTGGAGACAGTTGACGAACGAATGTAATTTCTATACATGTAGGTGAGAGACAAACCGAAGGGTTGGTCGAAGGATCGATCGAAGGATCGGGATTGATCCAAGGATTGGCATGGGTCGCAGTGGATTGCGGAGTGGATTGCGAAGGATTGGTGTGGATTGGTGCAGATGCATGTGTGGATTGGTGCGGATGCGTGTGTGTATTGGTGTGTGGTTTCATGTGTGGATTGATGTTTATTGGTGTGTAATGGTGTGTGTATTGGAGTGTATTGGTGTGTAAATTGGTGTGGATTGGTGTGTTGATTGGTGTGGATGAGTGCGTGGATTGGTGTGGATTGCTGATTGTGGAGCTGATTAATTTAAATATTGCGAGATTGATCAGAATATTAATAAAAAAACAAGTCTTTAACTTTTTAATTTTTTTAAATTTTGTTGGAATTATTTGGAAGTTCATAGAATGTCTTTCGAGGTTCGAGGTCATCCAAGGTCATGGGCATGGGGTCAAGGTCACATATGTGAGGTCAAGGTGAAGGTCACCCAGGTCTAACAAGTTGGTCGGAGTCATAAGTGTCACCTAGGTGTTGAAATTGTAAACAAATGACAAACAAAAAAATCAATATGGCAGGTGGATTGCATTCAACAGAATGAGCAAAGGTGACGGGGTAGAGGCATGCCGACTAATTAACCAATGAGAAATATTTGTAGGGAGGGGAATGTTAATACAATGTGATTGATTGGAGGGGGTCAGTTGTCTGCTGGACACTGTGCTGTGGGGTACCTCCGGAAATGTAAGTTTTTAAAAATAATATATAATAATAATTTATAATAATATTTTTTATAAATTTTTTATCTTTTAGAATTTTTGGGATTTTTAACGATTTTTTGGGTTCGAGGTCAAAGGTAACTGGGTTAAGGTCAAAGGTCAAGATCACCTTGATCCAATATGGCGGTAGTAGTTAGAAATGTAATATGCTTGCTGACTTTTATGAATTTATTCAATTTTTACACATTTTTCCTGGAGTTTTGTTCATAAGGTCATCTAAGGTCATGGTAATAGGGTCAATATTAAGGTCACCTGAGTCAATTATGGTGGTTGGGTGACGTCATAACATAGCAGCTTGTCTGTTCGAGTCCCTCGTCCCCTCTAAGCCAAAACATTCAAAACTTTAATTATATATAAATTTAAAAAAAAATTCTTAATAAAATTGTTTACATTTTTAAAATAATTTTTACCCCTTTTTATAATTTTTCTGATAATTTCTAAAGTATTCTGCTAATTTTTGGGTTCAAGGTCATCCAAGTTCATGGTTACATGGCCAATGTCAAGTTCAACATCACCGACATCTAACATGGCAGTCGGGTGACGTCAAAACATGGCAGCCGGTTGGCTCTGGCTCCGATTCCAGATCCTGTGTATAGATTTGGAATACCCTATACCTATAAAACCAATATTGCTGCCACTGCTCTGCCTTTGAAAATGATCCACCAAATCCTTCCAACGGATCGAAAAGTGCATTTCGGGGGATCAATTTTGCAACAAGGGGAGCGGTGCTTTTTTGAGAAAAAAAATGGGAAATTTTAATTGAAAAAAAAAAGGAAATTTTGAGGGAAATTTAACAGTTTTGAAGGAAAATGGCTGCCGGGGAACCGGAATGACAGAACATGAAAAGCTCCGAGCTCCAATCCCGGATTCCGTTGTGCCCAACTCGGCCAAATCATTCTACTCACAAGTATAAGACGCTTGTGATACGTGACATATTTAGGAAGCAACCAAACCCCTCATATATAGGATCTTTTCCGAATGTTTGATTCAAAAAGTGTTAAGAAACCGCTAGCAGATTATACATACATTGTACACAACAGAAAAGTATCTCCAATAAGTGAAGCCCCTCACGTAGTGGGAGACATATTTCGGTTTTGAGACAATGTGCCGCAGACTCATGAACGGCTGCTGCCAATATTATCAGACACAAACACATTTTTATAGGACACGGCATGTGCCAGAGAGTTATATTGATACTTGCACCGCTTCGAACAAAAAAATTTGTACATCACGATGCCTAAAATTATTTATTTCCCTCTGACTGAAACGGTCAACACTGTGGCGACGTCACAGCTGCACATACCGTCCAAGTAAGAATATAGTATGCTTGCATGCTTGGATATCAGCGCCAGCAGGAACTTTTACTCTTGGGAAGTGTCGAGGAAAATTTGTAGAGCTTTTAGAAATTATCGACAGAGTGGCATGTCCTACGTCTTCGCTGTCACCTGAATGTTCGGCACCGTGATTAGAAACACGCCCCTCAATCTTACCACTCCTGTCAGCAGGCTTGGTTGTCCAGGACATGTCGCCCAGTTCTTCAGTGGACCGCTTTCTACCAGCTGGTTCCCCGTTCTTTGAAAAGTCTTCCTATATTGAAGACAGCGATTTTGAAACCCGACACGTGCACGCGTCTTGCTAAGACTGTTTTTAAATCCATGCGTACTATTGTTATGATTGAACTCACCGCAAGCAGTTGGCGACGGGACTTGACGACAGCACAGAGTAAATAAGAATACATAGCTCCAGCCACACACGCTAGAAAAACGGCTACGCTGACCAGCAACGAGCCGGAACGCCGTTCGACAATCAGCTCCTGGTAACTTTCTTGCCAGTCTGAAGCCCAGCCAATAGGGAACATGTCGCAGCGCGCAGGGCCGCGGTGGTGTAGTGGTCAGACTACTCGCCTCGCACCACGGAAAACCGTGTTCGATTCCCGGCGGGGTCGCTCCCGGAATGTTCTCAAGTGGGAATCGTTCCGGGCGCTGCCGCTGGCCAGCGGGTTTTCTCGGGGTCTTCTGTTTCCCCCTGACCTTGCATTCCGACGCTGCTCCAGACTTACCTCGTGTCACCCTCATCGGCTCTCGAGACCCCGATGTTAAGAGTTGCCCAAATCTTTCCACCCTCCTCCACTCGCAGCGCGCAGTAGCCAATGAAAGACAAAGTCCGTTCCCAGAACCTCGCGCAGCCAATCAGAGAAAGGGTACGCCCTCGTCGAAGGAACCACAACGCCATTTCGTCTCTGTGCACTTCTCTACTCTGTGACGACAGGCTGTCACCTGATCTGGTGATGGGTGGTCTACCCTCTAGGGCGTGAGAGTGAGCCAGGCTCCATTCTCATACCCTTTCTTACGATCCCTTGTGTAATAGTAGTGCGTTGGATATCTGCGAGTATTATTGTAGTCTCTCGGTGGTAAGAACAAGTATAATAATGATTAATTGTAAAGGTTATTCGCGGTAAATTGAACACTTCTGAAAACTCTGCTTAAGATCTACTTTTATGCGCATTATGTATGTATTCTTCTGCCATGTGTGAAATTAACATTGCAATGGGCCTGATCACTTTATTCATGCGCCAATCAAATAATATTATAAAATTATTATAAAAAATGTTTTTTACAAAAAAATTGTTAATCCTTACATTGATATGCAAAATAAATCACTTCAGTATTCGCAGATATATACCCAACATTTTAAACTCAAAGTTAAGAAATAGAACTACTTTCTCTATGTAGTTAACAACTTTACTGGGAGCATGCCAGTCAGTGTGCCCGTTAAAATACATGGAGATAGGGACAGTGACATTTTCCAATGGATGATTTCAAAAAAGCTCAGTTAACCGTGAACAGCTTACAAGTGAAACGGCCTCGCAAAGGACTAACTATACAAACCTATGGTCAGCTGCTTTGACGACATTCCTTCCTCACTCTGTCAGTTAAAACCCCCGAGTTGATGAATACGACACTACGAAGGCCAACTCCTTGGCACGTCTCAACGCCGTTCCCGCGTTCTCTAGTCTTCCGACCGCGCATCCAGCAAAACTACGCAGTGCCGTTGTAAAGTGAACGAACGTTTAACTGCTTCCAGCCGCTATCAACGCCGGAAGGTCGTCCGACGTGTGCTGATTGGCAACAGTTTAATTAAACTACTTACGCACATTTATCGCATGAATGCCTTGCAGATTGGCGCTTCGCTGCTCGTGCACAGACACTGCTGGCACAGGTGCCAACACGAAAACTGGGAGGAGGAATGTCCTGAGGTGTTTGATCCCATTAGAGCACTCGGTAATTTGTTTGGTACTTTTAGAAGAACATTTTTTGGAACCCATTCACCAAGAAAATCCTTTGTAGAACTACAAACAGTTTATCTGCGAAACATATGTATGTAATATTACAAGTGAAGGGCTATATTACAATTTAGATTATTGAGAAGCTCACATATAATTTTTTTTTCTTCTAGAAAACAAATGCTATAATTAATAACAGACTATAGGGGAAAAATTATTTCAAAATAAATTTCAAGAAAAAAGATTTATACCTTGCCAGCACAGGGGCTGGTATTCACATCCCTTGCATTGTTAGCCGACCCCCTTAACCACATGACCAACTTAACTTACTAACTTTAAAATTATTTTTGTACTTAACGTATCGATAAATACTTAAAAAATACTACTTAAGCTGTTCGGTTAAGAATAACGTATTTATTCCATTTTAAGAGTTATGTGCAGATATGAAACATTAACAGTTAATGAGTAATAGCGTCACGTGTATTAAAAATTGTAGTCGATTTACTATAATTATTTGAGTTATTTTGAGTGTTTTACGTTATTCAAGCTTGCAATATATTTCTTTTCGCACGCAACTACACTCGACACATCATCCCTTGTGTTTGCACAAGCAACTACATACTGTTTTACGTTGCTGAGTGTCCTCCATTTTTCTTGAGCTCGTGAACACGTGTCAGTATAGTACAAACATTTCTTGAGGTCTATGGCAAACTAGGCTCTTGTAGTTTTACAAACGAGTAATATTACAAGAGAAATTTTTGTACTGTTACAAACATTTGCAAGATTACAAACAATTCACGATATAGCGATCACTTTTTGAGGCACTCCAAACATGCACTAACCGCTAATAAATATTTTTTATTGCAGCTGCAGACGTCAACTTTAGAGAGTGGTGAAATGTATACACGGTGATTCAATACTCATACGGCAGTGTTTATATTAAAAAGTAGCGGAAAGATAGAAATAGGCTGAAAGGATAAATTTAGCAGGGCCTTAAAAAGTGCTCACTTTTTTACTTTGCCGTGAATATCCTACATGCCTAGACTTGTATTTGAGATACGGTGGCCAATAGACAACTTGTGGCATTGGCATGTGCGCCTTCGTGTCATTTTGAGGTTATTAATTGCCAATTGTATTGCATAATTCATATTAGTAAACATACATAAAAATATTACAAATAAAGAAAATAATACAGTAGGCGATTTGCTACGTTCCTTTTCTGGTCAAATAGTCCCTTTATACTACGTACCAGGTTTGAATCCTGGGTAAGTCTCAGTTTACTATGAAAAATTTGTACATAATAAACGTGTACTAATCAAAACGAATGCAGATATTCTCTACGACACGGTTCACCGTCGTCGTGTACACGTGTGTGTAAGAAGCATGCTTGACTTACAGACGTTATTTAAGTTATTTTAATTTTTTCGTGATGCATAGTGTCTTCGGCCAATAGGATCGCAGGAGAAAATAATTTGCTCTATTTATTTTAAGTTTTTAGTTGGAAAGAAAACCTACATCTTCATTTTCCTTTGCACGTTTAAAAAATATACTTGAGCCTTCTTTATATTTTCCTATTAAATCATTACTTCACGAAATTTCACTTAATTTATAGCCGTGTGCAACTAATTGAGTACCTTCATTATGAACCACACTTTATGTACACGTTTAATGCTGATGTCTTACACGTTTTTCATCGTGAACCGCATTTAAGGCATAGTCTTAAGCGTCGTTTTCATATGTCGTTTGAGGCGAGTTTCATCGGTAAAGCCACCTCCAAATAATCCTTCCTGCGTATCAGCTGGTACGTGTAAAGGCACTTGTTCAATTCAAGTAGTCAGGAGATGTGTTACTGAAAATGGAAGTTTGCCGACTAAATATAAATACTGGAATATTTCACAAACCTGCTAGCAGCCCGCACAAAAGAATGCCCACGCGCTGCTTTTATGGTCGTTGGGTGTAATATTTTCCGAAGATGGGGTGGCATGAGCAGGTAGCATATGTATCGAGGAACAAAGCTTAATTCCAAGCCTCTTTTAGGAGGATGGAAGGAATAAGTCTTCGTAGACAGACAGGCAGACATGACAGAAGTAGCGAACAAGCCTGTCGACGCATTTGTTTTTAATCTGTATGTGTTTAAACTTGTGTATTTCGTGTAGTGTGCATTACAGACAAACTTTTAAATTTGTTTTTTTCCCGCCCACTCTTTGTGGACGCCATCTTGCCCGCCATATTGACTAAACAGACAAATTAACAAAAAAAAGGTGTTAGTTGTGCGCAATATGGCGTCGGCGCGTGTTGTTTCGTTGTGCGCGACCGTTTTATCGTCGTCGTAACCATATAGTATATACAGTCCATTCTCGTCGTCCCGTGCCCAGACAGTATGCGTATAGTGTCTTTTTCACTTTTTTTATTAATTTCCTAATAGCTTGAACTGCCTCAAATTTTGTTGTATCCTTTGGCCGTTTTCCATTTTCTGTAGTCTTCCCAAGCTTTTGAATTTATTTTCATTCCATGCCGCTTGTTGTTAATCCAAGACAACTGAAAGATGCCAGTGTAATATCTAAGATGATTTTGTAACGTTTGTTAAAATGCTTCTTTTTTTTGCCAGAGTTTTGACTCGTGCCGAGAGAAACAAAGAGGCTGGCGTCTTCAATGACGTCACTACGACGTTCAGTAGGTCCCCTAACGGAGACCGCCAGACGCTCTGGTAACTAGTCACGTACTGAATGCTCCAAGTTTCCAGCATGTTGTTATGAACTGCCGACTGACCAAGTTGTTTGCCAGCGGGCTACCAACCGTAGCAACCACAAAGTCCGTGTTCATTGCGCGTGAAAGCAACCAGGAGTTCATTACTTGCCTCTTCGTGGTTGTTAACTTCCCCGTCGATAATTCTCATGGGAACTCAGGGTAGGTAGCAAGGTATCCAACGTACTCAGTAACCAAGAAACCAGAGCACCCAACAAAAATAGGGCTGGAAAGGTTCACCCCGACAAGGATTTCAACCTGATTACCTCAAACATTTGCATTGCATGGTCCATTCTGGGTTACTCCCGACTTTTCTGAAACCCTACTGAAGTCCTACTTCCAGGATATTCCTCCGCCTCATGCAAACAAAGCTTAACGTAGTCTAGGAAATCACACTAAAGGAACAAAGCACCGCATCCGTGCGCACTCAGTTTAATAATATTCTATCTAAGAACTATTTTTTACTAGGCGTTACCAGCATACCTATTTTATCACTGTATTTATTCGCAACAATTATGAAAGAAATATTATAATTTATAGATTAAATGAAAGTAAAAGTTCAATTTTACCAAAATTAAGATACTTTTATGTTAACAGAAGTATAAAACGTCTGTGACATGGGGCATATTTACGAAACAACGAAACACGTCTTACATGGGGTGATTTCTCAAAGGTTTATTCAAAAAGTGTGAAGAAATCGCGAATAGACAATATTAATGGTTTTTTTTTCCTTCCGCGAGAAATCTTTTTGCATTTATCAAAGCTAAGTATACGATATCTCGCTGTTATACGTTTTCATTTTGGTTTTCGTCTTTGTTGTTTGATGGGAGAGATAAAGTCGCACTCGGCACAACGCTCCTTGTATTGGCTACATGGTTACACTTCTGGCTGCAGTTATGTCGTCTAACCTGGCGGACATGGCCGTCGACCGGCGGGTTTCTTTGGTGTTCTCCGGCTCATCACTCCTTTGCATTTATCAGCTGCTCCACATTAGTGTCTCATTCCATGTCACATTTGAGGGACGATGGGCATCTACAAAAACCCCGTCACTTGGAGCAGGGCCGTCTTTTATTTCACTCTGCTAACGTAAAATTAGCGAAGGTACTATTTCTTGAGCATTGTAATGTAATAATCAAACTTATCAAAATATAATTGATTTCTAGTTTTAATTTTTATTTCACGTATTGTTATAATTTGCGAGGTCACTTAGTATGGAAAATTGCAGCACTGAACGCTGAACAGTTGAGCGTATTGTTTTCTAATTGAAACCTTTCAAAATACTATATACAAAATTACAACAACAAACAAAAAGAACACAATGAAAACGGCTGGATAAATTTTCATACGTAAGCTGTTACTATAGGATGCAATAAAAATCACATACATTCTATGAAAAAATGTAAACGCTGGTATCGTGTCCGACCGGCTTCTGCCTGCTGTGAAAGGTTTATTAGGCTACCGGCTGGCGAGTAGATACCAGGCGCGGATTGACGAACGGCATTTCAACATTTTCCTGGCCAGTACCCCAATTTTCCTAACGTATAAGTGGCTGTTTCACCGCTGTATATTTCCCTGAATTAGCGTGCAGTGTTCTCGTAGCACTGCGTGTAACAGTGGGACTTTCAGCGGTGGCACTATTATTTTATTGGTCGAAAGTCTGTAGGAAGATTCAATGCAGGGCCCTTGACTAGTATTGTGTGTATCTAACGCGTATATTTTGAGATTCAGCGTTTTGAAACGCAGAAAAACGAGTACTTAAACACACTGCAACGCAGTTCAGGCGCCAGGTAGGCGGAAGCCTTAAGTGCAAACTAGCAAACTACTAGGTACAGCGCAGAGAAGAACACAGCTTACCTTGCAACAGTTCACCACGCACTTCTGCCGCTCTGTATCTCTGTGCGCTTAGCTATTCCGCTGCTGTGCGCCAGTGCAGAGACACGAGTTGAGGGCGTGGGAGTCTCCACGCAGCATCCAAGGCACGTGCGGTAGNAAACGAGTACTTAAACACACTGCAACGCAGTTCAGGCGCCAGGTAGGCGGAAGCCTTAAGTGTAAACTAGCAAACTACTAGGTACAGCGCAGAGAAGAACACAGCTTACCTTGCAACAGTTCACCACGCACTTCTGCCGCTCTGTATCTCTGTGCGCTTAGCTATTCTGCTGCTGTGCGCCAGTGCAGAGACACGAGTTGAGGGCGTGGGAGTCTCCACGCAGCATCCAAGGCACGTGCGGTAGCGGAGACAACGCGACGTAACTAGGATGAACTTGGAACGAGGAGAGGTCCTGACATCACGTCGAGGCGGGACACGCAGTCGGAGGGAAACAACGCCCCAAGGTCGTCGCTTCCCTCGAGGGGGAGGGTAATTAAGTAACGTCGTGGGCGGTGTCCGCCACACAGCCACGTCTCTCGGGCGAGGCTTCCCGTCTCGCTGCCCGGTTATTTACGGACTGGGGAATGCATTTGAGTCACTGCGAGTTGGACGCTTTTGATATCCTTGAACTGTTCTAACTGTTGTGTTTACTTATAAACCACATAAATTTACTTTGCCACGGACCTAACTATATATCTTTGTCGATCAATAAGAAACATCACTTCAGCTTTTGCTATGATCCGTATTTGTGTGTTAGTGTATATACATGTATATACACATAATGTATACACAATGAGTACATAACCAGTTTCAAAGATGGCCACCTGGGAAATTGCATTTTTNCAGTTTCAAAGATGGCCACCTGGGAAATTGCATTTTTAATAAAATGTTTGATATAAAACTTTAACTACATTTCCCAGTTGACCGACTCCATTGCCGTATTGCCGTAGACATGCCAATCAGTGTTTATTTTTACCCTTTCTATAACAGTTAAATAGGTTCATAATATGATATGTTCCAATGACCAATTTGTTTTTCTTTGCGAATATACAAGCATCAGTTTAAGGCACTGTCGTAAGTAGGGGCCAACGAAAATTGGTTTTTGTTTGATGTTATTTGCAGCAGGTGTTTATGAGACTTCTGAGTATAGTTTGGAGAACGAATATTTCCCACAACGTGAGGGATATACCTCATCAGATTTTGTTTTCTCCTGTGTGCGATGCAGGTTCTTACGTCCACTTCATGTGCGAAATTCCAAATGTAGGGTACTGAGACTAAAGGGATTGAAATATGTGCAGTTATTACGGAAAGGGGCATTTTTTCGATGTTTAATTTTAAAACAGTTAAATTATCCGCGAACCAGCAATGCCTCTTTGATATCAAGAAAGAAAGGAATATGGACGAACATGAAACCTTCATTTTTATTATTACGTCATATAATTATAGGGTCTCCGCTGAAAGTCTCATAGAGGCGCGTTGTCGACGACAAGACTGCACGCCAGTCCAGATAATGCTATTCGTAAGCAGACCTCACTTTGACACGTTGGAGGTTTTATCAATTCCTCCATTTCCCTCAAAAGCAGGTTTTTGTGATAGTGAAAATGTCTCAAACGGTTGTTCTCGCGGTCATTTTTAGGCATGAATATTCCGGTGCAAAACATTAAAACGTTTTCTGCTGGAGCTCTGCACACCGTTCGGAGGCCCGCCCCATTTACCAGCAGCTTTGAATCCTGTATACTTGAAGACGAGTACCTGATACGCGACAGGGGCTCCAGACTGGAAGCGAGCGTGTGGCCTGGTATAGGTCTTGGAAGGTGCTACGTGAGGTGGAACACGGCACCCCGCTGTCCTCTACCTGGTCGGCGAAGGGTGAAGGTCGCGGGGGTCACAAGTCGCGGCAGGGGCGCCCCAAGGAATGCCTGCGTTCTTCCCCGCTGCCACGACAAAGGCACAAGCAGGTGCTCCAGCACGCCAACCTGTCGACGACGCCGCCCCTCCTGGACGAGAAGCAGGGGCTTACTACTGGGATATAAGTCCCCCCCCCCTCCCCAGGTTGGGAATGCTGGATCCACTAGTACATTTTGTTGGGAAAGGAGTGGAGGGTATCTGTCAGGATGTATGAAGGTACTGGTGAATAAACCTGAGAAAATGTTCCAATTTAAACGTTAACAGAAGGAGGCCTTCTGGAAATGATGTATTAACTTAAGAGTGTAAAATTCATCAAAATTTAACATTTCTTAGTCGGATTTTCTTTCCTTCATTGTATCTCTCTTATCCCCCGAGGCTCTTAAGACTTCCACCTACCTGGAGCTCTTTTCTGCGTTTGAGGCCGAGAAGCGCGGAAGCGATAAGGGCGACACTGCCTCGCACATCAAGTGTGATATCGCCGCTAAGCGCAACGCTGTGAACTGACGTGCAGTGTTCTAGTCGCACTGCGTGTACCTATGAGACTTTCAGCGGTGACCCTATTACTTTATTGGTGAAAAGTCTGTAGAAAAGTTCAATGCAGGGCCCTTGAATACTTTCGTATGTATCTTATGCGTATATTTTGAGCTACGGCACTTTTAAAAAGTTTTTTGACGTGAATACGTCTTTAAATTTGCAACCATAGTGGGCAATTCAGAAAATATAATGATAACAAAATCGGGGGATTCAGTTTGACATTGCAGCTCCGAATCCATCGTATACAACTAAAATTTAATTACGCCACTCGATTGCCAAAGGATCAAAGAATTTGTTACGTTGAGTGAGTACTGCTAAGCGCCGCGCGTGGCGGGGGTGGGAGCACCACCATTTTGAGTTCGTTTCGCCGCGTCTCATAATTTCCGCGTAGTATAACTTTTGACGCGGAGTAGCTACGACGCTCGTTTGCAATTTAATCAACAGCTCTCGGCGAGATTAATCGATTGAGTTTATAAAACATTTGTGTGGCGTGGTTATGGTGAAATTGTACGAGTTTAAAGTAAAAAAAAATTGAAAACTTAAAACAACGTCGTCCTATACTAGCCAAGTCGAAATACAAAAATCGTATACGGTTGGAAAGAGCATCTCAAGGGCAATCCAGTGATACCTATGAAACCCCATATGATAGAGTGAAGCGGTGCCGGGAACGTAAAACGTAGACGTATTCGCGCAAAACAAACGGCAGTGTCCCCGATACAGTCACACCCCATGTTTTTTTTTAAGCCGATTCGGAGTGCTCTGAAATGGGGTTTCTAATGTGCGGGACATTTTGAAAGTACTCAATAGCCCTCGTCTGAAGTGTGTGTTCCTTTCAAACACACTGCAACGCAGTTCAAGCACCAGGTAGGCGGGAGCCTTAATCACTCCTGCGGACTCTTTAACATCCCCTGCTCAGTGTCTCCTTATCAGGCAGGTCTGAAATGCCTCTTGCTGAGAGGACCTCAGTGGGGTTTACGACTTCCCAATCCTGACCCGCCCGCCCCTGCTGTGGAAGCCGCTCAAGGCACGTCGAGGAGAAACAGCCACGGGACAAGCACAGTTTTCAAACACGCATTACAGTTGCTGAGCACCGGCGACGCAGCGGGGCCGACCTCCGTAGCGCAGGTGGTTGCGTGCCCGCTTGCGACGCGGGGGGTCCCGGGCTCGAGTTCTGGCCAAGGATCGGGTGTCGATTTGTGCACGTTCTTTTAGAATTCTCATCCAATTTTCTGAAAATGTTCCTCCTGCCGAGAGAAAAAAAATTGGTTAACGTAACGGACACACATTCGGGAGGATGCGGGAGCACGGTTCCCGATCCAGCCGTCCTTATTTTGGCTAACCAAGATTTTCCTAAATCACTCCACGTAAGTTCAGGGAGGTTCTTAAGTGTAAGTATTCGCTGCTTGTCCCTCATCCTGATTCCGTTGTCCGAGAAGTCAAGTCTTGAACTAAGCTTTCAGCTTCGCTTATGTGAAGCTTGATATTGAGCACACGAGTACGGCGGATCTGCGGTTAACGGAGCATTTTTTAAAATCAATATCTAAAAAAATATATATAAAANTGAGCACACGAGTACGGCGGATCTGCGGTTAACGGAGCATTTTTTAAAATCAATATCTAAAAAAATATATATAAAATACTGCCAGTAACTGTACATACGTTAACGTCAATACTGGCTCAAGGAAGAAATTTTAAACACGTACAATGCGTTTACTCTTAAAATCGAAGTTTCAGATTAGCAAATTTTGTTTCAGATCTGTGGAAACTGCTCCACTTGAATCAGTAAAATTCTACCGACCACTTTAGTTGCTAGTGGTTTGTACTTAATGTGTAGTGAATTGCACTGGCCTGGCAGTAAAGCCTCCTGTGAGTTTCACTGGTTTGCCAGTATATAACAGCTCATTAACAGAATATTCAGTATAATAGTTGTACTGATTGAAATCACTGGTTCAGATTTAGAGAGTGGTGAAAATGAAACGAAACTGCAAACAGAGTCGCCAGTGTGGGCATATTGCTGGTCTCGTGATGAGTAGATCTGGATGCATAGGTACGCCGATACAGCTCATTAGGGAGTCTTACAGTAGTTACGTCCTCTCCTGAGGCAAGTCGGCCCATGGCTGTTGTAACTGTCCCACGATACCCCCTAGATGTCCGGGTGTCCGAGTTGAGATCCTACACATGGTCCATAGGATACAGACATGTTGGCATTCCTGGCCACGGGAGTAGATCAGCATGGTGCAGGCATTCCACAGGTGCACTTGCCGTGTGTGGACGAGTGTCTTGTTGGAAGACCGTACCAGGGGACTGCATTTTGCTACCACATGATAAGCAAAACTATCAGCCGCCAGAGGTGCAACTTACACACCCGCTGACCGCGCAAGGCGTGGGAGCCCCAATGGCTAGAAGGTCCACTAAATTGTGGCCGATTGTGTGTGCTTTAAAACGTGCGCGGGGCATAAGACATGACGCATCACGCAACAGTTTACGTATCGCGCTTCCGACATTGTGTTCTCGTTACTGATTTCTCCAAGGACCATGTGACAAAGGGTTAACGTTTACAGTATGTTACGAAACATTTTGAGTAATATTTGTGATTTATAAAAGAAAATGAAATAGTACATTTGTATTGTGTACTTAGTTGTAGTCATGTGTGTACATGTGTATCCGTTCAATTTACAAATTGCTTTCTATTTTACTACATTTTTACATTTCAGTAGTATTTATTTGTGGAAAAGTTGTTTTCGTACACTGCAATTTAGTTTTATTTTCATTGTAGTAAAATGCACAGAATTATTGTATTTTTTTTATTCAAAAACACGTTTAATGTTAAACAGAAGAAGACTCAGAATATATTTTGCGGGAGAAGCCCAACTATAAAACGTTTTGCCAGCTGTAGGTCGCTTAAGGAATAAAGAAAAGACGAAACTGGTTATTGTACATGGAATACGGAAGTCCAGGATTCGTGTTGACACAGAGTAGATAAGTACACAAATGCGAAATGACATGACGGTTCCTTTGATGTGGATGTANCTGGTTATTGTACATGGAATACGGAAGTCCAGGATTCGTGTTGACACTGAGTAGATAAGTACACAAATGCGAAATGACATGGCGGTTCCTTTGATGTGGATGTTCTCAGTCTCTGATTGGCTGCGCGAAGCTCTGTAAGTGGGCTACTTAAATGGCGCGTAAAGTTCCCTATTGACTAGGCTGATTGGTGAACGGAGTTCAATACGTTGCTGGTCAGCGACGCCATTTTGCTGGCGTGTGCGGCTGGAGTTCGCGACATAAGTGTCTGTTTCAGCTCCGTATTCTTAAATACGTGTTATTGCAAGTAGACCGCTCAAAAAATATTTTAGCATTTCCTGTTTTAAAAATAAAATAAAAATTTTGTACGTGATTGCCGGTTGCCGTGCTCAGGGGCTTGGGGAAGGTCGGTGAACGGTCCACGGCGGCATTTTGGCGTAGCGGGCGCCCTGGAAAGGCGGCGGCGAAAGTAAACGGCGTGGGCGCCCTGCCCCTGGAACTTTCTCGACTAGCAGCCAGTCACCTCTTCCACTCGTGAGCACGAATCCGTCCAGCCGGTGGGCACCAGCCATTCCACTGGAGGGCACGGGGTCGGCAGCTGCCGTCTCGCGCCGTTCTTCCGGAGCAGAACACTTAACGATACAGAAGCGGAACGGTCCGTGCGTGCATCACCAACATTGCGAAATGTTGTTCACTCAAAATAGGTACCTGTTGTTAAGGTGGCCACTTGGGTAGGCCGCCGAACGGTGTGCAGAGCTCCAGCAGTAAACGTTTTATTAAAAAAAACCGTTCAACGTGTCTGAGTGAGGTCTGTTTACAAATAGCATTTAAGAAACGTTAGGCGTCTGTGTACGTTTTTCAGTTCCTCCATTTCTCTCTAAAGCATGTTTTTGTGATAGTGAAAATGACTCAAACGAATGTTTTCACGGTCATTTTTAGGTATGAACATTCCAGTACAAAACATTTAAAAAGGAATAGGGACGTGTATCAAGCCTTATTTTTTATTATAACGTCATAAAATGGTAGGTTCCTCTGAAAGTACCGTAGAGGCGCGTTATCGACTGCAAGACTGCACGCGCTTTGCGCGTAGAGGCGATGAGAGAGTTGATGCGCATGTCTCTGTCGCCCCCAGAGCTCCCACGCTTTTACGCCTTAGACGTGCAAAATTCCTTTAACCAGGCGGTCACCTTAAGGTTAATTCTATTCAGGTTAGGAACCAAACGATATATCTTATGGGAGACTTTGGCACAGGGAAAATTTCCTCTGCTAGGTGTGCAGTGTTCCAAAAGGTAAATTTTNGATATATCTTATGGGAGACTTTGGCACAGGGAAAATTTCCTCTGCTAGGTGTGCAGTGTTCCAAAAGGTAAATTTTTAGTTGCTATTTTCAGGTACGTGAATTACAAAAGAGAAACATTTTACTTAGTTACGAAGTTATTTAATATTTTATTTATGATTATTGCAATTGTACTGTTTTTAAAGTATAAAATAGAGAAAATCTGATACACATGTGACAATAGCGCTTACCTAGTAACGAATATTTTTGGTTCCCAACCTTTTAACATTGATATTCCAAACCTATGTCATGTATCGTAAGCGTTTTATACTTCTGTTAACATAAAAGTACCTTACNTCATGTATCGTAAGCGTTTTATACTTCTGTTAACATAAAAGTACCTTACTTTTGGGTAAATTACACTTTCACTGATATTTAATCAATAAATTGTAGTATTTCATTTATAATTGATACGAATAAAAATAGAGAAGCATGTGTGTCAGTATGCCTAGTAAGAAATAGTTCTTATGCAAAATATTACTACACTGAGTGCGCACCAATGCGGTGCGTTGTCCCTTTGGTGTAATTTTCTAGACTCGGCCACGTTTTGTATGCACGAGGCGGAGAAATATCATGAAAATAGAACTTTAGCAGGGCTTCATAAAAGTTGTAAGTAACCGTGAATGGACTACACGAAAAAGAATGGGACGTTGTATATATGTATAATACGTATAATAATATATAATATGAATAATAATATACATTATTTGTATGTATAATATGCATAAGAAAAATAATGGGACTTCGAACACGTTATGTACATTTTTGAGCTAGCATCACTATCAATGGCCCTTTCAGAAGTACGTGGAACTAGAATAGACAACTGCACTGAGCTTTGCTGCAGACTTCAAAATAAAATGAAAAGGTTCTTCGATTAGTCTCATACTTAAACATTGCACGATGAAAAAGCACGATGCTTATTATATACCTTGCGCGTAAAGACGATATTGCAATACGTAGGCAAGCCACTGTAGCCCTTGCCTCTCCGTCGATTTTGTCTCTCGTATGCACACACAAATAACCTGCCACTAGGTGGAGCACTTAACATCAAGTTTTAACATGTTTTTTTTTTTGCTGCTTGTACGTAAGATTAAAGTCACGGCTGTAATGATTTTGTGTACTAACGTCTGTCACGTAATCAGCGCCAGCTGGAAATACCTGGAGTGTTTATTTCGAAACTGAATAGCCTGAGGGAGCTTCAAAGTATTAACCTTGAGATACGGAAACAAAACATAGTGTTGTGGGTGAAATGTCGAGGATATCTGTGGCTGTTTTCATCCTCGCTGACATTTCTAAGGCCGCACACTACACCAACGTGACCTTACAAGACAGGTGGCATTTGCAACGTACAGAATCCAGTGGTTATTCCTTAGGACATACTAAGTTAAAGATAGCCAGAGTTTTCAATACTTGGAGTAGAACACTCGTAAAAAATTATACGATTATTATTATAAGTTTGTTTTTAACTTCCCGGACTGGCATTTCTGTAAATACAAAAGTAATGCGATGTAAAAATTGAAAATTANAAAAAGCACGATGCTTATTATATACCTTGCGCGTAAAGACGATATTGCAATACGTAGGCAAGCCACTGTAGCCCTTACCTCTTCGTCGATTTTGTCTCTCGTATGCACACACAAATAACCTGCCACTAGGTGGAGCACTTAACATCAAGTTTTAACATGTTTTTTTTTTTTTTTGCTGCTTGTACGTAAGATTAAAGTCACGGCTGTAATTATTTTGTGTACTAACGTCTGTCACGTAATCAGCGCCAGCTGGAAATACCTGGAGTGTTTATTTCGAAACTGAATAGCCTGAGGGAGCTTCAAAGTATTAACCTTGAGATACGGAAACAAAACATAGTGTTGTGGGTGAAATGTCGAGGATATCTGTGGCTGTTTTCATCCTCGCTGACATTTCTAAGGCCGCACACTACACCAACGTGACCTTGGCCACAAGACAGGTGGCATTTGCAACGTACAGAATCTAGTGGTTATTCCTTAGGACATACTAAGTTAAAGGTAGCCAGAGTTTTCAATACTTGGAGTAGAAAACTCGTAAAAAATTATACGATTATTATAATAAGTTTGTTTTTAACTTCCCGGACTGGCATTTCTGTAAATACAAAAGTAATGCGATGTAAAAATTGAAAATTANAATAAGTTTGTTTTTAACTTCCCGGACTGGCATTTCTGTAAATACAAAAGTAATGCGATGTAAAAATTGAAAATTATACACCCAAAAGACATCTGGATATAAAGAAACAATATTTAATCTGTAAGTTAACAAACACTAGTATGTCATATCTTTCTTGGACATACACATCTTTTTCATTTGACTCGAAACATTTTTGTACTATCCTCGATGTAGTATTAGTGAACCCGAATATCTGATTGCAAATTATTAAATGCGAACCACGTTTCAGCAGCAGCCAATTTGTCTTCATTTAAATAGAATGTCTTACCCCACAAACAAAATATAAATAAAGAGCTTGACGTGACATGTCATCTATGCTTCGCAGGTTATACATATCGTGATAACTGGTTATTGAAAGCAAGTTATACTTCAACAGCTGCTCGTAAATTCTAATGTTAGAATACGGTTATTGTTCAAACTTAAAAAAAATGTAAAATGTAGTCATTGGTTACAGCGCTCCGGGCACACAAAATTATATAAAATTTCAGTTATAGTTTAAGTGTAAAAAAGCAGAACTTTTCGCAGGACACTTAGTTAAATAACTTAACATTCCATTTTTTTGGCCTTTAGCATCCTCCAGGACAACGGCTTGAAAAAAAAACTGTCCTGCAAAACGTAGGACGTCTAGTCACCATATCCTAGGTGGCTGTCGCTGATTACAAAATATTTTGTGCAATTTACATCGAAACTCTCATTTCAAGATGTTCTTAGTGGCGTTGATTGCTAAGGCGAAAGCATAGACTTAGGCGACCGTCTATCACACCTGGCGCGCGAACTGGGTTGCCTTGTGTNCTGTGCGTGTGTGTGTGCGCGCGCGCGCACGCCTGTGATACACGTCTTTAAAACAACTATTTCACGTGTGCAGACTGTTTGCACACGAAAATAATAAACAACACTTCAGATTAGGGCGAAATACAACTTCCAACAGATCACGCATATTGCAAACATTATTTTGAAGCCCTCCGTCGGCCAAGAACGACATTTTCAGACTGTTGTAGCTTCAAAAACTATTTAGCGTAACTTTAATTAAAACTTAAAACTTGGTGTGATATTAATGAAGGGTTCAGTGTACAACTAGACCAAGACCATNAGCGTAACTTTAATTAAAACTTAAAACTTGGTGTGATATTAATGAAGGGTTCAGTGTACAACTAGACCAAGACCATACAGTTAATTTAACAAAAAACGTGGGCTTTAAAGTAATTATGCATAACATATTCCAGCAAACCGCGCAAAATTTCGAATACACATTAAGTTATGCTCGTATTTGACACGTCATTTTAAGTGTCGATCATAAATAAACGTCTGTCTTAATTATTTGTCAGTGATTTAAAAAATGGACTTGGTGTACTTGTGATCTGAACGTTCAATTTCATAACATGTATTTATGTAAGCACTTAGTTAACCTTTTTCGAACACACGTGGTATTCACAGCTAAAGACGCAAACAAAGCAGTTTAATGTCGGAACCTCGAAGTTGGCTACAGCACAGCTAACATGCGCACTCGACATTATACTCCCTCTTTAGGCGAGAACCCCAGGAGGGCGTTCCTTTGCAATCCCGACTTCCTCCCCACTACCTGCGTGATTCAGTTTCTGTAGAGTCGTTTCCATACCGGGAGATAGCGTAATTTTTTATGAAATGCTGTCAAGCCAATTAAGTTTTTAATGTACATCAGCGAGAATTGATTTCTAAATGTTTTTTGGTATAGTTTAACACTGTTGCATTTTGTCACATGATGGGCATAATATTCTGAATGCATTGCGGTATTCTTTTTGCAACTTTTCGTTTCAAGGTGTATATAAATGTTAAACAGTACTTCTTATCAGTGCTAAGTAATTCTGTTTATCGTTAAATGATTTCCATCATATATCGGCTAAAAGATTTCAGTTAGAATGTGCATAATGACAGAAACAGAATACTGATAACTCGTTGACATGTTTGTGTGTTAAATTCTTTTTCAATGTTGTCGATAAACACGCCTCCCGGAACGCATAAAACCATGAAATAGTTATACGTGTTCGATGTAAAATCACAGAATTTCATCCCCACAGTCCCACTAAAATGTGAGTAAACTACTCGTTTTATATATTGCCTACCCATACATGTATTTCATATGTGTCATTGTTAACTGAATACATAAAAAATCAACATTTGAAAAATAAAAATCTTTGCCCTTAACAACACACATTTCGACGTTACTACTAAATGGTGTACTGACAGTTATGTTGGCTTCGACTTATTAAAATACTCTTGTTTTGTACTTTAACTTTTTATTAAGATTTTATTTAATTGTTTAAGTAGTGCTAGGTGAAATAGGTTTCCCGTTGTTTTATATGATCTTCGATAAGAACTGGTGCTATTCTAAAACGCATTTTTAACAATTCCGCAGCTTCATTTTACTAGCGCATAAACACTAATCATTAAGTACACATTAAATAAATATGGTGGAATTTTATACACTAGACACGTATAAGGGACTATGGGAGCTTTCAAAAATGCCCAGTTAAACGTGAATCAGATACGTAACTAAACATTCTCGACGTTACAGTATAAAAATTTCTGAATTTGTAAAAGGAGTTATTTAACAACTGGTTGCCAAAGAAATTTTTGTAACACTACAAATATAATGTAAACTAAATTTCTCAAAATCTTAGCGGGGAACGTGTGAAACTAATATTGAGTTCTAGCTGGTGAGTGATGTAGACTTCGAGTTTGTTGTAAATATTGAGCTACACAATCAGTTTGGTGTGTTTTCTAAAATAATGTCTTGTAAATATTCAATACTATATTTGTAGAGTTACAAGAAAATCTTCTGCAACTAGTTTCCAAAGAATTATTTGTAACAAGTACAGAACTTGTTTGCTGTGTAGAAGATGACTTGCGATACAATTATGAAGCAGCATAACGGAATTCACTACTGTGCTGGGTTTATGGAGCCTCCCAAGTTGTGTCTATTACAGTTCGAAAAAAAAAATGTGAAATATTTCAAGGTAAATATTTTTTCCGGGCAGAAATGGAAGTCGATATTTTGAGAGTATTGATAAATCTGATTATGAAACATAAAAATGTGGTCGTCGAAAGGTGTCAGGTCATTAAAAAAAATTGCTCTAAGTAGCCCTCTGTTTACGATATTTATTCTTCTGTAAAAGTGTTTTAAACTATAGAAACAATAACGTATCTTTTCTGAACAGATTGCTGTATTAAAACCCCGGTAGTCACGTCCTATCATTCTGAGGAAACAGAATACAGGCAAAGCTTGTTTATGTTGTTTTCTATCGCCGTCGCAATGCTTCCATACGGCCGGATGTGACCTTGAGACGTTTACTATAGTTTACTACGGGTTCCCCTTAAGGCTGCCGTCTGCGGGGACGTATTGTACATTATCTCGCGTATCCGAGGCGCGGGAGCGTGGAGGGCGACCCAAGCACGAATGAGCACCGTTAGCACGGCACATCCCTCGATAAACTCTCTTCCTTGGCTCTCTCTACAAAACTTGTACATTTTTTACCTAATATAAAAATTTAATGCCGATAAAACATATAATATAATATTTTCATGGTTTATTCACACTTTTTGAATTAAACGTTAGAAAAATCACCCCATGTATGACGTGTTCGGTTGTTTCTAAACATGCCATCTATAGTAAAAGTGTTATGCTTGTTTTAATGTAAAATTACTTTTTATTTTTGTTGAAATTGAGGTTTTATTTACATTTTATCTATAAATTATAATATTACATTTATAATTAAAATGAATTAAAACAGTGAGAATATAGGTGTGTTGGTAATGCCTAGTAAGTATTAATTCTTATGCGAAATTTTATTGCACCGGGTGCGCAGTGCGTTGTCTCTTTGGTAATTTTCTAGATCGATTAAGCTTTCTTTGCACGGGGCGGAGGAATATCCTGGAAGTAGAACTTTAGCAGGGCTTCAGAAAAGTGTTAAGTAACCGTGAATGGATTATACTTCGATAAGAATTGTAATAATTAATGAAGTATCTAATACATGACACAGTAAATTATCGTGCAACAAGATAGAGACAATCCCATCTTCTGACGTCAAGACAGCCAGCCTTTCTCTTCCCTCGAGCTTGTGAATTATTTATAACTCGAGGTAGAGACCGCGGTGGCGTAGCAGTCATGCTACTCATCTTCCATCAAGGTGAACCGGGTTTGAATCCCAGCTAGATTACCGAGATTTTCGCATGATAAACATATAGGACGTTGCCGTTGGCCTGCGGATTTTCTCATGGTATTCTAGTTTTCTTATGGTCCTTTCAATCCGTGGCTGATCCATCCCCACCTCATTTCACCCTCACAGGCGATTAAGACCTCGGCTATACGCGCCGACCTAAACCGCTGAACTCTTACAACTCAGGGTACTCTAACCATAGTACGTTTTTCTCTCTGATACTATACAAATTGATATTCGTTTAAAATAAAAAAGTTAAGTTCCCTACCCACAAAGGTTGTGGGTAACGGTGTACCAGGTCTGCCTCCCTTTTTTTCATTCGGAAATTCCCTGATGTTCCTGTGATTTCCTGAGAAAAATAATTTTTCCGCCTGACCTTTGGCTTAGCATATTTTTCGGTTACGATACACTCTTGTACTTTATACCACACTTTTACATTAAACTACCTCTTTGATATAACAAAATTATACCCTACACGTATCAAAACAGTTGTGTACTGCTCAGGCAGTGGCGTACATTTGATGATATAACTGCCAAATATAGCTTGCATATCACAGAATTCCCTGACATTTGGCTGTCGTGTTCAAAATTCCCTGACATTTTCCTGATTTCTCTACCATTTTTCAAATCCCCTGACGTTTCCCTGTTTTGAAGGTTTTCCAGATGAGTCGCAACTATGTTTACGCGCATTACATGCCTCCTCACTCGCGCAAGACACATTTTCTTAAAAGCTATTCGTAATTTGAGGGTTTTCAAAGTAAAACATTCTTAGTGAATCTCTGCTCACTCTTATAGCGACCTAGTTAGTCGGCAGGCTGAAGTGTTCGTCGCTTCCTTGACGCGCGCGGTCCAATGTTCGACTCCTCGTCGTGGTTTTACTTTCACTTCATCAAGTGTCGTGAGCGGCAGCACTTTCTCCAGAAAGGTAAAAGGAGAATGAATTTGTGCAGGTAAATGTTACGTATTGTAGAGTACTTGAACACGTCGTTTGCACCAAAAGAGAGAAATTTTTCTTTGTGAACCATGGAGGAAACAGATCATTGGGAGAGATTATTAATATACGAAAACGAAGTGACTTTTTATTTCTGGTTCAAATCTCTCGCACTCCTTGAAAATGTAAAGCGATAAAGTTACGTCTATAATTAATACGTTATAGGCTTTTTTTTAGTTGGTTTGCATTATAATAATGAAGTCAGTTCGTGTGGGGCAACATTAAGTTGTCATGCACCTTCACGTCAGCTGCGATAGCAAGTAAACAGATGTCGGATTAACGTGATTGTAGACACACGTAAAATTTTCCTGAAAAGGTTGTATGAGTATAGTTGGTCCTACAGTCCGTGGCTATCACACCGAGCGCCCGAAGCTAATGACTTACCTGTTGATGACTTCCGCCTTGACCAGTATCATGTTTTTACTGGCGAGGCCTCGGACAAAGACTGGGCTGGACGCAACCAGTTACCCTGCCGATGTCTGACGAACCAGGAAGAGCATGGTCCCGACTGAAAGTTTTGCAGATGCAAATTGACGAGGGAAATACTGTACGACAGTTTGATGTATTGTGCATAGAGGCTATGATGCATGCAGTGTTCGTACCTGGGTAGCCCCTAGCGCTCCCTCCAACCTTTTAGGCTTCGGACACGCATAATACGTAATCGCAGCACTTTAAAGCTATACGAGCAGGCCACCTGCACAATGACACAAATCTGTTTTGGTAAGGGACGGCAGAAACTTTAACGCCCGAGTGGAGAATCAAACCTTGGTTCATGTTAGAAACCAGTTTACCCCCAACACTAACTGTAGAAAAGAGGCTCAACTGTGTACATTGACTGAAGACTTGAGCAAACTCTCGATGTTAGATACAAAAATTAATACTGTAGAAGAAAAATAACCAGCAAGATTATAACTGTTTTGTCTGCCATGAATTATGATGAGAAAGTATGGAAGCACTATAGTCATATCCGAAATGCTATTATACAGTGCGTAGCCAAATTAGAAGATAATATCAAAAACAACAAAAAGCCGACTTCCATACGACCTGCTTCTACTCCTACATCTAGTGCATCTCGGTCTAAATCAGCATTTCATCCTAAAAAACAAGACTACACCTAAATAGTAAAACTATCTGTAAACTGTTTCCATTGCTGTTTCCTGTTTAGTAGAATGGCGGACACTGCTGATGAATTACATCGCGTTATCGAAAATGTGCGTGGAAAATATTTGTTGGCCAAGCGAGCATGTTTGGAACATGACATGCTTTTGGAGGATGCATTCAAACCACTCACATCTTGACTTGATAATTTGTAAACTTTAGTTTCACCTGTCGCATTGAAGAAAGAATCTTATGAAGCCATGCAGCAGCCAGGGAGGAAACGAAAGCAAAAACTGAATGTAGAAGAAGTGGCAGATGAAGACGATATTCAACTGTCAGTTTTGAAGCGTAAAAAAGATCGAGCTAATACTCGAAATGTACATGCTCATGGTTACCTAGCAATTTATTCGCCTCGGTTCAATGATACAACATATTGAGTTTACAAACGAAATAAAAAATTGTTTCTGGGAAACAAGTAAATATTTTTCTTCACAAATGGTGAAATTCAAATCGGAAATGAATCTCTGCATGCAGTCCCCAGCCTTTACTAATTATTATTTACAGTAGGACCTACTACATATTCACAAGCTGCTCTGTGACAGTACAAGAGGCTGCTCAAACTAACGAGTGCACATTGAAAAATGTAATGGCCCATCGAGAAATGAGTATAAGGATACTGCTCATGCAAAATTCAGCATTATTTAATGCCAATTCCAGAGGTAAATGTACTGCCTGGTTCTGGTCTGCTGGCCCAAACGCTGCATATGATGAGTCGGGTAGTTATCGCTAGCGAACTGCACAAGCCAACTAGATGGAATTATCCAAGATGCAAAGTGACAGTGTTTGGATTGCGTGAATTATACCAGGCGGATTTGGTCATAATGATTCCATATGCCCATGTGAATAAAGGATTCAAGGATTCAAGATGTTGACTGTGATCGATTGCTATAGCAAGTTCGCCTTTTCTGTACCAGTCAAAATCAAACGAGGTAAATATTGCTAAAGCGATGGAACTCATTTTGGGTGACAAAGGCCCGCTAAAAATTCTGCAAACCTATCTTGGATGCGAGTTCAATAATCCAGAATTCCAGCATCTAATGAAGAAACACAAGATCAATCATTATTCTGCACATAGGGGTATGAAGTGTGCTGTTGTCGAAAGGTATAATCGAACTTTGAAAACAGCTATGTGGAAACAATTCTCAGGACAAGTAAGCTACAAGTGGTTGGGAATGTTACCAGAACTGGTTTCCGAGTACAACCACAAAATGCATCGTACAATAGGTATGTGCCCCGTCGACGTTAAAGTCAACTTGCTTCTACAAACAGTTTACAAGAATTTAAAAATTATTGATAGTTGGAAGCCAAAAGTTAATGGTGGAGACTATGTATGCATTTAAAGAATGAAAGGGACATTTGACAAAAGATAAGCACAGAACTGGTCAAACGAATTGTACAGAGTCGTCAAAATTAGACATTACGAACCTCGCACCTACTATCTCGAAGACTTGGATGGTCAAGTTATTCTGGACGGCTTTTACAGTGAGGAAATATAGCTCACGAAATGTCCCGACACTTATCTTGTAGAAAAAGTTTTGAAATGTAAGGTAGTAAATCTACTTTCGTTGGATGTGATTTCCAGATAAGCATTTTTTTATTGTAAGGATGCAATTACAGATAAATAATAATGTATTTTTACAGTAAGTGTCTGCTAGAATTAAGAAGACGGTAAGAACAGAATACTGGACTTCAAATCGTAATTGGTGGGGAGTGGAAAGATTATGTTGTGCAAACTAACTACAAGAAATAATTCTAATCTACAAACAACAATTTTATTAAATACATTTTTTCAGAAAGAGATTGTTTTATTTTTAGAATTATTACCTACTCATGGCTGCATGTCTACTTCCTGATCTGAAGTCTAATAGACATACCCTTGCCTTTACTGTTTCTAATTTATATTAATAAAAAATTCAGATCCCAAGTTATAATTATAAAAAAATTAAAAGTTTTTTTCAGGAGCTTGTCAACATGCATGTGGCAGGAGTTAAAATAATGAACACATACCTCTCGAATAGACATACCCATGCCTATAAAATTTGGGAAAATAATAATTGCCAGATGACATATGAAGGAATTAAGATGGCGACTAGTCCTCTGGTCCTCTGCCAAATGTCATGTGGGGGAATTACAGAGCAGAAGGTACCATGGTGTAATGACAGAGCAAGAACAGGAAGATTCTAGAAACAATATGACAGCATGGAATGAAGATGGTGACTAGTCCTCTGGTCCTCTTCCAGATGAAATGTGAATGCGAAGGAATGACAGAGCAGTAGGTACCAGGGTGTAATAACAGAGCAATAACGGGAAAATTCTAGAAACAAGATGGTGACTTGGATTGACAGAGCATGAAGTACCAAGGTTGAATGACAGAGCATGGACTGGAAAATTCTAGAAACAAGGTGGTGGCATGGAATGACACAGTATGAATGACCTAGCAGATGGAGGTCAAAGTAAAGGTCCACCTCTGGCCTCTGCCAGATGCCATTGTCCCAGAAGCCCCATAATCTATCTACTAACCTGTAAATGCAAGATATCGTCAGGGATCAATCTCCCCATGCCTTATTGAACAGATGTGCCTTTATCTATTGGTTCTATGTGTGAACACTGCCAGGTTTCTCCCAGAAATGCGTGAGTTATCCGGCATTAGTCTCTAGCGTGTTTGATAAACTAGTGTGTCCACTCGTATTCACTGCAAGTCTGTGTTCTGCTCCCGGGCCTCGAGAAAGCGGGAATTCCGCCGCACGAAAGCCAAGAAACTAAATAATTAACCGGCGAAGAAATCAGGGAGAGAAGCACTAAAAAAAACTACAAGACACGGAGAGACGTCACGAGTGAAAAAGTAACTTGGTTAACAAGGCAAATCATTTTTTATGGGCTTCTCGTTGTCATCGTAAGTCTCTTGCACAACTTGCTGTTTGCAAGAGCTCGGAATAATACTAGCATTGCACTACAAGAACCACATGTTTCACTGCTGTTGACGGTGTAAATATATCATAAATCACTCGCGTGTGTAGTAAATTTACGAGTTGTTAATTTGTACCTTGTGGGGCGGTATTCCAGTGTGCAAATTCTTTTAGCGTGCTTAAGGTACAGATATTTAGGCAAAAAAGTATAGCAATGTTTATAGCTAAAAAAAAAACATACTCAATGTATTTGTGTATATGTATCATTATCACACCGAAATTGTTATGCTTTAAAATTCGAGACATTATAAATTTCAGGGGCGAAACCTTTGTTTAGTTAACCTGTTTCGAGAGCACTCATCGATATTGCGTTCTTCAAACTGATAAGAACAGATGCTAGTTATAGAATGAAATATGATCCCGATAAAATCATGCGGCATATTTATCTCACTTGTTCCAAGGTCGATAACAAAAAAAAAATTCTCTGACGGGAAAAATTATGGTTCATATGTGTGTTTATAGCTATACACAACTAACAGTAAAGCGAATAAAAGAGCGCCGAGAAATCAACACTTAATTTACTCTTTCCGAAGAAAAGGCTACTCATGCCCACTCTCCTCTCGTAAAATGAAGAGTTCACATTTTTTTTCTGAGGACAGGTAGCTAAGATGATGACGTAAATCTTCGGGAACAGTTTTTGTCTCCTCTCATTCGAAAAATACATTGGTAGAGTCAGATATCACAAAGCCATTTAAGAAAGATAAATGCACCTTGGGCTGTCCGCCCAATAAACCTGTCTTCAGGGTTGCTTTTATCGTTTTTGCGTGGGTCTCATTTGCAAGCTATTTTTTTTTTAAACACTAACTTTTTATGATTTTCGTTTTAAATACATTTATACAACTTAGGGCGCGTTGCAGATAATACTCCTTTGTTGGAGATTCTTTTGAAATTTGTTCACGAAATGATTGTGGGTAAATTTTTACAGGCTGCGATAAATATTCACACTTAGACACACGCTAGGACTTCAGTAGCAGTCATATAACAGCATGCATATAAAACATTTTGCTCTCGTTTCTGCGCTGAATCTTGTAATGAGTGAGGAATTCGGACGAGGCTTAACACATTGAGTATCTTCTGTGCAAGCGGGAACAAGTAAGGACTCTGCCAAGAAACCATCCCGGCATCCACCTGGAGTGATTTTTAAAATAAAAATTCTGGCCAAACGAGTCGAGTATCGAACCCGGGTCCCCTTAATCATGGGTCTTCTACGGGGAGGGCGTCTTCAACGGGTACGTCGTCTTCAACGGAAAAGTCATCTTCCACGGGCGCAGACGTCGCGAGGGCTGCTCGGCGGGACTTGAACCAGCCCCTGCGATGCGGCGTGTCGGGGACCGAGGTGGTGCAGCCCTCGAAACACTCCTTGCGCGGGAGGCAGTCCCGTATGTCTTCGTCCTGATGCAGGCAGACCGGCAAATACTTGAATAAGGTCGAAATTTCGTAAGGTGCGTTTACCAGGAGCAATTATTTCTGCAGATACGGTAACTCGTCCCGTTTGTCCAAGGCACTAAGCTAGATCACCCTTCCAAATGCCAAAATAGCCGAAAGGATTTTAGGGCCGCTCGGACAACACGCGTACATTCCTAAGAGCGAGAAAAATAACTGATTTTCAGAGAAGGCTCAGGGTGCATCTTATAAAGAGTTTTTAAGGGGAAGCAAATAGTCCGCCCTCACGATTGAAGTAGGCCACCGATTGTTCGGAAAGAAGGTTTCCGAAAGCATCCGAGTAATTAGCCAATGAGAAATATTGGTGGAGCAATTAAATATATTGAAAGGGGGTTAGCAATTAGCAAATGAGAATCAGGGGTAGGGCAATTGGTCAATTAAATATATTGGAAGGGGGAGTTGATGGGGTCAGTCGTATTCTGGGCGAGGTGCTGAAGACAGCACCAGCAAAGTAAAATAAATGAAAAACGAAAAAAAAAACAAGATGGTGGTTGAATGAAGGTGAGAGACAAACTCCAGTAATGTATAAACAAATGACAAATGAGAAAAAACAAGATGGTAGACAATGGCTGTGATTCCTACCAAGATGGCGGACTGCACCGGCCAAATTGGAGGACGGCTATATCTACCAATATTACGGACGGTGACTGTGATGCCTACCAATATGGCGGACTGCACCTACCAAGATTGTGGACTGCACCGACCAAAATGGCGGACGGTGTCTGTGATACCTACCAAGATGATGGATTGCACCTACCATGATGGTTGAATGAGTATGAGTGGAGGGGGTGGGTGACTTCTGAGGTCAAGGTCACGGTCAAGGTCATTTGTATCCAAGATGGCCACCGGCCAACCGGAATTACAAAGCATGAACAGCTCCGATGCTTCGGTCCCAGGTCCCGATGTGCCAAAGTCTCCATTATCCCTCTACTAGTGTTTTTACCTCAAATCGTATCCACGTCATTTATGATAAACGTGTTGGCAGATAAGTAGTTCAATATTGTAACACGGGGGCTCTTTCTGCGCAGCCAACGAGATCGCTCTACGCCCGTGACCATCTGACGTCACAGCTCGCAGTCCCAATTTTCCAAGTTCCCATTTCCCGAAATCATTCACCAAATTCAACTTTAGCTGCCAGAGCTACGGTAAGTTGTTAAAAAAAAAATATGTTTGTTCGTTTTTTTTTTTTTTTACGTTTTAGCATGCAGAAACAGTAAAGGTAAATATCGCAGTATTGATATCGAGGCGTGAAGATCGAAAAAATAATAGCGCTACATGTACAAAGGCATAGTCATCAATGACATACAAGTCAATCTCGAAATTATTATTATTTTTTTAATAAGAACTGACATTAACGAAAGAGCAAACACCAAATAAAGTTCAATTTAAGCAAAATCGGAAAGTACTCAATCACATAATTTGAATTGTAAAAAATAATTGAATAAGCTATAAACATAGAAATGTATGAATAATCACACACGATCTACTGGCGTGCCGAATATATAGTGTACTCTGGTGCCAGTGCCTGAAAGCTTAGCTTCGGACGTCGTTTAAGTAGACACGTGCGTTGGGACATGCGTCCGTGGACGTGGTGTGTCTGCGAACTGTTGGACCACAGACAAGTTGTAGTGGACTAGACTTAGTCTACGCGCAGTTTAGATCCACACTTAATCTCATCCAAGAAGAGACCACACTTGTAGGCCTACATGTGACAGATCCAGTATACCCAGTGCAGTTCGCACACTCGTCACAAGAGTCCCGGATTTCAACAGACGAACTTCCTCCCTTTCACGACCGTCACCGGTGAAAGCTCACTGTTGCCTTCCTGGAGGGACTGGAGAAATACTTTAATGAGTTGCCGAGTGGCTGAGTCATCTCCAAATTGGTTTAGGGATACTGCCTCTCACTGTTTGGAGTTCCAGTGGCTTTGACCGGTTCACAGGAGCATCCTGGAGAAGTTTCAGAGACAGAAGTTCAGGGATTACTCGAACACAGCTAAAAAGATAGCACCACATAACACCACCAATTTCAAAGAAACGTTTGTCTCCATGGTGTTGTAACAACTGCACTTGGCAGGATGATACATCATATCGATATATCGCTCCAGAGACGAAATAGTGAAGAGCAGCGCAGTTTTACGCAACGAGTAAACACCAGTAATCAACTGACTCCGAATTTCGCCAGCGCAGGTATGATAGCCAGTANTCGATATCTCACTCCAGAGACGAAATAGTGAAGAGCAGGCGCAGTTTTACGCAACGAGTAAACACCAGTAATCAACCGACTCCGAATTTCGCCAGCGCAGGTATGCTAGCCAGTCAGTATCATGGACTCTACTTACGGCAAGCCCTCGTAGCTAGGGGGGCCACGGCGGTCCAGTGGATGGACTACTTACCTCCCACCAAGGCGGAAACGGGTTCGATTCCCGGCGGGGTCGCCCCACGGATTTTCGCGTGTGGGAATCGTGCCGGACGATGCCGCTGCCTGGCGGGTTTTCTCGGGGATCTCCCGTTGCCCCGTCCCTTGTATTCCGGTGCCGCTCCACACTCACGTCGCTTCATCCTCGTCGGCTCTCAAGACCTCGTAGCTAGAGGAAGGACTCCGAGTCGCGCACGTACAAGGTTGAAGCACAGTTCTGGCGTCGCAGTCGGTGAAGTCCATCAGCGGATGCAAAAGCCTAATTCAAGAGGCACGAAGTATAAGGACATTATTATTCCTCAGTTATACCGATTGCTTTAGGTTTGTCACAGTTAATTAAGTACTTTTTGACATTAACTTTAAAACTAATAATTGCCGGTACCTCAAAATAGTTCCCTGTATATCCTACTGGTTCAAGGATTTCTAGTAAAACAATGGAAGAGAATGAAAGAATTAGCCAACTGTAATGTTTAGATCTGTGGCAGGTGAAACAGATATCTGGAGTAAGAACTGCCATAATAATTTCTTCGTATACTAAACAGTTACTTGATAATCGCCCCGACTGCGTATCATTACGCCCATAGGGATGTTAGTATTTACACGATGTAATGAATAATGATTGAGAAGAAACACAGCGGAGTTTTAAAAAGTGAGGCATCTACATGCAACGTCATCCGAGCATTTAGAAAGGTAAGGGAAACGACCGGCGTGGAGTGGAACTCGACGCAGCTCCGCCGGTCAACGCGCTTCCGGGAGGAAGTGTACTTCTGTATCTCCCCCGGAAACACTGCCTCACACCCCTGTCGTTCCAGATGACGTCACGCTGCGTGCATCGCAATGACAGAAGCACAATTTTCCTCTATCGTGTGAGCCACATTTACGTAGGTAGGACTATAAAGTGCATAACCCTGAGATTTTTTTTTTATTTTCATTTCGAAGCACGGCGGATACGGTCGACAATATCACGCGCGACCTGCGCCCCGTCGCCCCTACGCANTTTTACGTCTTAGCACGCGAAAACAGTAAAGGTAAATATTGCAGTATTGATATCGAGGCGTGAAGATCGAAAAAATAATAGCGCTGCATGTACAAGTCAATCTCGAAATTAAATTTTTTTTTAATAAGAACTGACATTAACGAAAGAGCAAACACCAAATAAAGTTAAATTTAAGCAAAATCGGAAAGTACTCAATCACATAATTTTAATTGTGAAAAATTATTGAATAAGCTACAAACATAAAAAGGCATTAATAATCGCACACGAGCTATTGGCGTGCCGAATATATAGTGTACTCTGGTGCCAGTGCCTTAAAGCTTAGCTTCGGGCATCGTTTTAGTAGACACGTACGTTGGGACACGCGTCCGTGGACGTGGTGTGTCTGCGAACTGTTGGACCACAGACAAGTTGTAGTGGACTAGACTTAGTCTACGCGCAGTTTAGATCCACACTTAATCTCATCCAAGAAGAGGCCACACCTGTAGGCCTACATGTGACAGACCCAGTATACCCAGTGCAGTTCGCACTCTCGTCGCAAGAGTCCCGGATTTCAACAGACGAACTTCCTCCCTTTCACGACCGTCACCGGTGAAAGCTCGCTGTTGCCTTCCTGGAGGGACTGGAGAAATACTTTAATGAGTTGCCGAGTGGCTGAGTCATCTCCAAATTGGTTTAGGGATACTGCCTCTCACTGTTTGGAGTTCCAGTGGCTTTGACCGGTTCACAGGAGCATCCTGGAGAAGTTTCAGAGACAGAAGTTCAGGGATTACTCGATCACAGCTAAAAAGATAGCACCACATAGCACCACCAATTTCAAAGAAACGTTTGTCACCATGGTGTTGCAACAACTGCACTTGGCAGGATGATACATCATATCGATATCTCACTCCAGAGACGAAATAGTGAAGAGCAGGCGCAGTTTTACGCAACGAGTAAACACCAGTAATCAACCGACTCCGAATTTCGCCAGCGCAGGTATGCTAGCCAGTCAGTATCATGGACTCTACTTACGGCAAGCCCTCGTAGCTAGGGGGGCCACGGCGGTCCAGTGGATGGACTACTTACCTCCCACCAAGGCGGAAACGGGTTCGATTCCCGGCGGGGTCGCCCCACGGATTTTCGCGTGTGGGAATCGTGCCGGACGATGCCGCTGCCTGGCGGGTTTTCTCGGGGATCTCCCGTTGCCCCGTCCCTTGTATTCCGGTGCCGCTCCACACTCACGTCGCTTCACCCTCGTCGGCTCTCAAGACCTCGTAGCTAGGGGAAGGACTCCGAGTCGCGCACGTACAAGGTTGAAGCACAGTTCTGGCGTCGCAGTCGGTGAAGTCCATCAGCGGATGCAAAAGCCTAATTCAAGAGGCACGAAGTATAAGGACATTATTATTCCTCAGTTATACCGATTGCTTTAGGTTTGTCACATTTAATTAAGTACTTTTTGACATTAACTTTAAAACTAATAATTGCCGGTACCTCAAAATAGTTCCCTGTATATCCTACTGGTTGAAGGATTTCTAGTAAAACAATGGAAGAGAATGAAAGAATTAGCCAAGTGTAATGTTTAGATCTGTGGCAGGTGAAACAGATATCCGGAGTAAGAAATGCCATAATAATTTCTTCGTATACTAAACAGTTACTTGATAATCGCCCCGACTGCGTATCATTACTCCCATGGGGATGTTAGTATTTACACGATGTAATGAATAATGATTGAGAAGAAACACAGCGGAGTTTTAAAAAGTGAAGCCCCTACATGCAACGTCATCCGAGCCTGTAGAAAGGTAAGGGAAACGACCGGCGTGGAGTGGAACTCGACGCAGCTCCGCCGGTCAACGCGCTTCCGGGAGAAGTGTACTTCTGTATCTCCCCCGGAAACACTGCCTCACACCCCTGTCGTTCCAGATGACGTCACGCCGCGTGCATCGCAATTACAGAAGCACAATTGTCCTCTATCGTGTGAGCCACATTTACGTAGGTAGGACTTTAAAGTGCATAACCCTGAGATTTTTTATTTATTTTCATTTCGAAGCACGGCGGATACGGTCGACAATATCACGCGCGACCTGCGCCCCGTCGCCCCTACGCACAAGGCGCTGAATCAGCGTGCAGTGCCTCCGCTGTCACGCTTTCACGTGCAAATCAGATCTGTAGCAGCGGGATTTTATCACACACGATGAAAGCTCATGATTAAACTACGACTACGCCGTTTTATTTTTCTCCTGCCTATTAAGAAAACTGCGTTCAAAGCTCAAAATATGCGATTACTTACCATTTTCGCGATTTTTACTCTTAGAATAAACTTAATATTATAAATACAAATGTGCACGGGCTTAGATAATTGTTTTTTTTTATCTTCTCTGGCAAAAAGTCGTATTTCCGGGGCATTTATTTTCTGAGATACGCGTAAGCTCGCATACAATGAATGTACAGGAGATATGTCCGGAATACTAACTCTTAAGTTTCCCTAGTTCTCATGTGGTTCTCATTGCAGGCGGTCGTGCCTATTCTAATTTTAAAAAAACCATGAATTATTTTAATGTAAATATTTTTTCAGGAACGAAATGAAAGTCTATACTTTGTTTTAAATTTATAAATCCTGTCCTTGAAATGTATGTCGTCGTTGAAAAGTGTCAAATTCAGAGAAAATCGCTGCAAGCAGCCTATCCCGCTGTTTGAGATATTTATTATTTTGCAAAACCGTATTTTAAACTGCAGTGACAATGCTGTTCCTTTTTCTGAACAGGTTGCTGTATTAAAACCACGTAGACACCGCTTAAAATTCTCGAGGAAACCGGATACGCGCGAAACTTGTTTATGCTATTTCCCATCGTCGCGTCGTCGCGATGCTTCCTTACGGGCCGTACGTGACCTTGAGGCGTTAAGATTGTGTTATCAGGGAGGCCACTTACCGTGTCATCGACAGCGATGTCGTTAAAGACGGAGCAAGTTGCTCAGAAAAGCAGGAATAGGGAAGGAATCGGTCATGACCTGCGGTAAAAGACCATCCCGGCATTCGCCTGAAGGATTTCTGGAAAACGGTCAACCGAAATCCAGATGGCCTGACGGGGAAATGAACCCGTGCCCTCCCGAATTGGTACGCCACTGCGCCACTTCGCTCGTTGCGACTCGCTGATCCATTTATTTTACTGGCATTGAACCCACCGGTGGCCGTATCAGCCATATGCAACTCCGAACGTAACTTCGACGAATTTTCTTTGTAATATACACTGAAGAGCCAAAAAAAATTGACCATATCCGCACACATACGTTTATTGTCTCCATACCTTGGTTAGAGAGTAACGCGATGCGGTCGGCAGTTAGATCGGTTACTGCTTCTACAATGGCAGGTTATCAAGATTTAAGTGAGTTTTAACGTGGTGTTATAGTCGGCGCACGAGAGATGGGACATATCATCTCCGAGGTAGCGATAACATTTGGATGTTCGGGTACGACCATTTCACGAGTGTACCGTGAATACCGGGAATCCGGTAAAATATCACAACTTCAATATCGCTGTGGCAGGAAAAAGATAGTGAAAGAACGGGACAAATAACGACTAACGAGAATCATTAAACGTGACAGACGTGCAACCCTTTCTCAAATTGGCGCAGATTGGATTTGTGGACTGCCCTGCAGGATTCTTGGTGTGAATTGCCTCCTGCATACCTTCAGACATTAGGCGAGTCAATACCACGTCGTCCTGCGGCACTTCTGCGTGCTCTTGGGTAGAGGGGTGTGGGGGGCTACACGATATTAGGCAGGTGTACCAGTTTTTTTGGCTCTTCAGTGTATTACTGAATATCGGGGTTGTTATAGCTTGCTGTCAGTCAGACTCCTTAAGGGTTCCCTTCGGCCTTTCTAGCGCTTGAACTGCGTTGCAGATTGTTTGAAATTTGGTTTTTTGACGAAACTATTAAACTTGCCCCCGGTATTTTTACCTATGAAAAGACATCATACCCCAGTCGAGGACGGACTGGTACTTTAAAGTTACCACGCATGCTGCAAATATTATTTCGGAGCCCTCCAATATAGTTTGAAACGTTTTTTCCAGACTGATGTATCGTAAAATATACTAGCCAGACACAAGTCAAACTACGATAGGAGCCTGTATTGAACTTTCCTACTGACTTTTCATCAATAAAATGATAGGGTCACTGCTGAAAGTCCCATAGGTACATGCAGAACTGGGATAACACTGCACGCCAGTTCAGAGCCCTGCGCGTAGTGGCTATGGCGCTCTTGAAGCGCGTGCCAGTGTAGCCCTTATAGCTCTCGCACATCTGGGCCAAAAAATAATAAAAATGATACAGGTAGGNATGGCGCTCTTGAAGCGCGTGCCAGTGTAGCCCTTATAGCTCTCGCACATCTGGGCCAAAAAATAATAAAAATGATACAGGTAGGCGGGACCCATAAGTGCGCGCGTTCCTGTGTGGCGAACGAATTCTTCTTGAGACTTCGTCTACTCGCATTTTGAATTCTTTGTGTGCCTGCTTATTACAGTTTCTAGGAGAAATAACATATTAATTTCATAAAAATGTAGTTGGCAGGGAACCGAACTCGCGTCACCATGGTAGGAAGTCTCTACAATACCCACGCAGCCACACTGGCCTCGCTTTACATGGCGTGGTTGTTATTGAGTGAGGTATTGAAGAGATTTTGGCGGCTCTTAACATCGAGGTCTTGAGAGCCGATGGAGGTGGCGTGAGGTGAGTATGGAGCAGCGCCGGAATGCAAGGGCGGTGTCAACGGGAGATCCCCGAGAAAGCCCGCCGATCAGCGGCGTCGTCCGGCCCGATTCCCACATGGCGAAAATATGGGGGCGACCCCGCCGGGAATCGAGCCCGGTTAGCCTAGGTGGTAGGCGAGTAATCTAACCACTACACCACCGCGGGTTCAAGTGCACTGGTGCAAGTGTTTCACGCTGGTTATCGCAGGAGTTGAGGGCGTGAATCTGGCAGCCCTGCTTGCCTGTCTGCATCTCCGCCCACTCCGCAAGGGCGCAAGGAGCGACCCCATTCACAAGCCGGTACGCAGTCAGAGATCCGTCAGCAGCCCCCGGCAGGTAGTGGTCCCGGCCGCCCACAGGTGTAGCCTCCACTCCCAAGACGAGGCTGGGAGGCGCGCATTGTCCCCGTCACGGCCTGATTGCCGCATTGTTCTGCGGCGGCGACCCTGCCGCGGCTTCGCTAATTGCGAGACGCCAGACACTCTCCTCCGCACTGATGCGCGCCCGCGAGTGTGGGCGGGATACTCGTCGTTCGCCCTAAACCTTAGGGTGAACGCCTTTAGGGCAGATGCCGGGCAGAGAAAAATATTTTGCCTTAAAGGCAAACGCCTGTATGGAAACACCTTTAGGTCAAACGACTTTAGGGCAAACGCCGGCTGGCATGAGTTTTCCGGATTTGAAAGAAGAGGCAGACCTTTAGGGCAAATGCCTTTACGACATACGCCGGAGCTGATTCTTTAAGAGAGTAAATTAACTTTTAGGGCAAATTAAGTTANGGGCAAATGCCTTTACGACATACGCCGGAGCTGATTCTTTAAGAGAGTAAATTAACTTTTAGGGCAAATTAAGTTAGGGAAAACGTCTTTAAGGCAAACGCCTGTAGAGCAGACGGCTTTAGGGTGAACGCCTTTACGGCAAACTACTTTAGGGGCAAGTGCCGGTTAGCGTCTGAGGTGCAAGGAAATGGATTTTAGGGCAAATGACTTTAGGGCAAACGCCTGTAGGGCGAACGACTTTAGGGAAAACGCTTTTACGGCAAACGGCTTTAGGGCAAATGCGGGTTTGGGTCTGCTATGCGAGGAAACGACTTTTTGGGAAGACGCTTTTAGGGCAAACGACGCGCCACCTGTGGGCGCAGAGGAGATAAGTACTTGGGACGAAGTGACTTGGCGGTACCTTTGATGCGGGCGTCCCCATTCTCTGACTNCGGCGCAGAGGAGATAAGTACTTGGGACGAAGTGACTTGGCGGTACCTTTGATGCGGGCGTCCCCATTCTCTGACTGGCTGCGCTAGGCTCTCAGAACGGGCCTTATGTCTGATTGGCTACTGCATGCTGCGAAAGGTTGCCTATTTGCTGGACTGCCAACTGGCAAGTAGGTTATCAAGCATTTGGAAAATGACCCCATTTATGATATGCTTAGTTGCTTCCTAAATATCTAATGTATCACAAGCGTGTTATTCTTCTGTTGACATAACGTTATCTTATTTTTTGTTGAATTAAACTTTTACTTATGTTTTAGCTGTGAGTTATACTATTTCATTTATAATTAATACGAATAGAAACAGAGAGAAAATAGATGTGCTGGTAATGCCTAAACTGAGTACGCACGAATGTGGTGCNTAATTAATACGAATAGAAACAGAGAGAAAATAGATGTGCTGGTAATGCCTAAACTGAGTACGCACGAATGTGGTGCGTTGTCCTTTTGGTGTAATTTTCTAGATTTAGCTAAGCTTTGTTTGCAAGAGGCGGAGGAATAACCTGAAAGTAGAAATTTACCAGGACTTCAGGAAAGCTGGAAGTAACCGTGAATGTACAATGTGAGGCGCCGATCGGCGAACGGCGTCCCTACATTATGCTGGCCAGTGACGCCATTTTGCAGGCGTGTGCGGCNAATGTGAGGCGCCGATCGGCGAACGGCGTCCCTACATTATGCTGGCCAGTGACGCCATTTTGCAGGCGTGTGCGGCTGAAATTCGCGCCACAAGCAGTTGCTTCACCACTGTGTGCGCTTGGCCGGCGTATCCCCCTTCGTCTGCCCCGTCAAGGTGGACGGCCTTCCAATCTGGGTCACACATGCCGCAATTACAGCCAAATGACAGCGGGCGAAACTCCGTTGCTGGGCCATCGAGTGCGCTGCGGCCTACGGTTCTGCTTGCTTGCGTGCGTGTGTGTGCGCGCGCGCTAATGCATGGCCGCGTACTGTTCTTCGAAGAGAGGCGGCGAAAGAAGGAGGGGCAAGGCCGAAGAATTATTCCTCCGCAGGCCCACGTTCGTGTGTGGAACGAGTAAGAAAAAGGCCCGTGAATTCACTCTCGCTGACTGCGTGTCGTTGTGCCATCCCACTTTCCCGTCTATAAATTCTCAGCTGGGTGGATAGAGAGGTTTTGTCTCGAAAGGTGAGTGGAGCGGCCGGAATGTAAGCGCGGGGTAGCGGGAGACCACCGAGAAAACACGCCGACCAGCGACATCGCCCGGCACGATTCCCACATGCGAAAATCCGGGAGCGAACCCGCCGGGAATCGAACCCGGTTCGCCTAGATGGGAGGCGAGTGGTGTAACCGCTACATCCCCGCGGCTCCCTCATCTAGGTACTTAGGTAGTCACGCTGTGTTTCAGTATCGTAGCCGATTTTTAAACAGTTTATCGTGCGCCTGAAAAAACGTATTCAGTCTGTACTATAAAAAGAACATGAAAAGCTTTAAAAATGCTGATCTTTAAAAATCCTTGCGCTGTTCAATTCCGTGAGCTATGTCTCGGTAACGGATAAATTATTTCCCATCTCATTTAAAACTTACCTGATATATAGTAATAATTAAATTTTAAATCCTTTTTATTTGTCATGTATTCCTTCCGCAATACACAAGAATTGGCGAGGCCTTACGCTGTAAAAAAAATCAATCTGTTCCCAAAATACAGTGAACTCCGTAAACTCGCAAAATACGACATTGACGAGGGGTAAGTGAATATTTGAAACCCAGCCTTGTGTTTTAAAGTGACTCAAGATGGCATGCAACTCTTAAACTCAGTCGTGTATATCAGATATGTTACACGTTTAATTATTATTTAGTGTGCAATTAAGGCGCCTGCCAACCCGGTGCCTGAACTGCGTCGCAGTGCGCCCAAAATGCCAATCTACGCAAAGCAAGCGCAGTTCAGACTAGGCGTGCAGTGTTTCCGTCGTGATGCTCTACTGCGCAAATAATGTATGTAACAGTGGGACTTTATTACTCGCGATGAGAGATAACATAATAAAATACGCTCTTATAGTCGAACTTTTATCTAGCCTCTTGAGAAAACTGCATAGGTAAGCTTAAAAAATGCGATATATGACATTTCCACTAATTTTTTTCTCCGTGAATACACCTAATATGATGAAAGTAAAATAATAGTGGCATATATCTTTTTTTTTTCTGGAAAAAAGAAATTGTATTCTCCGAACGTTTATTTACTGACGTACGCGTATTATCGCAAACAACGATTTCACAGAAAATTTTTCAGTATATACTTATCTGAAAACGCCCGCCTCCGTGGAGCTTTTTCCCGCGTCTGAGGCCCATAAGCACGGGAGAGATGATGCCCGGTTCACACACGTACGCTCATCACACCNGAGCTTTTTCCCGCGTCTGAGGCCCATAAGCACGGGAGAGATGATGCCCGGTTCACACACGTACGCTCATCACACCGAACAGACAGAGCGAAAAACTATAACTGTCAATCAGAAACCGTCCTCGTTTTCAGCACGAAATGTATGCTCTCGCGGAAAGAGCAGACGTTACCAATATTTCCCAGAACTCAGTTGATTCCTAGGGGCCGCGGTGGTGTAGTAGTTGGACTACTCGCCTCCCACCTAGGTGAACCGGGTTCGATTCCCGGCAGAGTCACTCCCGGATTCTCGCATGTGGGAACCTTGCCGGACGATGCCGCTGGTCGGCAGGTTTTTTCGGGGATCTCCCGTTTACCCTGCCCTTGCATTCCGGCGCCGCTCCATGCTCACCTCGTTTCACCCTCATCGGCTCTCAAGACCTCGCTGTTAAGAGCCNCCCTTGCATTCCGGCGCCGCTCCATGCTCACCTCGTTTCACCCTCATCGGCTCTCAAGACCTCGCTGTTAAGAGCCGCCCAAATCTCTTCACTCACTCACTCACTCCAAGACACGCAGAAAGAATGTGCCGGAAGATGTGCGTTCCATGTACAGTACATGGTCCCCGTAATGGAAGACACACTTGAAAACTCCACGACTGTAAACAACCATTCCCTTATCACGACCTTGCGCGATCACCTGGAGAGAATTCGGATGGCCTTCTGGAGGCCACTGCCGCTACCTGCTCGGAGGAACTGTTGCCGGGAGGTCGTCGCTTCGTGATCGTTGCGTCACGTCCTCGGAGGAGTGCGTGACTGACTTGTTCACGTTGTGGCCTTTGCTCTTCAGTGGCGACCTGGTCCGGGGTTCAAGTCCAAAGTTTAAGTTATGGTGTCTTTGTTCAAAGGATCTAAAATATGATGGGACCTCCGGGTTGTGGTGTATTCCAAAAGCACTCGATATGACGATCCGATAAAGCAATTTTATTTATTTGCACCATTCTTTAAATAATGTTTTCAAAATTGTGCTTTAACCATGCCAGAAAAGTGTATTTCATATAACAATTACTTTATATGTATTTATATAGTACGGAAAGATTTCCTTATTCCGATGATAGTGAAAAGGAGAGCTAGGTACCTATAAATAAATGCATATTTGCGANAGTACGGAAAGATTTCCTTATTCCGATGATAGTGAAAAGGAGAGCTAGGTACCTATAAATAAATGCATATTTGCGAGATAGTGCACATTTTGAAATGGTAAAAGTTAAGTATAAATAAGATAGATTGTAAATGTGATTGTCTTGTGCCAACTAGGTCTTGTGAATTGTAGCGCATCATCACATTGTGAATACTATTTCTCTTTTGTATAACACTGAAGAGTGTGGTTGGTGGATAGACTACACTTACTCGTGGTCTTATCCACCTCCCAAAATGTTTTATCCAGGAGTGACCGTTTGTCTCGATTGTAATGTGGCGGTAGACCGTCCTGCTGGAAAAAGCAATCGTCATCTGGGTAGGGTTGGTGAACAGGTGGTACAATGTTTTCCTGCAGCATGGTACGGTAACTTCCAGTGACCCCGCAAGTCCTTTGGCAGACATACTGCACCGCACTGTTAAACCCAGGAAGATTAACTGCTTGCTCTACCGCAATGTGGGAAATTTTTTCGGCCCAGTATACACAGTTGTGGCGGTTGGCAATCCCATTCAGTTTGAAGGTTTCCTCATCGGAACAAACAATTCAGTCAGTAAAATGTTCGTTGTCGCCGCACTTGTTCACAACCCACTCACACAATTCGACACCCCCTTTTCTGGGTCTTCATTTATAGCGTGAAGTAACGCGAGAAGGTGGGGCCTTCACTTTACTTACTTTAAATGCGATGGATACTTGATTTACCTGGCTCCCGCGCAGCTTGCCATGCGGACTTAAACATTCCGGGGGAACGTGTGTGTGTGTGTGCAACAGATCCCGCAAACTTCCTTCGTCCGTCACCGTTCGTTCTCTTCCTGCCGCAGCGTCCTTTCTTCACATCACACACAGTTCCGCCCCTCTCAAACTTGTCACGTAAGCGTGTTATTGCTACACTTGACGTTGGGGCAGGATAGAATTCTGCCCTCCATCGTCTCTAGCACCTCTTATCATGTTCTCGCGCTTTCAATAACATTTTAAAATAGACTTACGTGTCTCGAAAGGGAGCCTTGTCAGTTCCCTTTTCTCTACAATGGTAGTGCTAGCATCCGCAGATACAATGGAAAATCGCAAAAAAATTTTGAGCCAACATATTTCTATAACACTCTAACTAGTTTATTCTTTCATAGTTGGATGAACAAGGTTTTGACTCGGCTAAGTTGTTTGCAGATCAATCACGAACGTTCTGCCTTATAGTATCAGAATCCTCATTGGCCCAGTGTATTGGGGAAGTAACTTTATAAATGCATGACAGCCAATAAGGAAAGAAAACTGTCGGACATGTGTACAGAATGTTGATTCGTAGCAAACAGTCAACTTTTCCCGCAATAAACCATCATCTTTAAGCATCCTATACACGCAGTCCCATCAGATTGTCTTCAATAGTTTCTGTGGTATTGATGTACAAAGAGTGTAAAAATTATTTTGGAACATTCGGTACGTAAACCCAAGAATTCCGTATCAAAAGTCACTGTTTTTCATGCCATGCTAATTGGTGGTGATTTTAATTTCTCTAAACTACGAATATCAGTTGATCCTCTCCAGTGGGCCCACGCATTTCGAGATAGGTTTGACACTCGCAATTTAGTACTTGTAATCTTTTTTTAAAATTATGAATAGGAAATTGCCCTTTGTTTTTAGTATTAATAATCACTCATCAATTTTTTTATGTGCATATGTTTAAAATAAGGCTACGCAAGTGTACGTTTATAAGATTGATTGATGGTTATAACTTTCGTCGTAATTTTTATCCGATAATTCAAAATAATAATAATATCATAGCCACTTAAGTATTCAAACATGCTGGACGATATTCTGAGCTTTTACATACAAAATAAGTACACAAAATATGAAGCTATTGTTTTCCTCATTTCTTTAACATACATCGAGCAGAACTGAAAATACACGCAACCTTTCATCGCGTGTTCAAACGCCGAGTTTAATTTCGAGACTGAGTAAAGAAAAAAAAAAATTGGCTTGCGAATGACTTGTTTTATCAGACAAGAACTGAAAAAAAAGTACACGAAATGAAGATTTCACAGACGACAACGGTTGAAAGCGAGAGGATGATTTGACTGAAATTGTTAAGGCTTGTATTACGTTCTCAGCAGATGTTTCAACGCGAATGTAAGATCGTAAAACTTTTGTTTAAAAAAAAAAAGCTAAGGAAAAAAGTTTATGAATACGTACGTAGTATTCCTCAGGAATCTCAAGGAAGTGAAAAAGTTCAAACTTCGCTAAATAAATAATGACTAGCAGGAGAGAGAAGGCAAGACAATTTGCACGCCCGTCGAGATGAAAAGAAGCCGTCAAATGAAGCGAGCCGCTGGGAAAGGCAATTTGTGCTCTCTGCGAAGACTGACGGCTCTTTGTCCGTCCAACCGCTGAATGTAAAAAATACCACAGAAAAAGACGCAGCCTTTACAAATATTTCCCGCATTTTTGTAGCTAGTTTCTTAGACCAACACACCTGCAATCGCTTCCGTATGCGAAGAAACGCAAGACATCACTTCGTCTCTTTCTAGAACCATGTTTTGGTTTTGAGAATACTCTCTTGACAGAGCGCTTTAACTCATTACATTGCGAGGGCGCTCTTACATGTTCTCTCTCTCTCTCTCTCTCCCTCTCTCTCTCTTCTTTCTCTCTCTCTCTATCTGGTTAACAACGAATTATGTAATAAAGACACCTGAACGAGTTTAACGGCGCTTACAGCATATGCAATCGAATGCAAGGAAAACTAAAATAATATTTATAAACTACAGTGAGCATTGTTTCAAATTTTAATTTTGGTTCTCTTAGAAAGAGGACAGACATATTGCGTAATTTATTGACTGCCCGCATAACACCGCTACGGGCATCTTAAAAAAAAAAGGAGCACTAGTAACACGAAATATTCGCGGATTCACTTGGAATCAAGTTAGGCTTCAAATACTTGCACGTTTCCGCCACCTTTTCAAATGGTACACGTATTTCATGACACCTCCTACAGGAGTCCGATCCAGTAGCAATCATTCAACGAATTCCAGTTTCTATCACGGCCTGCCACTGCGGTAGCAAGTAATGGACTAATGAGCAGTTGATATAGGCCGTTCACGATTAAACGAGCACTTTCAAAATCAACCTTTGAAAAATGTCACTGCTCCTGCCTGCATAAATTTTAACGCACACACTGACTGGCAAGCGCCCAGTAAAGTTGGCGACGGCAGATAGAAAGTAGTTCCACTTCTTAACGTTGAATTAAAAGTGTTAGGCAGAAATTTGTGAATACTAAAAATATTTATTTTGCTTTCTTCATTTAATGCAAATAAATGTAAGAATAAGGAAATTTGTAAAACATTTACTTTTATGATAATTTCATATGTAATTACACTTAACCGACGCATGAATAAAATGATCAGACACATGCAATGTTAATTGTACATTAGGTGGAAGAATACATAATGTGCATACAAGTATACATTAAGCAGGGCTTTCAAAAGTGCTCAGTTTACCGTGAATAGCCTATAATGACTATGTATAGGAAAAAGTCACCAAACATTTTAAACAGTGAAAAATACGCCAATAAAAGTTAAATAAATCAAGTTTGTTGCGAAACTTTTAAACCACGGGGTTTTATGTTCAAATCCTGAATAAGTCATTGCTATGTGTCATTTTTATACTTACTTTAGGTCCATTTAATATGTAAGCCGTCCCATGATTAGCCTCCCGGCAAAAAAAAATGGCACACATTGAAAATAAATAATAACATAAATATTTACGTTTTGTAATCAGTAACAAGGAACTTTGTCACCAAAACGATAAAAATCTTTTTCTGTGGGCACACGTCATATGGAACCTTGAGATCTTTCTACCAACAGAATTCACTTGCTTTTTTAATAATCACTATCATTTTTGTGCTCGCAAAAAATATATATAATGCCACGCAACATTTAGCAGGGGATAATTTAACAAAGTATTTTAATGAGCACAAAATTATTATTCAGGTGCAATGCTAGAATATTAACGGCTCCACCAAAGCGACTCCCGTGAAATCCATTAATCGTAGGGCCGCGGTGGTGTAGTGGTTAGACAACTCGCTCCCCATCTAGGCGACCCGGGTTAGATTCCTGGCGGGGTCGCTCGCGGATTTTCGCATGTGGAAATCGTGCGGACAATGCCACTGTTCAGCAGGTTTTGTCGGGAATCTCCCGTTTCCCCCACNACGCCGCTGTTCAGCAGGTTTTGTCGGGAATCTCCCGTTTCCCCCACCGGCGCTGCTCCTATCTCACCTCGCTTCACCCTCATCGGCTCTCAAGACCTCGATGTTAAGGTGGCCACCTGGTTAAAGAAATTTTGCACGTCTGAGGCCTACAAGCGTGGGAGCGCTAGGGGCGACCGAGACATGCGCCTCAACTCTATCATCGCCTCTATGCGCAAAGCACTGAACTGGCGCGCAGTCTTGTCGTCCATAACGCGCTTCTATAAGACTTCCATCGGAGACCCTACCATTTTATGACGTAATAATAAAAATAAAGGTTTGACGCACGTCCCTATTTCTTTTTTAATGTTTTGTGCCGGAATGTTCATACCTAAAAATGACCGTGAAAACACTCTTTTGAGCCATTTTCGCTATAGCAAAAACATGTGTTAGAGAGAAATGGAGGAACTGAAAAACGTATACAGACGCGTAACGTTTCTTAAATGCTATTCGTGAGCAGACCTNGACTACACTTACTCGTGGTCTTATCCACCTCCCAAAATGTTTTATCCAGGAGTGACCGTTTGTCTCGATTGTAATGCGGCGGTAGACCGTCCTGCTGGAAAAAGCAATCGTCATCTGGGTAGGGTTGGTGAACAGGTGGTACAATGTTTTCCTGCAGCATGGTACGGTAACTTCCAGTGACCCCGCAAGTCCTTTGGCAGACATACTGCACCACACTGTTAACCCAGGAAGATTAACTGCTTGCTCTACCGCAATGTGGGAATTTTTGTCGGCCCAGTATACACAGTTGTGGCGGTTGGCAATCCCATTCAGATTGAAGGTTTCCTCATCGGAACAAACAATCCAGTCAGCAAAATGTTCGTTGTCGTTGCACTTGTTCACAACCCACTCACACAATTCGACACCCCCTTTTCTGGGTCTTCATTTATAGCGTGAAGTAACGCGNGTTCACAACCCACTCACACAATTCGACACCCCCTTTTCTGGGTCTTCATTTATAGCGTGAAGTAACGCGAGAAGGTAGGGCCTTGACTTTGCTTACTTTAAATGCGATGGATACTTGATTTACCTGGCTCCCGCGCAGCTTGCCATGCGGACTTAAACATTCCGGGGGAACGTGTGTGTGTGTGTGCAACAGATCCCGCAAACTTCCTTCGTCCGTCACCGTTCGTTCTCTTCCTGCCGCAGTGTCCTTTCTTCACATCACACACAGTTCCGTCCCTCTCAAACTTGTCACGTAAGCGTGTTATTGCTACACGTGACGTTGGGGCAGGATAGAATTCTGCCCTCCGTCGTCTCTAGCACCTCTTATCATGTTCTCGCGCTTTCAATAACATTTTAAAATAGACTTACGTGGCTCGAAAGGGAACCTTGTCAGCTCCCTTTTCTCTACAATGGTAGTGCTAGCATCCGCAGATACGATGGAAAATCGCAAAAAAATTTTGAGCCAACATATTTCTATAACACTCTAACTAGTTTATTCTTTCATAGTTGGATGAACAAGGTTTTGACTCGGCTAAGTTGTTTGCAGATCAATCAAGAACGTTCTGCCTTATAGTATCAGAATCCTCATTGGCCCAGTGTATTGGGGAAGTAACTTTATAAATGCATGACANCGAACGTTCTGCCTTATAGTATCAGAATCCTCATTGGCCCAGTGTATTGGGGAAGTAACTTTATAAATGCATGACAGCCAATAAGGAAAGAAAACTGTCGGACATGTGTACAGAATGTTGATTCGTAGCAAACAGTCAACTTTTCCCGCAATAAACCATCATCTTTAAGCATCCTATACACGCAGTCCCATCAGATTGTCTTCAATAGTTTCTGTGGTATTGATGTACAAAGAGTGTAAAAATTATTTTGGAACATTCGGTACGTAAACCCAAGAATTCCGTATCAAAAGTCACTGTTTTTCANCAAAGAGTGTAAAAATTATTTTGGAACATTCGGTACGTAAACCCAAGAATTCCGTATCAAAAGTCACTGTTTTTCATGCCATGCTAATTGGTGGTGATTTTAATTTCTCTAAACTACGAATATCAGTTGATCCTCTCCAGTGGGCCCACGCATTTCGAGATAGGTTTGACACTTGCAATTTAGTACTTGTAATCTTTTTTTTAAATTATGAATAGGAAATTGCCCTTTGTTTTTAGTATTAATAATCACTCATCAATTTTTTTATGTGCATATGTTTAAAATAAGGCTACGCAAGTGTACGTTTATAAGATTGATTGATGGTTATAACTTTCGTCGTAATTTTTATCCGATATTTCAAAATAATAATAATATCATAGCCACTTAAGTATTCAAACATGCTGGACGATATTCTGAGCCTTTACATACAAAATAAGTACACAAAATATGAAGCTATTGTTTTCCTCATTTCTTTAAAATACATCGAGCAGAACTGAAATACACGCAACCTTTCATCGCGTGTTCAAACGCCGAGTTTAATTTCGAGACTGAGTAAAGAAAAAAAAATTGCCTTGCGAATGACTTGTTTTGTCAGACAAGAACTGAAAAAAAAGTACAAGAAATGAATATTTCACAGACGACAACGGTTGAAAGCGAGAGGATGATTTGACTGAAATTGTTAAGGCTTGTATTACGTTCTCAGCAGATGTTTCAACGCGAATGTAAGATCGTAAAACTTTTGTTTAAAAAAAAAAGCGAAGGAAAAAAGTTTATGAATACGTACGTAGTATTCCTCAGGAATCTCAAGGAAGTGAAAAAGTTCAAACTTCGCTAAATAAATAATGACTAGCAGGAGAGAGAAGGCAAGACAATTTGCACGCCCGTCGAGATGAAAAGAAGCCGTCAAATGAAGCGAGCCGCTGGGAAAGGCAATTTGAGCTATCTGCGAAGACTGACGGCTCTTTGTCCGTCCAACCGCTGAATGTAAAAAATACCACAGAAAAAGACGCAGCCTTTACAAATATTTCCCGCATTTTTGTAGCTAGTTTCTTAGACCAACACACCTGCAATCGCTTCCGTATGCGAAGAAACGCAAGACATCACTTCGTCTCTTTCTAGAACCATGTTTTGGTTTTGAGAATACTCTCTTGACAGAGCGCTTTAACTCATTACATTGCGAGGGCGCTCTTACATGTTCTCTCTCTCTCCCTCTCTCTCTCTCTTTCTCTCTCTCTCTCTCTATCTGGTTAACAACGAATTATGCAATAAAAACACCTGAACGAGTTTAACGGCGCTTACAGCATATGCAATCGAATGCATGGAAAACTAAAATAATATTTATAAACTAAAGTGAGCATTGTTTAAAATTTTAATTTTGGTTCTCTTAGAAAGAGGACAGACATATTGCGTAATTTATTGACTGCCCGCACAACACCGCTACGGGCATCTTTAAAAAAAAAGGAGCACTAGTAACACGAAATATTCGCGGATNTACGGGCATCTTAAAAAAAAAAGGAGCACTAGTAACACGAAATATTCGCGGATTCACTTGGAATCAAGTTAGGCTTCAAATACTTGCACGTTTCCGCCACCTTTTCAAATGGTACACGTATTTCATGACACCTCCTACAGGAGTCCGATCCAGTAGCAATCATTCAACGAATTCCAGTTTCTATCACGGCCTGCCACTGCGGTAGCAAGTAATGGACCAATGAGCAGTTGATATAGGCCGTTCACGATTAAACGAGCACTTTCAAAATCAACCTTTGAAAAATGTCACTGCTCCTGCCTGCATAAATTTTAACGCACACACTGACTGGCAAGCGCCCAGTAAAGTTGGCGACGGCAGATAGAAAGTAGTTCCACTTCTTAACGTTGAATTAAAAGTGTTAGGCAGAAATTTGTGAATACTGAAAATGTTTATTTTGCTTTCTTCATTTAATGCAAATAAATGTAAGAATAAGGAAATTTGTAAAACATTTACTTTTATGATAATTTCATATGTAATTACACTTAACCGACGCATGAATAAAGTGATCAGACACATGCAATGTTAATTGTACATTAGGTGGAAGAATACATAATGTGCATATAAGTATACATTAAGCAGGGCTTTCGAAAGTGCTCAGTTTACCGTGAATAGCCTATAGTGACTATGTATAGAAAAAAGTCACCGAACATTTTAAACAGTGAAAAATACGTCAATAAAAGTTAAATAAATCAAGTTTGTTGCGAAACTTTTAAACCACGGGGTTTTATGTTCAAATCCTGAATAAGTCATTGCTATGTGTCATTTTTATACTTACTTTAGGTCCATTTAATATGTAAGCCGTCCCATGATTAGCCTCCCGGCAAAAAAAAAAGGCACACATTGAAAATAAATAATAACATAAATATTTACGTTTTGTAATCAGTAACAAGGAACTTTGTCACCAAAACGATAAAAATCTTTTTCTGTGGGCACACGTCATATGGAACCTTGAGATCTTTCTACCAACAGAATTCACTTGCTTTTTTAATAATCACTATCATTTTTGTGCTCGCAAAAAATATATATAATGCCACGCAACATTTAGCAGGGGCTAATTTAACAAAGTATTTTAATGAGCACAAAATTATTATTCAGGTGCAATGCTAGAATATTAACGGCTCCACCAAAGCAACTCCCGTGAAATCCATTAATCGTAGGGCCGCGGTGGTGTAGTGGTTAGACAACTCGCTCCCCATCTAGGCGACCCGGGTTAGATTCCTGGCGGGGTCGCTCGCGGATTTTCGCATGTGGAAATCGTGCGGACAATGCCACTGTTCAGCAGGTTTTGTCGGGAATCTCCCGTTTCCCCCACCGGCGCTGCTCCTATCTCACCTCGCTTCACCCTCATAGGCTCTCAAGACCTCGATGTTAAGGTGGCCACCTGGTTAAAGAAATTTTGCACGTCTGAGGCCTACAAGCGTGGGAGCGCTAGGGGCGACCGAGACATGCGCCTCAACTCTATCATCGCCTCTATGCGCAAAGCACTGAACTGGCGTGCAGTCTTGTCGTCCATAACGCGCTTCTATAAGACTTCCATCGGAGACCCTACCATTTTATGACGTAATAATAAAAATAAAGGTTTGGCGCACGTCCCTATTTCTTTTTTAATGTTTTGTGCCGGAATGTTCATACCTAAAAATGACCGTGAGAACACTCTTTTGAGCCATTTTCACTATAGCAAAAACATGTTTTAGAGAGAAATGGAGGAACTGAAAAACGTATACAGACGCGTAACGTTTCTTAAATGCTATTCGTGAGCAGACCTNGGAGGAACTGAAAAACGTATACAGACGCGTAACGTTTCTTAAATGCTATTCGTGAGCAGACCTCACTCAGACACGTCGGGTGGTTTTTTAATAAAACGTTTACCGCTGGAGCTCTGCACACCGTTCGACGGCTTACCCGGGCGGCCACCTTAAGAGACGCCCAAATCTCTCCACTCAACTGGAACGTTGTAGCTACTTGGAAATAGAACAATGGAACTCGTTACATAAAAGTAACTGGTTGACCCATCCCTAGCGCTTATTTAGCATAAGTGGACGGAAGCAAAGCAGAACCTCGTTACCTTCCTTCTTACACCAGCTTCGAGCGTCCAGCGATTGGTTCGGCCCGGGCTCCCGCTTTGTGTGCAAATGGCTGCTGCTTTTCCGTCGGAGAACCAAACGCCGGCAGTGGCTGGAGCGATGAAAGGCACTTCGGGGTTACTGCCCTGCTCGGTCAAGGTCGCGAGCTACTTAACTGAGGCGCGCAAATGACCGTGTAGTTGTGGGAGGGTTTCCTGCTTGCTTCCTTATTACTCCTCGAGTCTGCGCCGGCGATAAAGAGGTGGGTTCTAAAAAGAGCAACCTCACGGAGGTGTGAGAGCCTTGGTACTCGAGTCGTGNTGCGCCGGCGATAAAGAGGTGGGTTCTAAAAAGAGCAACCTCACGGAGGTGTGAGAGCCTTGGTACTCGAGTCGTGCGGAGCTCATTTGTATCAAACCGCCTCGTCATCACTATTTATACATGCTACGTCTCTGAACTTACGTACTAATAAGATCTAAATAATAAAATAAAATTACTAACTACACTCATGCCACGTATGTACGTTTACAGAAAACTTGTTTCGCATGCTGCAATAGTCTTCTTGAAATAACGCTCCTCGCTCAGATAATAATGGCTTTAACCCTGTACAAAACAGAAAGAAATGGTTGTATTGTAATAATTATGGTCGTGGAAGAGGTTAATGAATCATTCCACGTAGTATTGTTACAAAAGTACATTTTAATGAATATACATAGTTGGTGGGAGCAGATATTCTTACAATCCACACAACTCTGGTGTATACATGCGCACAACTATAGCTTATATACATATAGTAAAAATAGAATTTTAAAAGAATTTTGAAAGAAAATTACGAATCCTTTAAATAATACGCTACCTAAAAACTTAAAATAAATGAAGTCCTTGTTTTAGGAGAAGAAATTTTATTCACTCCAATTATATATAGCATNAGACATGCGCACAACTATAGCTTATATACATATAGTAAAAATAGAATTTTAAAAGAATTTTGAAGTAAAATTACGAATCCTTTAAATAATACGCTACCTAAAAACCTAAAATAAATAAAATTAATGAAGTCCTTGTTTTAGGAGAAGAAATTTTATTCACTCCAATTATATATAGCATATTCTACATTACCATCCGAACAACACTTTACTCTTG
>NQII01000365.1:790314-834003 GCA_002778355.1 Clitarchus hookeri | reverse complement strand
CGACACCCGGCAGATTGTATAAATTTCCGTGTACTTGCGATGAGGATTTGTTACAGTTCGAATACGAGCTTTTGAACGCGGTCAGGCAAGAAGTTTCGCGGGCGTTTACACACTTTCTCGGCGAGTTCTCGTGTCGCTGCGGTCGAGAGGACCTCTTCGCAGCCGGGCGAGGGGTCAGTTCGCTAGTCGCCTCGAACAAGCCAGCGGCTCGGCTGTGACCCACTTGGTGGCCGGCTCCCAACTGGGTTACGGCGCAACCGCAGCTCGTTGTGTCACGCTCCACGGTTCTCCCTCGCGTGGATCCAGACACACACGAGCACACGGGAAAAGTGAAGCGCGTCTGGGCTCGGACATGTTCGTGGACGTTCGGCAACTGTCGTGTCATTCGCATGCGCAGTGGTTCACGACCCTTGGGACAGCTACAGAGTAAAAGTTTACTCGCAGAGTAAAGAAATCACTTACAAGTAACATTTTCAACTACGCGAATAATAAAAAAGAAATATTTTACTTAGTTGCGAAGTTATTTTATATTTTACTAACGATTATTGCAATAATTATTTTCTTTAACGTTGAAAATAGAGAAAATCCGGTACACATGCGACACTAGGGCTTACTTAGTGGAAAAAATTTTTGTTGCCAAACTAAAAGCAATGAGCTTCCCAACCTGAGTATAATAAACCTTACTCGCAGAGAGTAACGGAGTTTACACAATTGAAAACTTAAGCAGTAATCAGTATTATTTGACCGAGAGTAGCAACCTCACAAAAATTAATTATACAATTAAACACATCTTCAAAATATGTTGCTTGGAATTAAAATGGAAATAAGCGTTCATTTATTTGCATTTTTTTTTTCACGATTGTTTTTAGTAGTAGGAGAATTGAAATAAATCACTCTAGTGTATACTGCATTTTTGTGAGGTTGTAGCTCACTGTCAAATCCTACTGCTTACTACTTAAGTTTTCAATTGTGCAAACCTCGTTAAAATGAGCGCTTTTGAAAGCCCTCTCATTTGAAATGATAGTCAATAAATATATTTTATTTTAGCCTTAGACGTTAACTTCCGACTGCGGTGGAATATATACACTGTGTTTATTACTTGCATTGCAATGTTTATATTAAAAAAAGTAGTTAAAGGATTTTTTAAAATGGTTGAAAGGAAAAAGTAACTAGGTCATCAAAAGTGCTCACTTTACCGTGATCAGCCTATAAGGAAAACAGTGTTGTCTTATAAATACGCAGTCGAGTGAAAGTGATTCTATGAAACTAGACTCAAGGTCGTTTCAGGAGCTCATTCTGAACAACGACCGAAGAGAAATCATGCGGATAGTTTTTCTACCAAAAATTCATGCTGGTTTCTACCGAGCCATTTGTGTGGGCTAACCAAGAGCTTTCAAAAACACCAATTTATCCTGTTTTTATTTTTTGACTTGATTGGTGATAGAAAACACAGCTGTTTTAACAGTTGGCACGAATAGTTTAAATCACAAGGGCCAAATTCATGTCACATGAGCCACGAAGATATTTCACTTATGTATTTTTAACTATTCTGTGACTCTGGCGTGAATATCAACAGCATTAGCATCTCTACGTGTAAGGTTATGGGATGACTTGCAGTCTATTTCACCGTGTTGGAGTACTACATATTATGCAATTGCTGAAAAGTGCTTAGCATATTACAAGTTTATACTCATTATCAATTTAGGCATAGCAGTCTAAAATATCGTTTTAGCGGTTTGTAAGGGCTTCAAAATGAGATTTACAATACTAAATATATTTCGAGAACACGTAATAGATTATTTTTAACGTGTAATATATACCTGCTGTAACGAAGTGAATCCTTTTATTTGCCTATCATTTTATGGCACCAAGTCATAACGGTAGTGGACTTATTAATTCTAGTTTAATAACGGAGAGCAACTTGTGAAACATTGTCCTAAATCATTATGTTTTCTGAAGAGACACACAAAGTTTCTCTTTAAGGATAAAAGCGGATTTCACTGAATCTCATTTTCAAAAACGAGGGTTTCTCTGAGGCAATGAAAACATATGTTGTCCAATAATAAGTGCGAGAAAGTAAAATATCTAGGTAGCTGTGGTTGAAGTCACATGCCTTGCTTCTTACAGTACTTTTCTTATGCGCTAGTGGTTAGAGAGGGCAAATTTACACTGAATACGAATACGAAAGCAGCTACGCTTCAACTGTTGATTCACTGTACTTTAAGAGGATAAGTGTCATTCACAGAACGACTACAAGCGCTTTCTAAAATGGGCCCGGCAGAGATTGGGTGTTTTCTAATGACAGGTGTTCACCATTACTAGGGTAGGACCGAGTTCGGGTGTGACACCTAGGCATTGATCATCCAAGCGGCGGACGGAGAGACAGTTTCAAAATGATGGCTGCTAGAGTGGACAAAAACGCTCACGTTTACGAACGTCTGTGGCTCTTCTTCAACAAACAGCGCAAGAAAAACCTTGAAAATTTTGGAATTTACGACGTGCCAGCGTGTAGACAAGTTCACTGGCATGTACTGTAGATCTGGCCTGTTGGTAGATTTGGAACACTAAGAACTTTCTGTGTTACTCTCCTAGCCTACCGTTGAAGTCACCACAAACACACAAGATTTTCTGGTTGTTGTAATAAAATGGGGAATAGAGTTTGTCAGATAGCAAATTAAAAATCTCACTCAATTTTCTAATTTAGTAATTTATAACATTTCCCAAAATTTAATTCGGCTCAACTAAAATACAAGCATATGGTTGTGGAATGACTGTCTTGGCATCAGTTACGCTTTACAATACCAGGACATCATGAGTTGGCAGACAGTAATCGCCAAGTAACAAACTCGTACTACGTATTGGCAATCTCAGTGGCCGAGGTCGTCATGGCTCAATTCTTCAGATTCTGAGTACATCATAGATATATATATATATTCAGTTTTTATTTAATGTCATGCTATTTTGCGGTATGATATGCTCCCATGTTAGCCTACCATCATAAAAGTTTGGACATCCGTAAGACAAATAAAATAAAAATCCTACTGCATATTACAGTTTCAGTTTATATGGCATTTACCATGAGTGTCGGGGTTATTATGTTGATAATATTTTGCATAATTCAGATTTTATGTTGTATATTGGGTGGCTTAATAAAATATGACAATGCTCTAAAAATTTTACACTACCTTTTAAAAAAAATAACTTTAACCATTAAAAGATTACAAAAGAAACAGGTACGAAATCGTGCGTTTTCAGATACTTAAATGTCATAAGTATTAATGTGTCCTATGGCCGGTCGCATTGATCTGGTCTGATTCGAAAGAGACCTCTAGCTTAGAAATTCCAAATAAGTCACGATACCTTGATATCTGTTACAATTACGATCTGGCTTTCTGTCGTCGCATACTATTTACGTTTCCGTATTAGAATTAACGAACGAAAAAAATCATCACGGTCTATTTTTATTAATGACTAAAGGTAGTAGAAGCATTCTTAAGTTAAACAAGCAATAATAAGGAGATAATAACAAGATTGAAAAAAGTTCATGTTTATACTTTAATTATAAGGCACAAGGTTCGGTGAAACATAAATGTGTTAGCAAATATTTGTAAATGATGCACATTTATTCGTAAGGTACATAAACTAGAAAACTTCACAGGTCTACCACTCATTCATTGCATTCCGAAACTTTTTAAGTAACGTGACCAAGAATATAGTATATCTGACTAGCTTTCGGAAGGGCGTTGGTTCGACTCCGATCAACTGCACTAGAGATAGTTATTATCCAAGAGATTTTATATTTCCAGTCGGGGGCCATGGTGGTGCACTAACCAGGCTACTCGCCTTCCACCAAGGTGAACAGGGTTCGGTTACCGGGCGGGTTCACCAGGATTTTCGCATGTGGGAAACGTGACGAACGTTGCCATTCGCCGGTGGGTTTACTCGGGTGTGCTCCCGTTTCCCTCCACCCTTGCATTTCGCTACTACTCCATCTTCCTCTCGTGTCACCCTCAGTGGCGCTCAAGACCTCGCTAAGCCCCGACAAAACCTCTCGATTCTGTTCTATTTCCAGTCCAAGCAAACCCTGGTGCAATTCTTCCCACATTATATTAAGCTCTTGTTTGAAATGGTGTAGTGGTCAGACTGCTCGCCTCGCACCTAGGTGAACCGGGTTTGATTCCCGGTGGAATCTCAAGACCTCGATGTTAAGAGACGCCTAATTCTCTCCACTCTTGTGTGATGTGTGTGCCAGTCTGCAGTGAGAATGAGGAACTGAGCGGAGACATCATCGAGGCAGTAGTTACAGCCCCTGCGGCATGAATACCTGTGCAGTTCGAGGGGAAAGCACAGCAGTGCGAACTCTGCCTGAGGCGACTCGTCCCGTTACAGGTCGCGTGACGTCACAACTCGGCAAGACCGTCAAGGTGGTTATTTGCACAGTCACCACGCGCCAACCTGTCATTTCGCAACGAGGTCTGGCAGCTTGGCCTGTTTTTCTCACCAGAGTTAACATTACAGTGGCTCCATTAGAGACATGCACAATAGCGTCCGCGTTCCGACATGGAATCGTAAAACGTCACAACTATTATCAATTATATTGTATGCAGCATTTTGCTGTCGGGCCTTTTCCCTAATGCTACAGAAACCTACAAGCATCCATACTACGTCGGCATGACGATCCTGACGCGAGGCGAAACAATCGTGTTTCAGCCAGTGCTTTACTGCAGATATTTGTCACTACTTATTGCATCCCTCCAAAGAAACACAGCAGTGGTTGGTCATTTTATAAGTGATATCAGAAATTAGCACCGTATAATCTCAGCGATATAAATACAGGCTTTCTTATTAATCCACCGGAAACAGGGGAGTATTGCATAAACACTCGCCACAAAATTATATTGTATAATTTCTTATTTTTGTGGGCTATAAGAGGTACAAGTAAAATATTGTGCTATGTATCACATGGCGACGAAAATAAATACTTAGACTCTAGAGAAATCAGAAACACGTATTTTCCGACTCAGTACCGGCACATTATGGTGATAACTGATTATGAATGACTGACTGATGACTAACTATGGATAATTAATTACTGATTATGGATGATTGATGACTGACTTATGACTGATTATGGATGACTGACTGATTGATTGTGGATGACTGATGACTGATTATGGTTGAACGATAACTGATTATGGTTGAACGATAACTGATTATGGATGAATGATGACTGATTATGGATGAATGATGACTGATTATGGATGAATTATGAATGATTGGTTATGAATTACAGACGACTGATTATGGCTGAACGATGACTGCTTATGGATGAATGATGACTGATGATGGATGAACGATGACTGATGATGGATGAACGATGACTGATTATGGATGAGCGATGACTGATTATGGATGAACTTTGACAGGTTATGGATGAATGATCAGTCATTATGGATGACTGATTATGGATGAATGATTAACTGATTATGGATGATTGATGACTGATTATGGATGGTTAAGAACTAGTAACGATGATTGATAACGATGAATGATTCTTGATTTTTATAATGATAACAGATTATGCCTGGTGATTAATAATGATGACTGATGATTGATTGATAATATATTATTGATAATAATGATTGATAATGGATAATGACTGCTGATGGTCTTATGACGATAGGTTGTTTTTGTGAAATACGCCAAACTTCAGATGTTGATAACTTTGGACACGAGCACATTTTATGCATGCCAATTTGTAGGGATGTATATACTATAAGAAACTATCGATTAATAGAATAAAACCAAATCACATAATTTTGGACTATGGTTGTTTTTGTAAAAAAAATTGCTTTAATTGTTCTGTATGGTTGCAGCCGTAATAACAAATACTTGCTAAGATGTACAAATGAAAATATTTACAGCATAATATAATGTCGTGGGCTACTGCTTCCCATATATATAACTACCTAATAACAGTTAATACATTTAAAAAATGTTTAAAATATGCATACATATTTTTTATGTTTAAAATTTTTTCATATATATATGACTTGTTATTTGATGATTACATTTGTGTCACACGGTAACCCATGGGATTAGTTTACTTTCTAAATTTTTTCATTTGTACAACTTAGTTGGTATTTATTTTTACGGCCGCAACAAAACAGAAGAATTTAGTACAAACATAAAATTATGAATTTTTTTGGGTCTGAGGACCTTAAGAAAACCGTGCAGGAAAGCCCTAAAAATTATATTTTTTAACCATTTCACTTTTTGTTTTGTTTAGTTGTCATATTTAAATAAAGTAACTGTTATAGGTGAACGTTTTGCTAAATCCAGTTTACGACACAATACTAAAAAACCTGTGAACATATTTCAACTCTAGTGCGAGGGACATTTTTTTTCTTTGCGTAGGTGCTAACAGAATACATATCGGAAGATTTTACACTGTTATTTTTATCTTAAGAAAATTGCAACTATCCCATTTACTTGCATACAGATAGGCATACATGCGACACCAGTGCATTCTGGCAGCGAAAAATGTTAGTTGCCAAACGAAAATCATTGAGCTTCCCAACCTGAGTAGAATAAAACTCTATCCTCGTGGTTGGTCGACGTGGGCAAGCAGTGGGCGGAGAGACGCGGCAACGTCGCCGGGCAAACACTGTGGCAGCGGTTAGCACGTCAACAATGGGAGGCGGCGACCTAGACCTCGGAGCCGCGGAGCATCGCCGGCGGGAGAGAGAGAGAGAGGAGAGTGACTGGGTCAAGGTGCCAGTTCTCACGAACCTGCGTCGTGATCGCCCGACTCATTTTCCTTCCGGTGCCCGCGGCCGCTGTGGGCCCACGCCTGCGTCGTCAAAACCCACCCACCTCCCACTCCCCACCCTTCCAGGCCTCACGGCAGCCGCGTGCAGCTTCATGCTTCGGGCCGATCACGGACAATGCGTATCGCAAGACTCGGTTCGTTGGGAAGTGATCTCGTCGGTGCGTACCGCACTCCGAAGCCAGCCGAGTGTGAACGTGTTGTGCTTCGTCGTTGCACCGCAGACGCAGGGAGTGTGTGACGATGCCGCAGCGGTGCGAGTGCGAACGTATGTTTTGTGCGGCCAACGTCGCAACCGTTGTACGCTGTTCGCCACCAGTAGAGCTGGAGATCTGAAAGTAAACCCACATCATTAGGGTGTGCACGAAGAGAATCGCCGATGGCCACCTATAGAGTGGTGGTCCAGGGCTTTCTCCTTCGGGAAATGTTTTGTTTTAAAGTTTGAAATAGCGGTAGTTACGAAAACATTATGCCAACATATAGAATATTATAAAAACTACATTTCGCAAAAATTTCCAAAAATTTTCAGAAAAAAAATTTTAATAGTGAAATTGGAAAATATAAATTAAACTATTAATACAATAACTTTAATGACTGTTAAATTATATTGATTTTATTTACCATTGTTTTATAAAAACCATAGTAAATTAAAATAATTCAAGAAAACAGAAACACCTTTTGGACAGGCTAAATATACGAAAACCAAATTAAAGTTTAAAAAACAAACCTTAAATTTTAGTAGAAATAACTGTACATTACAAGGGCATAGATAGTTACTTAGAATGTCAAGATTATCAGGACACCTAAATAATGTTTTATAAAAAGGTTTCAATCCAGAACAGGAACAATATTCGTGTCATTAGGGTGTGCACCCGTTTAACCCCATGCGCACGCCTGTCACTACACGTGATTTACTTTAAGCTAATTGACAANTCATTAGGGTGTGCACCCGTTTAACCCCATGCGCACGCCTGTCACTACACGTGATTTACTTTAAGCTAATTGACAAAAAATAAACCCAATACAATCTAATATGACGTAAAACACTTCGAATCATTCGCATGTTATTAGTTAGAGCAGTTTTTGTAGGTTATTGTTGAGTGGTTCCTACGTCAACACGAGTTCACTTTTTCCGTTAAAAAATGTCCAAGTATGTATTTACTTTTCTCGCCAATAGACGTCGCACACGGAGAGCTGTTAGTTTATAAGCTACAATTATGAATAGTTAATGTCACTGTTGCACACGTAATTTACAGTGCCTTTGTTCAATGAAATGTATAATTTTAGGTAAGTGTTTACTTCTATCTTAAGTTTACGTAACGTTTTCCAGTGTATTCGTTTGTTCTTTGACGTCAAAAAATTTCTATGTACTAGTACTTTTAGGTTGAACAATGCGCACACCACTGTGCGGTTCGTAATCACTACATTCGCTTTATGTTTCGTTATGTCTCCGAAACCTAACGATTGCTGTCGGAGAGTTAGTGAGATACCTGCAAACGAATAACTCTGGGAGATGGCGAAACATGGACTTTGCTTTGCAATGCTCTATCACGACAACCGCCTGGTATAGTTACAGTGTAGACAGCAACATAATAACCGTCCAAGGAAGAAGCATAAAGGTCCAAGTGATGGCCTGTGAAGTGTGAGTCTGTCATTGGAGCGTGCTGTACCGTAACGCCAGTAATGGCTGCCCGCTAGAAAATGGAGTCAGCACACGGCTTATGTAATATGGGATCACAATAACGCAGCAAACACGACGTGATAACAAAGGTTCGTGCTACTGCGAATACTAATCTTGTAGCCTCACGACCATCACCTTTTAGTTTCTCGTGCCGCGACACACTAACCTCTTGTACGAGAGCTATTAATGTTTATTTACATAAATGTTATTTTTTTTATGTTTATTCAACAATACCTTTCTCAACTCATTGATACTTCATATTCGAAAATATTGTCGTAATCACACGTAGACGTAAAAAACTGTTCCTTTGTGTTAATAAACACAGGTGACACTCTCGCAGAAAAGAACTTAAGTTATCAAAAAGATGATGGGTGAGGCCTATTTAATCACAATTATATTTAAAAAAAAAAATTTTCCTGTTTTGGAAAAACGCGCAGCGTCCGCGATTTTTATCGCACTGACGTCACAGAAGTCTCAATGCTGATTGACTGGTTTTTTTTTTGTGTCGCGTCCATAGCGCTATTTTGATTTCATCAGCAATGGGCTGATTCGTACTCAAGTAAAATTCCTACACAGAACTCTGCAAGGAAAGGGTTTTGCATGTATTCTGCTGTAAATTCATTGTTGTGTTACTTTTTTTTAAATTTAACGAGAGTAATATTTATAAAATAATTGTCAGTATCGTATAGTGCGCAACCTTTAAAAGGTTTTTTTTTTATTGTCTAGCTATTGCAAATCCGCGCCAAATATCAAAAATGGTATCTTAAGTCTGGAATTTGACTAATTCATATCATTTCATGTATGTATCATAAACGTATTGAAACAAATTCCGTTAAATTTTTTTCAAAGCTCTTGTGGCACACTGGTTGTATAACATAACGAAAGAAACTATACTTAGCGCATATCTATTAGAGAGTAATTTACGTTTTACTAATTTATTTTAATTACAAGTAACGAGTCAACCGCTACTTCGCCGAAAGAAAATTTTATTGACTCCTACTGGAACTTACCGTAAAGTGCAGCGTTTTGCCCTATTTCAATTTTAAATTCACGGATGGTAGCACCGTTGGAGGTTGTATGTTGGAACAAGTAAGTATACAACACTGAGTTTCAAATCTTTCAGATTCATGGTCGTTGCCTAGGGTGTCTACACACCTCTCCCATTTATGTCCCTTGTTTTTCGTCTTTAAGACTGCCACCTAACTAGGCCGCCAGACAGGGAGGAAATCTTCAGTAAACAAAGTTTTATTCAAAACGCTTCTATATTTTCGAGCGATGTCTACTTACGAATAGCATTTACAAAACTTCTCAAGTCCATAGAACTAGTTTTCGTTTTCTATTTTCGTACCTTGAGGGGTCCGCGATGGCTTAGTGGTTAGACTGCTCGCCTCCCACCCAGGCTAACTGGGTTCGATTCCCAGCGGGGCCACTCCCTGGATTTTTGCAAGTGGAAATCGCGCCGGACGACGCCGCTGGTCGGCGGGTTTTCTCGGGGATCTCCCTTTCCCCCCACCCTTTCATTCCGGCGCAGCTCCATACTCATCTCTCTTTACCCTCAACAGCTCTCAAGGCCTTGCTGTTAAGAGCCACCAAAATCTCTCCACTCCACTCCTACCCAGAGTGTTCATTTAAAAAATTACTGAAAAGTGCGTTTTCAGGATCACTTCCAAGTATTAAACTTCTGATACAGGATATTTAAAGTAGTNTAAAAAATTACTGAAAAGTGCGTTTTCAGGATCACTTCCAAGTATTAAACTTCTGATACAGGATATTTAAAGTAGTAAGGGGACGCCCAGCACGCCTTTATCTTTATTACTAAGCCAGTAAATGACAAGGTCACCGTTGAAAGTCTTAAAGAAGAGTAACCGACAGAAAATAAATGTACGCGAGTTCAGTGTCTTGCGCGTGGACGCTATGTTCAGGCATGTAATGAACGTGGCCAGGTCGCCCTTACCGCCACTGTTCTTCTAGGTCTTACACACAGAGTAGATAAGTACACAGAGACGAAATACTGTTGCAGTTACATTACTGTTGGTGTACCAATTCTCTGATTGGCTACGCGAGGCTGTGAGAACGGGCCTTGTGCCTGATTGGCTACTGCGTGCTGCGAAAGGTTTATTATTGGCTATTCTTAGAATGCAGCGTTATACGTGAAATATGTGTGTGTCTGCGATCAGCCTTCGATCAAGGGTGAATCAGACGACCGGGTCTCAGATTTCCAAAGTTTATCGCTGTCGTTTGTAAGGAAAATCGCAGGCAGTGAGTGCGTACAACCGGTAGGTTTCCTTGGGGTGCTTCTGTGTACTATTTTNCGTTTGTAAGGAAAATCGCAGGCAGTGAGTGCGTACAACCGGTAGGTTTCCTTGGGGTGCTTCTGTGTACTATTTTTGACTCTTTTTATTTCCCCGAGGACTGACGATAACTCCTAACTTCAAATGCCGTCACTCTTGTGTAGGTCACCTAAAACGTGGGTGCTCTACAACACAGCACATCACGAAAACTTCCTGCAGTAAGATATGCGAGTAAAATACGAAGAAATATCTTTTAAAATATTGCATGAAAATTAAACTTTACAAGTTTACAACATGTAATCAGATCATTTACCTTACAGAATATTGAAAATTAATTCTACGAAAGTAATTATTAAGTGAAAGTAAGGTGAACGAGTTACGAACTTGTTAAGCCTTCAAGATTTTTACCGGGGAACGTTTACTGTTACATATATTTTTTTTTTTTCATTTCATTTATGATAATAATGTTCTACGTTACCACTTTATGATTTAAAAACAGTTTTCATTGNCGTTTGTAAGGAAAATCGCAGGCAGTGAGTGCGTACAACCGGTAGGTTTCCTTGGGGTGCTTCTGTGTACTATTTTAGACTCTTTTTATTTCCCCGAGGACTGACGATAACTCCTAACTTCAAATGCCGTCACTCTTGTGTAGGTCACCTAAAACGTGGGTGCTCTACAACACAGCACATCACGAAAACTTCCTGCAGTAAGAAATGCAAGTAAAATACGAAGAAATATCTTTTGAAATATTGCATGAAAATTAAACTTTACAAGTTTACAACATGTAATCAGATCATTTACCTTACGGAATATTGAAAATGAATTCTACGAAAGTAATTATTAAGTGAAAGTAAGGTGAACGAGTTACGAACTTGTTAAGCCTTCAAGATTTTTACCGGGGAACGTTTACTGTTACATATATTTTTTTTTTTTCATTTCATTTATGATAATAATGTACTACGTTACCACTTTATGATTTAAAAACAGTTTTCATTGCCGTATTTTTCCTTTAAGTTTGAATTGGTGGTCAAGTTTAGAGCTTGATGGTGAAGTTATGTTACTGAGCACAATGGGGAGTTTCCTATTACAATGGGCTTTGAGTCATTTGACTGCCTACGCGGTGCTCATATTTGAGTCATACAAACCGTGATGGGGATAATATCATTCCAACCACGGACACAAATCACTACAGATCCGGTCTCGTCGTCATATGAACTATACAAGGTTACCGAAGAGCCAACAATGTCAACGTTACGTTCAAAATTGAAATAATAGTGCTTACATGAAAGTGGGCTTCGGTCCTCTCCGAAGCTTATGCTATAAGAAATATACCCCCATANAGGTTACCGAAGAGCCAACAATGTCAACGTTACGTTCAAAATTGAAATAATAGTGCTTACATGAAAGTGGGCTTCGGCCCCTCTCCGAAGCTTCTTCAATGAAGAAATCTCACAGACCAAATACAATTTCAGCATCGTTTGTTCATTCACAATTTTGAGGACTGCGAGAACAAATGGTTTTTATGCTGTTTTCACCTTTTCACATTTGAAGGAGACGCATACTTAGAACTTGGAGCACACGTGCTTTACTTACTGATCAAGTAGCTGCAATCTCCTACCCTACAGAGTGATGGCCGTTTCTCGTACTATTTTAAACCATGGCCCACAGCAGAAACCCCTCACCTGCTTTGTTGCAGTAGGATGATAGTGTGGTGGTGAGCGCATCCAAGACACCGTGAAAAAGAAAACACGAATCATTACCACCGACCACGAGCTCATATGGACCAACAAATCTGGACGCAGACGCGCCACGCTGAACACAATAGGACTCTTATCCTCTCCTTGATAGGACAATTAGAGCGTGCAGCTTTCTTCACACTCGTTTCCCCAGAGTCAACTTTCTTAAACGCTGCTTTTTCATTTTCCTTTTCTTTTTTCTTCTCGAATCCCAAAGGAAAATTTTGGTCTCCCGGACGAGGCAGCGGCTCGAATCTTTAACTTCCATCTTCGGCGATACCGTGAGCTACTTCGGCCGCGAAGTGTGTGTTCGGAAGACGCACAGCTCTTTTAAGGAAGTCCGACGTAGCTGCTGCCAAGAAGAGGCCCTGCAAACTGGTTTTAAAAGTTGGATAGTATTTGTGCCTTTTAATGCTACCCACTAAGGAAGAACTTAGTTCCACTAATACAATATTTGCTATTTTCTAATGAAAGATGTAAGTTCGGCACGCAAACGTAAAATTGTTTTTGGATAACTTAAACGAATCCGTCTGATTACCTGCGAGCGAAAATCCATTACATCAAGCAGGCACGTTACATGGCATAGAACGAATCGCCATAGTGACAGTTGTCAAACACTCGTCCTGGTTTGCTGTCGTCTGGCTAAGGCGTACACTTCATACTCCTACGATGTACAAAAAGTTAAAAAATATTTTCTCTTCTTGGCGAATTTGTTTCCTGTCAGTGAGAACAGTGGAGTGGAGTGTAGAGATTTGAGCGGCTCTTAAAATCGAAGTCTTGAGGGCCGATGAGGGTGAAGTGAAGTGAGCATGGAGCAGAGTCGGAATGCAACGGTGGTGGAAACGGGAGACCCCCGAGAAAACCCACCGACCAACGGCATCGTCCAGCACGATACCCCCGTGTGAAAAAATGGAGAATAGTACCTCCAGTAACACGCAGTAAATCACGTGGCTTCTACCGCTACTCGTATGATGAATTATATCACATATCTTCAGTTATCTCAACTATTGCAGAAACGAGCCGCGTATCAATCACGAAATGGAAGACTTTTGATGAGTGAATTTTGATGGTGGATTAAGTAAGTTCCAGAACCACCATAATGGAACTCTGGCAAATATCACTTCACTTAGTGGATTTTCTAATAACTCTGTATATAGTACACAAAGGTACAGTATACGGAGGGGATATAAAGAGTTCTACCGACAAACTTCCGCTGCATGTTTCACACGACAAAATAAGTTAANCCGCTGCATGTTTCACACGACAAAATAAGTTAAAAACATGTATACATACACGACCTATATCTAAAGTTAATTATGAGGGCGGTAGACGATTTTGAAGTTTGGCCTGAAGCACTAGTTTATTAGTGTTATGTACCTTTCTTCGGAATATTCCCCTCCCTGTGATAGCAGTAACAGTGTATTATTGGTTGCTGTGCGTATTGTCTACCTGTCAAGTATTGGTAAGTATTATTTTGAAAGCAAAACGCTAATTACTCGAAAACGGCGAGGCTGAGGGTATTTACACAAGGCAACCTTTTTTGTTGATTGTGACTTGCGGATTAATATTCCATCATATAAACCCCAAATATACTATCACTTAATGGAGATTATTTATATGAAATTATTTGATAACAGCAACGGGTCTTGTGGTGTTTGAGGACCTTTGTCCAATTAGCCATTATCCAAGACATTCAGTATTCCATATTAAATATCTTCTGCAAAACTTGCAATAAACTAGTACTTCGTGTCCATTGTCAAATATGTGTACCGTCCTTAGGATTCACTTTAGACCCGTGGGTCGTAAAATTTTTTCAAATGATTTTTTCGTGGGTAACCTGCCGTCGAAATTTGTAGGTCGAATTAAGATACATTCTGTATAATGCGAAGGCAATTATTCATTGGTTTACACAGAAACCGGAATGTTTCTTTAGCACTATTTGTCTTGCGAAGCAGAGTATTTGTTAAACCTGGTTCTGCAACCATACGAATTACGTAATGCCAGTCTCGTAAATTAAATCAAAATAAACTGTTATTTGCTGTGTTGCACAGTAACAGTTAGTCTCCTCATAAATGCAAGGTGCGCGTTGTGCTATCACCATCACAATCTCTGTCTTAATAGAAAAAAAAAACTAATGGCGGGGAAATAAGCATATCAAGGACCACCGGATTATCAATCAGCGCGTGTTCATTGCGAAAGGAACGGCTTTTACGCAAGGAAAACTACAACCGTCCCGAGAACACGCCGCCAGCTGTTTCACAGGATACATACAACCTGCCCGTCCTTAGCTGGTACGTGGCGTCACGGCGGCTGACGCCAGATTACACGACAGAATCTTGAACATGACCCGATTCCATCCATGCATCGGACTGCACTCAGGAAAGTTGCAGCATTAGCTTTCGTAAAATAAAGATAAGCTTTCTGTCATAATATGGGACGATATTTTACGTTTTTTTTTTTTTTAGCTCAATTTTATTTTAAATTTTTTTAATTTCGGTGTTATTTTATTTTGTTAACGTCCAATCTAGTTTTTTTTAATCCATATTGAAACACGTTTTCACGTAAGTTTTATAATAAGTAGCATTTAAAGACCAATAAATAGTTAAAAGTTTCTAAAGGGACTGAAAAATGTTTGTTTATTAACCAGGAATACTTCTTAAGATGTACAAATTTTCTTAGTGTTTTTATTCTAGGTGCACAATTAAGTAAACTTATTAAGCATTAGTACTTTTTGAAAAAGTTTTACTGTAATTTAGGAAAACCACAACAAAGACATATAATCACTTTTAGGTATTCAACTACAGTATTTTCTGGCACAAACGTTGAAGTTTCTAGACGATGTGTATTCCATTTGGTCAGTATCTTACACAAATGTTTGGGATATAATTTTATAGAGGAAATAATTACAGTTTTACTAATAAAATATAGTACTTTTCCTAGTTTAGTTTTTCTTTGTCTCTTAACTTCAATTTAGGCGTTATACGGTGGGCATTTCGGTGTTATTTCGGTTTTATCGCTTTTCACCATACAAAATTGTCTCTAGTCTTAATCAATCAAGGTACCACAATGGTCGTTTCAGAGCGATATCAGAGTCATTATAACTGTTGACCGACAATACTCATTAATATCCGTGAGGCTAAGTGAACCTAGCGTAAATTTTAAAATAGAAATAAACAATTTTCTATAAGGGAGAGAACAGAACCTACAATTTCTTGGTTGGGATGTAGGTATAGGCATCTTGAATATGAACCACTTCGACCACCAACAGATGTCTGGCAATAACTTTATTACAGCGAGTGTCACCCATCATTTCAGGTTACTCATTACGAAGGACGTTTGAAAAAATTCTCATCTCTCCATGGATGTTTCCACTATTGACCGGCACAAACTTATAAATTTGGCCACACTCTGTATTTATACGATTTACAATAACTTCGGGTCTTATTGTGAGCGCTTTATTCTACTTAACAACTCGTAACCCATAGTTGACAGGGTTAGTAATATGGTAACAACGCAGTACAAGCATGCATGTAACATCCCATGAAAAAAAATGCTCGCATGCTTGACGATGTTTCGGGCAGTTACAAGAAGCGAGGAAGCAGTTCGGGACACTGTCACGCCTAACAGAAATCACAACGCTTCTGTACGCAACTGTTTTGCAAACAGGGAAATTTGTGTCCTACAATTTTACTGGCGGAAAATACACAACGAAACGTATACAGCATCAGTCACTTATGTGAATTTAAAACTCCACTTAGTATGTTTTCATGTGTAGCTTTGGTGAACCCGTTTCTGGATTTGTTGAGAGCCACAAAATAATGTATTTAAAACGTAACAGACGGCTTTTCCAGTAATGTGCTGGGATTACCGGACACATTTTGCGATTCACTTTTAAGTTAAACATTCCGTGTGCGGAGCTATACAGGCATTTGACAAATACATAAATTCTAAAACCCTACTTGCAGTTTCCAAATGTTTGGAATTCGAACAAAAAAAAATTAACTTAGAGCAAACATACTAACGTACTCTGGGATATTTGCAAGCTCTCTCAAGATCTCGCTGTTACGAGCCACCCAAATCTCTTCACTCGCTCTTCTCTTTGCAGGCAAAAATTAGGTATATGCCATCTCTGTTCAGTTACTACCGATTCGTTAAATACGCATGTGTCGGCGGGGAAGAGGAAGTTATTCTAAAGTGAACAAACGTGCCCTAGCAGAAAACCCGCTGACCAGCGGCATCGTCCACCACGATTCCCACATGTGAAAATGCGGGGACGACCCCGCCGGGAATCGAATCCGGTTCGCCTTGGTGAGAGGCGAGTAGTCTAACCACTAAACCACCATGGGCCCTATAGATAAAAATACATAGATACATATGGTAAGATACAGGTAGAAAGAAGAGAGGAGAGAGAGCTGTAGTTGACTATCATTCAGTATTTCCGGTTACTTAAATGTCTGAACTGTGTTTATCTCGGTAGTGGGTATGCTAGGGGTGTAACATGGGGTCAGAGTAGATAAGCACAGAGACACTAAATGGCGTGGCGGGTCCTCTGATTTGGGCATGTCCATTCTCTGATAGGCTGCGCGAAGCTCTGGGAACTAGCATGCTGTGGAGGGTTCCCTATTGGCTGGGCTACCGGCTGGTGATTAGGTTACCAGGCGCTGATCGGCGAACGGCGGTGTTGCCACATTTAGCTGGCGAGTACTGCTGTAGTTGGCGGTATGAACGGATGTTTTGTCTTTGTACACATCGTGTGGTGTGTGCCAGCTCTCAGGGAGAGTGAATTACGACTCCCGTCTACCTGTCGATAAGGGTGACACTGCCACGCGCATCAAGTGCGCCATTGCCAGTAAGCGCAAGGCTCTGAACTGAAGTGCAGTGTTCTCGTCGCTCTGCGTTTACTGTTGAGACTCAATACTTATTGGTGTTTGTGCTTGTGGTCTGCGAGGTCGAGACCCCAAGAACGAGTTCTTTGTTCAACAGCAAGGGGTCGCTCGTGGTCAGTTGAGACGAGAGTCTGTAGGAAGACAGACGTGTTGTACGGCCGCATGCTTCTACTCGCTAGTAAAGTCCTGAAAACGCGTGCAAATCCAGTGATTTAATTGCGCCTATAAATAAGAATACAGTTAATGTAATTATTCGGCGCAGCAGTCAAAACATTGTACTTATGAGACTTACAGCGGTGACCCTATTATTTTATTGGTGGAATGTCTGTAGGAAGGTCCAACACAGGGCCCTTGAGTAGTTTTGTATGAATCTGACGCGTATATTTTGAGATACAACGCTTTCAAAAAGCCGTTTTTAGCAATTTTGGAGCACTTAAAAATGGTGTTTCTAATGTGCGTGACGTCTTGAAAGCGCTCAACAGCCCTCGTCTGAAGTGTGTGTTCCTATCGTAGATGAGCACATTGGACGCTCGTTTAGTAGTTTCGCAGAACAACGAGAAATCACTAACTCTCTGAAACGCAGTTCAAGCTCCATGCAGGAGGATGTCCTCCTAAGGCTGGACGGGGTATAGGCGGGCGCGCGGAGCTGTGACCCAGAAAGGCCGGCCGGGCGGTCGGCGACCTTGGCGCGGCGACGCCACGCGACGCCGGCGGCCGGGTGACTGACTCGCGGCGGAGGGCGAGGCACCTGTTCTGCGAAGCCGACTGCCACCCGCCAGCGTTCTGCGGACCTCGCGCTCGCGGATTAGCGTGTCAAGGCGCCGCGGCCTCCACACGCTCGTCGTACGGCGGCAAGCCAGTTCTGTCGACCATGAGGCGTCAGCCTACACCGGCCCCGCACGAGATCGTCGAAGTGTTATTAACAATTTCATGTGCAGCCCAGCAGCGGAACGGCACTTAAATATTGACAATTAGAGATGAGCTAAGCCAGCATTTCTCAAGAACAACCCATGCCTGTTACTGTTCGCCGTCGATTCCTGTTACCAATACCTGTTATTGAGTACATGTTAAAATATGGATACGCTGCAGGCCCGTAGAGCTGCAGGCCGCGTTGTTAAAGGCTGTTCACGTTAAAGTGAACACTTTTGAAACAAACTTTTGAAAAATATCACTGTACATTACTGCCTATATTGCTACAGCACATATTTGCATGCAGGCTCCCACTAATGTTGGTAGTGAATGAATAAAAATAGATCTTAATATTTGACGTTGTATTGTGAATGTTAAATTTCGATTTATGGTCAATGAAGTTACTAAAGTTAATATTTATTTTTTCATATTCACATTAGAGCATGAATTTGCATATTAGTAACACATTTTAATACATAACATTCTTATGGTTCCCAATGGACAAAGCGATAAGGCCCGTGTGGATATTCATATTTACATAAGACGGAAGACGGAAAGATACAAAATGGCAAGGAAAGTAGATCCTAAGCATGGCTTTCGAAAGTCCTCAGTTTACCGTGAACAACCTAAACCTTCCGCTACAGTGTATTCGCGGTTTCTTCACACTTTTTGAATCAAACCTTTGAAAAATCACCCCATGCATGACGTAATTAGTTATTTCCTAAAAAATACCATGTATCTCAAGCGTTGCATACCTATGTTAAAATGAAAGTATCTTATTTTTCGTTGAATTAAAGATATTTCTGTATTTTATTTATAAATGTTTATATTTAATTTGTAATAAATATCGATAAAAGTAGTGAGAAAACATGAATGTTGGTAGCGCCAAGTAAGAAATAGTTCTCATGCAAAATATAATTACAATTAAATGCACACGAATTTGGTGCGTTGTCCTTTGATGTAATTTTCTACACTTAGTTAAGCCTAGTTTGCACGAGGCGGAGGAATATCATGGAAGTAGAACTTTAGCAGGGCTTCAGAAAAGTGTGAGGTAATCGTGAATGGATTACACCTCACTTAACTCGNTCATGGAAGTAGAACTTTAGCAGGGCTTCAGAAAAGTGTGAGGTAATCGTGAATGGATTACACCTCACTTAACTCGAGTACCTGCTATTAGCTGTGTACTGAGCTGATCTTTTTCGCTACTTCCATGTACCTCATACCCGCCTAGTAGGAGTCCATAGTACAAGTATTTCCAGTAAAGTTTTTTCAACTGCGTTGTTTTTTATCTTTTATTTCAGATGTTCTCCTGGTGATTTATAAGAAAAATATTGTTTACACGAATCACAAGAAGCATACTTACAATCAATGTATTTGAAAAATGAGCAAACATCGCTAGTTTCCTTACGCTTCTCAATTTCACTCGTCTTAATATTTAAAAAAAATATTAAATAGGTCTGGTGAATATGAAAGCACGACTCTTTAAACACGAACTCCAGTATTCACTATGTACAGGTAAGAAAATACGGGGAAATAGCAAGAAGTTGGGGATTCCCTACAGGGCAAGTAAACGTCGGGCATTGCGAATAGCTCTCGTGCAACGACATACATCTTGGTATGTTATGCTCTGTTGGTGTGTAGCAGCGACAAGAGAAACAAAAGAAAACAAAAAAATTACGTACGTACTCATCTGGCAAAATTAATATTGTGACACAAATACGAGTTCCGTAGTTCAGTCGTTATGCCTGTACTGCTGTGCAAGTCAATATCTAGTTGGGTACAGGAGTACTCTCGGAATTTTCTTCTTTTTTTTTTTAGATACAAACAAGCTATACAAACCAAGAATATAATATGGCAGAGGAAGGTTACACTTAAGAGCTGATGTGATGCCAAAACTTTCCACAAACAGTAATAGAACATTGCTTAAACTTTTCGCCACTGACTGACAATGAGTAACTTACCTATAGTCTATTCGCAGTTTCTTCGCACGTTTTTAATCAAACCTTTGAAAAATTAGCCTATGTATGACATGTTTGGTTATTTTCTAAACATGCCGAGTATTACAAGCTTTTATACATATGTTAACATAAAATTACCTTGTATTTACTTAAATTAAAATTTTACTTACATCCTATTTATAAATTAAAATATTTAATTTATATTGAATATGAATTAAAACATGGAGAAAAAAATCTGTGTTCGTAACGTCTAGTAGGAAATAGTTCTTGTGCAAAATAATATTATATTGAGTGCGCACGAATCTGATATGTTGTCCCTTTGGTGTAATTGTCTATACTTGATTAAGCTTTGTTGGTACAAGGCGGAGGAATATCCTGGAAAAAGAATTTAAGCAGGGCTGTAGGAAAGTTTGAAATAATCGTGAAAAGTTTATACACATAAACTGAATGCAAATATATAGTTTTGTTATTATAAGGGACGGTAACATATTTTCAATGTCTGTAAAATCTAATGCAATAAGAGCAGCGCGTCTCGCGTGAATAGTACATTAATGTTATAAGTTGAAACCGAATAACACCCAAAACCCCGAGGAAAGCAGTTATTGAAATCAAATATTTCGTTGAAATAACTGTGAACCTGTGGCTACCACATTTACTTTGCATTCAATTTTGGAGTGTGGCAATATTATTGTTCAAATAAATCTTATTTCATTAAATGCAGTTGTGTATTCCTCTGAAACGTAACATCGCGACNTCATGGAAGTAGAACTTTAGCAGGGCTTCAGAAAAGTGTGAGGTAATCGTGAATGGATTACACCTCACTTAACTCGGGTACCTGTTATTAGCTGTGTACTGAGCTGATCTTTTTCGCTACTTCCATGTACCTCATACCCGCCTAGTAGTTGAGTCCATAGTACAAGTATTTCCAGTAAAGTTTTTTCAACTGCGTTGTTTTTTATCTTTTATTTCAGATGTTCTCCTGGTGATTTATAAGAAAAATATTGTTTACACGAATCACAAGAAGCATACTTACTATCAATGTATTTGAAAAATGAGCAAACATCGCTAGTTTCCTTACGCTTCTCAATTTCACTCGTCTTAATATTTAAAAAAATATTAAATAGGTCTGGTGAATATGAAAGCACGACTCTTTAAACACGAACTCCAGTATTCACTATGTACAGGTAAGAAAATACGGGGAAATAGCAAGAAGTTGGGGATTCCCTACAGGGCAAGTAAACGTCGGGCATTGCGAATAGCTCTCGTGCAACGACATACCTCCTCGTATGTTATGTTCTCTTGGTGTGTAGCAGCGACAAGAGAAACAAAAGAAAACAAAAAAATTACGTACGTACTCATCTGGCAAAATTAATATCGTGACACAAATACGAGTTCCGTAGTTCAGTCGTTATGCCTGTACTGCTGTGCAAGTCAATATCTAGTTGGGTACAGGAGTACTCTCGGAATTTTCTTCTTTTTTTTTTTAGATACAAACAAGCTATACAAACCAAGAATATAATATGGCAGAGGAAGGTTACACTTAAGAGCTGATGTGATGCCAAAACTTTCCACAAACAGTAATAGAACATTGCTTAAACTTTTCGCCACTGACTGACAATGAGTAACTTACCTATAGTCTATTCGCAGTTTCTTCACACGTTTTTAATCAAGCCTTTGAAAAATTAGCCTATGTATGACATGTTTGGTTATTTTCTAAACATGCCGAGTATTACAAGCTTTTATACATATGTTAACATAAAATTACCTTGTATTTACTTAAATTAAAATTTTACTTACATCCTATTTATAAATTAAAATATTTAATTTATATTGAATATGAATTAAAACATGGAGAAAAAAATCTGTGTTCGTAACGTCTAGTAGGAAATAGTTCTTGTGCAAAATAATATTATATTGAGTGCGCACGAATCTGATATGTTGTCCCTTTGGTGTAATTGTCTATACTTGATTAAGCTTTGTTGGTACAAGGCGGAGGAATATCCTGGAAAAAGAATTTAAGCAGGGCTGTAGGAAAGTTTGAAATAATCGTGAAAAGTTTATACACATAAACTGAATGCAAATATATAGTTTTGTTATTATAAGGGACGGTAACATATTTTCAATGTCTGTAAAATCTAATGCAATAAGAGCAGCGCGTCTCGCGTGAATAGTACATTAATGTTATAAGTTGAAACCGAATAACACCCAAAACCCCGAGGAAAGCAGTTATTGAAATCAAATATTTCGTTGAAATAACTGTGAACCTGTGGCTACCACATTTACTTTGCATTCAATTTTGGAGTGCGGCAATATTATTGTTCAAATAAATCTTATTTCATTAAATGCAGTTGTGTATTCCTCTGAAACGTAACATCGCGACAAAATTTTATTACGAAGTTTAAAAACGTGATCCCTTTCTTATGTGTGTTAAGCTGTAACATTATTGATTAAATATAGTGTCGTTATTACGTTGATGTACTCTGATGCAGACAATTTACTCAGATTCTGAGTCATACCAAGTGAGTTTTTAAATCATCATCGGTTTGGCCTCCCTGCAAAACAACGTATCAAATTTAAGGCTGTTCATGGTAAAGTGAGCACTTTTGAAGCCCTGGTTACTTTTTTTCTTTCAGCCATATTTTATCCTTTAACCACCTTTTTAAATAAATATTGCCATGTAAGTAATAAACACAGTGTGTATATTCTCACCGTACTCGGAAGTCAACGTCTAAGGCTAAAAGTAATATATTTATTGATTATTATTCCAAATGAGAGAGCTTTCAAAAGTGCTTACTTTTCCGTGAATAGCCTATAGCAAAATGTCACCTTGTGTTTTAACATAAATCATATCTTCTAATAATTCAGACAAAATGTTGGAACGCCTACATGTAGGCAACACTCCTTACACTGGAGGCGATTGTGTATAGTGAAACAGGGGCATGTGACGTACAAGTTGACAAGGAATCTCTAAAGCAGTGGGTTTTGCACACTATGTAAAAGAAACAGTTTTAAGCAATTCATGTCTAATTTAAAAAAAAAAACTTTGATGTTTAGGGAATTAACACAAGGTGGGCAGCTGGTTGAACTGGGAATGGATTTTTTGGCCNTCTAATAATTCAGACAAAATGTTGGAACGCCTACATGTAGGCAACACTCCTTACACTGGAGGCGATTGTGTATAGTAAAACAGGGGCATGTGACGTACAAGTTGACAAGGAATCTCTAAGGCAGTGGGTTTTGCACACTATGTAAAAGAAACAGTTTTAAGCAATTCATGTCTAATTTAAAAAAAAAACTTTGATGTTTAGGGAATTAACACAAGGTGGGCAGCTGGTTGAACTGGGAATGGATTTTTTGGCCNAAAAAAAAAAACTTTGATGTTTAGGGAATTAACACAAGGTGGGCAGCTGGTTGAACTGGGAATGGATTTTTTGGCCAAGTCAGAATGCGATCAGTAAAAGAAAATTAACGTAATTTCTTATATTGGCTGGCAAACCTTCTTCCTTAACCAATAGCAGTGGTCAGCAAATTTTTATTACGGAAGTGTTGTAAATGGTGATGTGTAAGTACCTCATCCCATTAATTCATCATTTTCCGAGACACATTATTTCTTTAAAATTTTTGTCTTGCATTTCACTACAGAAGTTATTAGAATAATGTGCATAATAAACGTATGTTACATTTTTAACTAATAAAAATTATTATTGGAATTGAACAAAGTTATATTTGTGTTATTCCGTCTACTGTAATTCAGTTGGTGACCTCCGTGGCAGAGGTCAATTAAGGTGCCATCGGACGCAAGGTTAGGGTTTCGAATGTTGCGCAAGACGTATGTTGTTTTAAAATGAAATATTGGTTAGCTTGCCGTGTAAGTCACCCCGACGAGTCGTTTAGACCGCTTTATGAAGACATGTTTTATTTATTGCATTTAATTATCACACCACGAGGTTCCAACTTATTGCAAGTTAACCCCATTTTAAAATCATAATATTTCATATTTTGACGTCCAGGGGTTTGGGCTTTGCTTTGATGGGTTAGTAAACATGTCAGTCAGTGAGGACTTTGCCTTTTATGTATAGAAATAAAGTCTTTCACATTCTGTACTGCTACTGTAATTCCCGCAAGTCTAGAAATCCAGTTTAGTGATTACACTAAAGGTATCCATCCACCTTCTCCAATTTGAACCGACGTAATAACGCACATTCCTGTTCAAGTCTTCAGTCTTGTGTGTTACTGTTATTGTTTGTCTGTTATTGTCTTGTGTGTTACTGTTTTACTTAAAATGCTACGTTCCGCCTACATCAAGTTAAACCCCTCCCGAACTAGATTCCTAGTTACGTAGGTGACCGCCTAAGTGGTACTATTATAACTCTACATGTATGTCTATGATGGATAATACTATAAAAATTACATTGCTCCTTGAAACTGCAGAATTACAGAATACACTAAAAGCTGCACATTATCTAAGTTGGCCTCCTCTCAAACTAGCCATGCTGCTGGGAGGGTGTGTGTTATTAACACACAGATGAATGTATGTATAAGTACATGTAAGTATGATATTATAGGCTTTGCATGGTTGATTGGGCACTTTTGAAATCAACCTTTGAAAAATGCCACTGCCCTTACCTGAAATTATTTTAACGGCCACGCCGACTGGCATGCACCCAGTAAAGTTGGTAACGACGGAGGGAAAAATAGTCCCATGTTTCAACGTCGAATTAGAAGTGTTAGGTGTACATTTGTGACAGCTGAAATTGTTTATTTCGCTTTCTGTTTTTTATGCATGTAAGGGTAAGAATGATCAAATCTGTAAAATATTTGCTGTCCTAATAATTTCACAGTTTCAGGCCATGGCCATGCTAATGATACGTATGGTGGAAGAATANTGATGTTACGTATGGTGGAAGAATACACAACGTGCATACAAGTGGATCGTAAAAGCAGGTCTTTCAAAAGTGCCCAGTTACNGTAAGGGTAAGAATGATCAAATCTGTAAAATATTTGCTGTCCTAATAATTTCACAGTTTCAGGCCATGGCCATGCTAATGATACGTATGGTGGAAGAATACACAACGTGCATACAAGTGGATCGTAAAAGCAGGTCTTTCAAAAGTGCCCAGTTACCGTGAACAAATTTACCAAAAAATGCCACCCCAGTAGTTCAACTGTGCCTTAAAAATCGCACGATTGTCAAAGATATTATCCTAGTTCGCCCCCTCCTGTAATTCATTGCTGCTTACGGCACTGAGGGTATAAGAGGTACACTGTAAAACATATTTGTGCATTTACAATATCGTGTAACAATACAAAAATATGCTTTGTAAAAAGTCTTCTTTGTAACTTTACGTTAGCCGTAATTGTAAAAGAACTAGAATTTTTTTGTATAGACCAGGAGTAATTTTAAGGTAGGCCGCCGAACGGTTAGCAGAGCTCCAGCAGAAAACGTTTTATAAAAAAACCGTCCAACGTGTCTGAGTGAGGTCTGCTTACGAATACCATTTAAGAAACGTTACGCGTCTGTATACGTTTTTTCAGTTCCTCCATTTTTCTCNTACCGTGAACAAATTTACCAAAAAATGCCACCCCAGTAGTTCAACTGTGCCTTAAAAATCGCACGATTGTCAAAGACTGCATTATTATCCTAGTTCGCCCCCTCCTATAATTCATTGCTGCTGACGGCACTGAGGGTATAAGAGGTACACTGTAAAACATATTTGTGCATTTACAATATCGTGTAACAATACAAAAATATGCTTTGTAAAAAGTCTTCTTTGTAACTTTACGTTAGCCGTAATTGTAAAAGAACTAGGATTTTTTTGTATAGACCAGGAGTAATTTTAAGGTAGGCAGCCGAACGGTGTGCAGAGCTCCAGCAGAAAACGTTTTATAAAAAAACCGTCCAACGTGTCTGAATGAGGTCTGCTTACGAATACCATTTAAGAAACGTTACGCGTCTGTATACGTTTTTTCAGTTCCTCCATTTTTCTCTAAAGCAAGTTTTTGTGATTGTCAAAATTGCTCAAACAGGTGTTTTCACGGCCATTTTTAGGTATGTACATTCCAGTACAAAACATTAAAAAGGAATAGGGACGAGCATGAAAGCTTTGTTTTTATTATTACGTTATAAAATGGTAGGGTCTCCGCTGGAAGTCTCATAGAGGCGCGTTAAAGACTGCAAGACTGCACGCCCGTTCAGTGTTTTGCGCGTAAGAGGCGATGAGAGAGTTGATGCGCATGCCTCGGTCGCCTCTAGCACTCCCACGCTTTTAGGCCTCAGACGTGCAAAATTCCTTCAACCAGGTGGCCACCTTAAGTTGCAAAGTCAAAGTTACAAACCACTACATTTTGTGATACACATTTCACTTAAAACAAATTAATATGTTTACGAATGATGTGCTATTGAATAATAACCATTTAACTGGGGGGAAATTATTTATTTTAACGTTCTTTCGAGTGTAAAATACTTCATCATGTTTTACGTTTCTATCAAAGCTCATACGATCAAGCTCTTATGAGCATTATACCTGCACAGTAATTCTTGTAACCAACCGAACAGGCTGTAATGATAATTCGTTGATAAACGACGTCAATAATTGTCATGCCCACGCAAATTTCCATATATGCAAATGTTCAACCTGCCTGCATTTAAGTCCTTTCGAAATGCAGTAACTACCTAAATTACTAACCTCAATCCTTTCCGAGAGGTATGATTATAATTTTCTTGCTCGTGTAAATCAACCGTAATCATACTCCTAAAAAAAAAACACGAAGGTGTATAGGGTGAAGTGGTCGTGATGTAAAGTGGATGCGCTATAACTCAGAGGTTGCTGGTCCAAATCTCACTGCTGCCGAGTTCTTACTTTGCTATTTTTTTTCTAAACACGTTTCGAAAGATGATTCATTATATATTAATTTGTCATTTCAGTTGTTTGCGAGAAGTCAATAAAAATAATCTTGTGTCCATTTATTCATTAAGGCTGCTCACAGTAAAATTAGCACTTTTGAAAAACATGCTTAAAATCTTCTTGTTTGCTCGTTGTGTATTTTTCCGCCATATGTAAAATGAACACTGCCAAGGACCTGGTCACTTTATTCACGCGTCCGGCAAGTGAAACTGTGGAATTATTACAAAAGCAAATATTTTACAAGTTTACTGGTCAATTAAATTTGCATTAAACAAAAAACAGAAAGCCAAATTAATATTTTCAGAATTAACTTACGATTTACTAACACTAAAAGTGTTCAACGTTAAGACATGGAACTACTTTACCTCCGTCGTTACCAACTTTACCCAGCGCACGCCAGTCAGTGTGCCCGTTAAAGTATGTGCAGGAAGGGGCAGTGACATTTTTCAAAGGTTGATTTCAGAAGTGCTCACTTTACCGTGAACGGCCTTTAATGTAACTGAAATACAATGTAATATTAAAAGTATGTATTTATTGCGATTTTTACAGAACAGAGTTTTTTTGGAACACTGCAAAATAATGTTTGGCAGTTGGTTTCTGAATATATATATATTTATATATGTGTATATATATTTATATGTGTATGTATATATATATATGTATATATACATATATATGTGTATGTATATATATATAGCTAGTATAAGCAAGGATATTTGTCTTTAGTAGAGCGTGTGGGTGCGTTGTGTTGCAGGCGGGCGGCGATGGACTGCCGCGGCCTCACGTGCGTGGACAGCCTGCTGAACCGCGCCTTCTACCAGCTGGGGCTGATCGTGGGCCGCCACCCAGGCTACTTCCTCATAGTGCCCGTGCTCGTGTCGCTGCTCTGCGTGACGGGCTACCAGCGCGTCCGCTACGAGATCGACCCCGAGTACCTGTTCAGCCCCGTGAGCGGCGAGGGCAAGGCNATGCCCAACTACACGAGCCGCTTCAATGTCGGCCGCATCACCCGCCCAGGTACCCTCCCCTCCCCTTCAAGGTCGCTTACCACTTTCCTCCAGCCCTCTTCAACTTCTGCTCCCAGGATATTTCTCCGCCCCGCGCAAACAAAGCCTAACCAAGTTAAAATTCCTTCAACTACACGTTGAGAAGACCAATGTTAAAAGTTCGGAAAAGGGAAGATTTTCGCCACTAAGCAAGCGCTAGTGTCGGCAAGGAACCATATTACATACACTCTATTTTCTTTCTTAAAAACCGGGATAATTGCAACAATCATCAATATTTATCTTTTACTAATCACGTGGCTTAAAATTGTAATTCGAAGTCACCTTTTGTAACACTGCACGCCTAGCAGAGGAAATTTTCTCTATGTCAAACGCTCCCACAGTAAATCACGTTTTGTTCCGAATCTTTAGTAGAAATAACCCAGACCAAGTATAGAAAATTACACCAAAGGGACAAGCACCGCATTCCTGTGCACTCAGTGCTATTTCTGTAAGAACTATTTCTTAGCTAGCCATTACCAACGCATATATTTTCTCCTTGTTTTTATCCGTATTAATTGTGGAATAAATGTTATAATTTGTAGATAAAATTTACGTAAAAGTTTAATTTAACCGAAAATAAGGTACTCTAATGTAAACACAAGTATGAAACGCTTTATATATATATATATATGACATATTTAGGAAACAACCACACATGTTATACGTGGTGTTATTTTTTAAAGGTTTGATTATAAAAATGTGAAAGAACAGATAATAGATCTTAGCTAAGCATAGTGAGCTTTCTGTGAGAGAGAGAGAGAAAGAGAGAGAGAGAATGGGATGAAAAAAAAGGGTGGGTTGACCGGAGCTTCAGGGGTTTCCCTAGTTGTCATATAGGTTTCATTGTAGGCAGTTGTGACTATTATTATATTAAAAAATCTATGGAATATTAAATGTAAATAGTTTTTTCTCAGTACAGAAATGAAAGATGAAATTTAGTTGCAAATTTATAAATTGGTTTATTGAAACATACACGTGGTCTTTGAAAAGTGTCAAAGTCAGCAAAAAGCGCTGTAAGCAGATTTCTGTTTACGACATTTATTATTGTGTAATAAGAGTGTTTTACACTATAGTGAAAACGCTGTACCTAATGTGAACGGGTTGCTGTATAAGAACCCTATAGTCACTGCTTAGAATTCTGAGGGAACAGAACACACGCGAAGCTTGTCGCAATGCTTCCTCGCGGCCGGACGTGACCTCAGGGCGTTAACATTGGTTTTACTAGGGGCACCGTCTGCCTCTGACACTTGACGCCGTCGCATTGTGGTCGTGTTAGTATTCAGTGCAATGTGCCCTTCCTCACTTGCCCTTGATCCCTTACCGTCTCATCAGCCCTTGTTCCCTTCGAGAAATGTTCTTTTGTGAATTATTCGGACGTCCTTATTCGTTTCCACTTCGAGTTTCACTCTTCGCGAATTTAATTTGTCTTTGTGTGACGTTGTTAGCAAGTGTTTTCCGCGACCGTGCAAGGTTGTAAACACTAAGAAATGAAATATTATAAAACAGTTGCGCATCGGAAAACGATCCGGGGATCGAGAAGGGCAAGTGACTCCTGCCCTTGGCTGAAGGGGACATTCTAAGGCGCAAAAGTTCCCTTGCATGTGAATTTGAACAGCGGAAGTTGACGTCACGACCTCGATGCACTTTTCTAGAGCACGAAACCAGCTTAGGTCTTATTAGATAATGAAATCGAACACAGCCTGTCTTTCTTATCAGAAAAGTGGTAAAGAATGTCGCGTCGGAGATCGATCAGAGAGCTGTTCGCTTATCAGTTAGTGATTTTGCGCAGCTATTGGCAGCCCTATTTTTTCGTTGATGCTAGGCGCCTGTAGGGGTGCGTGTAAAGCCCCCAATACATTCTGGCCGAGGCTAGGCCAACGCGAAGTGAGATGAATTGAGACCATCGACCATCATTGGCGAGCGCTGCTATCTACACCGTAGCCGTTTTGCCAGTACGATGTTGTGAATCAATCTCGACGCCAATCTTTGTTAATTATTATCCAGCTACTAAATGGCAGGCACACCTTTATATCATTCTAACTAGGCCCGTTTTGAAAAGTGTCCCTGTTGTTACCTGCGAACGCTCTGTGTTACGGTTGATTCTTAATATAGTGCGTAAGATGAGCAGTGATAACCTGTACTGGTGTCATACCTGTGTACAGAGTGATAAACCGACTTCCAGAGCATTCGAGAAAGAAATCAGCGCATACCCTCAGAGGACAAGGTCAACAACATGGATGTGAGCGGGTTGGTTATAAGCTGAGCTGACTGGCTCGACCCGAAGGACAGACCTGCATTCACCGTCCAACCTGAATTATAATCGTCTTCGTTCCCTTGCATGCACCAATGCTAACAAGGGCCTTAATTGTTCAAGTTACATTTTTGGAAGGTTTATTTTAAATTAATTACACAGGCATTTCCCTTGAAAACTCGGGAAAATTGAACTCCAGAGCTGGCGGTTGGAGTTGAACCCGCGACTTCCCGAGTGCGAGTCGGACACGATGAGTCATCAATCACGTTCGGTGGCCAGTCTGTCTCGCGAGACAGCTTAGCGATGAATGAATGTATAGACTATTCATGGTAAAGTGAGCACTTTAGAAAGCCCCCTCATTTGGAATAATAGTCAATAAATATATTTCATTTTAGCCCTAGACGTCAACATCCGAGTGCGGTGGAATGTACACACTTTACAGTGAACAGCCTATAGATCTTAACATATTCCATGGAAGACGAGAGGATGCATCGCAGCTGGCAACGTTTACTTTGCTGAAGAAAAGAGGGCACGGTGCAACCTATTTCTGTCAAAATAATCTGCAAGGGTCTTTGCCGTAAAATTGCTGCTTCGACACACTTATATGTTCCAGATTCAGTATACTTTTAAAACGTCCGTATTTTTGTTAGTAACTGTTCCAATGAGTCAAGCAAAATGCACGAGTCCTAGCTTTCTTACCCGGAGAATTTTTGACATTTATGGTTTTAGAAATGTTCCAGGTGTAGCATCATCTGAGGACTTATATTCGTGTATAGAGAGGCCTAAACTTCACCACCTATTCCCGCACCTCAAAAATCCTGCGCTCACGCACATATGCGCCTTGGCAACACTTAAGATAATAATTTCTGTGGATAGGTGAAATGTTACGTTATACTTCAACGTAAGTTAGTTCTCCGTGGTCTTTGCCGAGACACGACCTGCCGTGTCGCCGTCAAGAGCGGTGCGCGGGATCTGAACCCAGGACTGTCCCCACCCAGCACTCCAGGACGGCGCAAGAGGCAGTGGCAGAGCGACGCTGTGTTATCTCCCGACTACATCTGTCAGGGAAGTTGCGTAACGAACCTCTCTCGCCGACGTGGTCGTCGGTAGTGTGTCATCGCCGCACAAGCCTGCTTCTCTCTCTCTCTCTCTCTCTCTCTCTCCCCTTCCCGGAGGCGAGCGCCGCGGTCGGCTTGCCTGCGCGGTTCAGGAAGTGCCTCTGCTTGCGTTACACCTCCGCCAGCGTGCTTCCACCACTCGTCGTCACAGAAAACCAATATCTGATTCAAAAATAATAATTCGGCAGAGCATCTACGCGTAAAACATATATGTTGTAGACTACTTACTAATTATGCTTATCAGATTTATTAAATAAATATTTTTTTTTTATTAATATAACTGCAAGGTGAAAGAATTTTCTGACATCAGCACAGCCAGAATTGACGAACTGGAACTGATTAAGCAGGATCGACTGCGGACAATGCGAGCCATCGCTAGAGACATGGGTCTTCCTCAAGGCGTTACTCGCCAAATCATTCACGACGGGCTCCGCTATCGCAGAGCGTGTGCACGCTGGGTGCCGAAATGTTTAATGATGCTGCACTAATGTTTCCAAGGCACAGAGAGAGTGTGTGTGTGTATGAGTGTGTGCGGTTACCACGCTTGCCTCACTTCCACGAGTTTCGCCGAATCAATACCATTCACCTGTACTACGGGATCGTTCTTCCCAAGTGGTGTTTGCGCCTCCATTCTAAGCGAAAGGCGATGCAGTTTCTTAGTACAAACCTTCCCGATCCTTCACCATAATACATTAAGATCCTGTTAACCTTGCTTCAAAAGAAGAAATACATATTATCATTACTATAGCTGGTTCATGGTTAATTAAAAACTTTTAACTGCGACCTTTGAAAAATAATATGTCCCTAGCTACATGTACGTATATTACCGGACGCATTCGCTGGCATTATTTCAGTAAAGTTGGCAGCGATGGAGGAAAAGTAGTTGCATATCCCAACGTCGAATTAAAAGCGCGACGTATAAATATATGGTCAATGACTTCATTTCATCTAGTTTCTGTTTGTTTTGTGGACATAAGGTTAAACACTGGCATATTAGCAACACATTCCTGTTTTGAAAATTTCACAGCCACGCTTGATCGACGTATAATAAAGTAATAATGTCCACGGCCATGTTGATTTTACGTATGTCAGAAGAATTAAAATTGGGCAGAAAATTAGATTCTAAACAGGGCTTTCGAAAGTGCTCAATTAACAGCGAGCAATGTACATTATCACTTTCGCATATATTAATATTATCATCTAGGCTATCTTACTGACTCTGGGATAACCAATTATTAGGTGATTAAGTACTTTCGAAGCGTAGCTCTGCGTGGAACACTTTTTCTTCGTGTAGATAATTTATGTAATTTATTTAAAATCATTCAAATAAGCATACATTGTTTACCAAAAATTAGTTTGAGTAGCTACTTTAACGTGCAACATTTAAACCGTTTTGAAAACATTAAATTTTACTGCTTTTTTTTTGCTCTTATGGTTATATTTAAAATTATTTTTATAAAGCCTAATTCATTAATTTGAGGTGAAATTACAAAAGTACAATAACTACCGAACATGTCGCTGTAAATAGATAGATTGGGAAAACCTAACTATAGCCGACGTTGTGGTGCCTGGTTCTCCCCCTCTAAACAATGGTTCATCAATGGCAATGGGCTGCATTTTGCACGTTAAAATTGAAACCCGAGTGTGTTGTAAAAAAAAACAGATTTATCAATGTTCAAACTGCCCGTTGTATACCGGTTTCCTTGAATTACGAAACGAAGGAGAAAAAATTAATTTATTTTATTAGCGGGTATTTTATGCATGGATTAATAACAGTTTTGTTGCGTGATCATTAAAATAAAACTAATCAATAACTGCTTCACAAAAATATATTTTTTACCAACTCCTACTTAGGGTTGTCAGTTGCACCCACTGTTTTACAGGGAACAATTCCGTTTTTGCGAGTATTCATTTCACGTACAGTTCTTGTCCGTTTTAGTAAACAAAATTTTTCGTTTTTAAAGATTAACTGCACGACCCACCAAAATATAAAAGTAAAAAGATAGATGCAGATAAACAAATTATTACTGCAGCATGTTCAAACAAGTATTTATAAATGTTATAATATGTTGGTTCTATTCAATAAATATTTTAGTAGAGGCACCTGTTTTTCGCGAAAAGATTTCAGGACAAGTTGTGTTCCAAAATTATTCATTTCAGAACCACTTTCGTGATTGGATTGTTTGAATTGTTACCCATCTGATCTGTTTGCCCGCGAATCACGGACAGTCAGTATCGGAAATACTTAACCCTGATTGGTTAACCCATGTAGCAGTCAGTCTTCACACAAAGACAGGCGGCCAATAGCCGAAGGACGACTGCAAGTGTGCACATAGGATTTGGAAGTCTAGCCTCTGAGTAAATCTTTTCGCGAAAAACAGGTGGCCTTATATATTAATTTATAAATTTGGTGCCATTAGTTTGCGTCAGTTATGCGTTTTATGAATTTTATTAATTTAGGGTGTGTCAAAAACGCAATTTCTCCAACACGTATTGTGTTAAATGAAAAATTATTGCCGACGTACACCACTGCAGCAGGGCTATCTCGCCAAGGAGAACACAGACGATAATATCAAAAAGATACAAGACAAGCCAAGACTTGCTACGGGTTCGCAAAAAAAAAACTCTTGTGGTTTTCTGTGCTGTCTTTGTTGTGTCGTCAGCTTGTGAGCTTATACTTGTCGTTGGGTCGTACAGAGGTATTTTCTTGTATGTTCCTCGTTTGTTTGTTACTCGTCGAGTTTTCTCTTGTTTAATTTGGTATCAATCTTAACAGAATTCCGTGTAGATTTATTTATATTTTTGATGTTTTAAATATCTCTTGACAGCAGCTAGTCTTGGCTTGTTCTCGTGTATGGTTTTTTATGCCACCCTCTTGTGTTTTTCTTGGCAATATAGCTTTGCAACGGCGTATGTTCGAAGTATGAAATCACTTACCACCCGCCTCCCCTTTCGCATACATTCCAAGAAGTATTTTCAAAGAGCGTGTTCTGTTTTTCCCTTTCCGAGCAAGAGCTCTGCTTGAACGTGTTTTGCTAAGTAGTGCTATAACTCAAGTGTAGATTCATAGATGGCAGCACAGTTGGGGGTGGTCTGTGGGAGCAAACATGTTAACACTGAGTTCCCAGTTTACCACGTAGGGAGGGGGGGAGAGAAAGAGAGAGAGAGAGAGAGAGAGAGAGAGAGAGAGAGAGAGATTTGGGTTGCCCTTATGGTCCATACGGTATAAGAAGGCCACTTTCTGACAGTCAGTGAGTGGCAACTTAACGTTTACGAAAAAACAAAGTGCCATTTACAAAATCCTGTATCAGCTGATGCACGAACGAACAAAAGTTAAAATTACGTTGGCTATTCTGAGTGCACTGCCAATGCACATCACAAAAGCAGAAAATACGCGGGTAAGAAAGAGTTCTTACATTTATTAATGCATTTTATTTTACAAGGACACAAAACAGTGGTTGTTAGTGTTAAAAACTAAACTTCATGATAATGTAGTTATGTGTAGGTGTTCAAAATGAAATGTACAATAGAACGATACGACGCGGAAAAGTTTTCTGAAGTTGTGCTAACTTCAGAAAGTTTTTTCACGTCGTATCATCCCTCTCCAACCTCGCTTTCAACACGTCCTTGATATTAATTTGAAGAGCATATAGAAATATTGCATAATATTGTTGAATTATTTTTATATTAATTTGACGAAACGACACGAATTTGAAATATATTTCCAGCCCGTAATCTAAGAACAATCAACTTAAAATAATACGCTATCTGTTATCCAAAAACAGCGGCTCAAACTTCGCCGTGACGCGCTGTGCGCGCGATCTCTCGGATATTATGCGAGGTATTACCAGCCAGAAATGAACCTCTTTTTTGCGCGATATATAACGAATTTACAAACAAATGCCAATAGTTATATTTTTCCACGAGCTCTGCATAATTTTTAAAGTAACATATATTTCATGTAAAATGATTTGGAGTAAAAGTCATTTATATTCGGCCGGTAATCGTTCGTCTACGTAAATTATACGCCTTATTGTTCTCATGAAACACATCTCCTTGTTTGTAGAAAGTGAGACGCGTGAATAGTTTTTAAGCAATTCTAATGTTATTCCACGTCACATATTTCCAACTCGAATATATTAGCTATAACGCCCAAAGTGTGATAATAGATACAACAGACCGTCTCGCAAATGTTAACCCAAATTCACTATCTCGGACAAATTAAAAAAGAGTTAGCAAATATTTAATTATTTGCAACATTTTATATTTTTACTTGTATAACCTACTTTTTTTTTTTAACAGATGTCAGTCTTAAAGTATCTTAAAATTTGTTTAGCATAACAGTACAATGGCAAGTGGATTAGCTGACAGCGTGTTGATAAAAAATACAGCCCCGACGTGACGGACCAGCTGATGGCGGAAGGATACATAGTCACATGTAGTCAGACGTAAACAGTGGCGCTACTTTCGCAGACCTGTCAGAAAACGGCCTTCTTATACAGTATGGACTATAACAACGAGGTCTTGAGGCCCGATGAGTGTGAAGCGAGGCGAGAGAATAAATAGAGCAGCGCCGGAATGCAAGGGCGGGGGAAGCGGGAAATTCTCGAGAAAACCCGCCGACCAGAGGAATTGTCCGGCACGATTCCCACTTGTAAAAATCCGGGAGTGCCCGGCCGGGGATTGAGCCCGGTTTGCCTTGGTGGGAGGCGAGCAGGCNGGAATTGTCCGGCACGATTCCCACTTGTAAAAATCCGGGAGTGCCCGGCCGGGGATTGAGCCCGGTTTGCCTTGGTGGGAGGCGAGCAGGCTAACCGCTCAGCCATTGCGGCCGCAGTTTACTATGTATATCGTTGTTGCAGTCACAGATATACGTATACGCCGTATATATACCCTCTGCTTAACCTCACTGATCTTCTGCTGTTTTGCGTATACCTTCTGTTTTGGTTTGGAGTGTTTTTACTAGGTACCTTTAACCATCTCCAGTAGAAGAAAATTGTGTATTAAAATAGCGAGGTTTTCAAACTTATGTTCCATTTTTTTTATCTTTAAATGTAATCATTTAAATCAAGACTTATAATTTTTAACCTTAAGGGGAACATTCCCCCTAAANCTAACCGCTCAGCCATTGCGGCCGCAGTTTACTATGTATATCGTTGTTGCAGTCACAGATATACGTATACGCCGTACATATACCCTCTGCTTAACCTCACTGATCTTCTGCTGTTTTGCGTATACCTTCTGTTTTGGTTTGGAGTGTTTTTACTAGGTACCTTTAACCATCTCCAGTAGAAGAAAATTGTGTATTAAAATAGCGAGGTTTTCAAACTTATGTTCCATTTTTTTATCTTTAAATGTAATCATTTAAATCAAGACTTATAATTTTTAACCTTAAGGGGAACATTCCCCCTAAANTTTTTTTTATCTTTAAATGTAATCATTTAAATCAAGACTTATAATTTTTAACCTTAAGGGGAACATTCCCCCTAAATATTCGATTCTTGATTTTTCTAGCTTGTATATATATCTTTTAAAAATGGAAAATTCCCTTATACCCAGCAAGTCATTGAAGTTACACAGTAGTACAGACATAGCGACTGAACTACGAACTTGTATTTATGTCATGATATTGATTTTGCGAAATTATAGCACGATTGAAATTGTGACAAAATTACGAGTTCTTAGTTCTGTTGGCTTGTCTGTACTGCTGTGTTAGTAAATAGCTATAGTTGGGGCATAAGGGTGTTTTGCAAATTCCTTTTTTAAAAACATATGCAAGCTGTAAAAACTAAGAATCCAATATGGCGTGGGGAAGTTGCCTTTACAACTGGGCTTCCAGAGTTTCAGTTACATCGCCGTAGGGCGGATGCAAGAGTGCGGTTGTGAGCGAGTGTTTTTTTTTTTTTTTTTTTTTGTGGTGTGCGTTGGCAGCAAGACCATTAGCACCCGCATGAAAAAAAAAAAAAAAGATATAAAGAGAAAGAGAAAATGGATAAAACTAGTGTTAAAAGAAGCTCCATCAAATAAACGCCCAAAAAAAAATCGGGCAAAAAACTGTGCAAGAACGCAACAAATATTAAAAAGACATCAAAACACGTTAAAAAGTAATCAGAGCACGTTAAAAACACTTCACAACATGTTAAGAAGACATTAAAACACGTTAAAAGGACATCGAAACACGCAAAAAAAAGACATCACAACGCGTTAATAAAGACCCGCTGTACGTAGAAAGGGTAGTACGCCGCTCACAGATGAACCCCCGTCACGCAACATGAGCCGTAGCTCCTCAGGCAAGGTGAAAGTGCAGCGGGCCTGATGATATAGTCTGTACGNCCCCCGTCACGCAACATGAGCCGTAGCTCCTCAGGCAAGGTGAAAGTGCAGCGGGCCTGATGATATAGTCTGTACGCGGTTTGTTCACACTTTTTGAATCAAGCCTTTAACTCCGTAACATACACTGGAGAGCCAAAAAAAAAACTGGCATAGGCGTGCGTATGCAAATAACAGAGGTATGGAACCAATCGGAGTAACGCGATGCGATCNCAAAAAAAAAACTGGCATAGGCGTGCGTATGCAAATAACAGAGGTATGGAACCAATCGGAGTAACGCGATGCGATCGGCAGCGCCTATATAAGACAACAAGCGTCTGGCAAAGTTGCTAGATCGGTTACTGCTGCTACAATGGCAGGTTATCAAGATTTAAGTGAGTTTGAACGTGGTGTTATAGTCGGCGCACGAGAGATGGGACATAGCATCTCCGAGGTAGCGATTAAATTTGAATTTTCGCGTACTAACATTTCACGAGTGTACAGTGAATATCGGGAATCCGCTAAAACATCAAATCTTTGACATCGCTGCGGTCGGAAAAAGATCGTGAACGAACGGGACAAACGACGACTGACGAGACTCATTAAACGTGACAGACGTGCAACCCTTTCTCAAATTGGCGCAGATTTTAATGCCTCCTGCATACTTTAAGACATTAGTCGAGTCCGTGCCACGTCGTCTTGCGGCACTTCTGCGTGCTCGCGGGGGCCCTACACGATATTGTTGTACCAGTTTTTTTGGCTCTTCAGTGTAATATCCCGAGTATACTCGTTCACAATTGACATGTTGCAGAACAGACNGTGTACCAGTTTTTTTGGCTCTTCAGTGTAATATCCCGAGTATACTCGTTCACAATTGACATGTTGCAGAACAGACGAAATAATGGTCGGTGCTGTACAGCTCCAGAAGGTAGCACCAGCGCTGGCTGGCATTGCCTTTCGCTACGCAATGCTATTGGCTGTTGCTGACACTCATGTTATTTTATAATTGGTTATTTATTTTGACATGTATTTACTGGAATCCTTTTCATTGGTTCCAAAGTGCCAGGTATTGTAAGAAATTTATAAGTACTTCTCACACCAAACATTTATTCTTTTGCGACACCTGATACGAAAAATTAACGTGTAAGATAAGGGGTTAAAAAATTACCCCGTGTTTGACGTGTTTGGTTGTTTCCTAAATATGCCGTGTTTCACAAGCGTTTTATACTTCTGTTAACATAAAAGTAACTTATTTTTTTTGTTAAATTACACAGTTACTTATATTTTAAGCATGAATAATTATATATTATGTATAATTAATACAAACAAAAAAGTATATAGAAAAATATGTGTGTTGGTAATGTTCAGTAAGAAATAGTTCTTATGAAAAACATTATTAAACTGTGAGCGCATGAATTCGGTGCGTTGTCCCTTTGGTGTAATTTTCTAGACTCGGTTAAGGTTAATTCTAACCAGGCTAGGAACAAAACGAGTTTTCTTATGGGAGAGTTTGGCACAGGGAAACTTTCCGCCGCTAGGTAAGCGCTAGTGTTCCAAAATGACCACTTTTGATTAAAATTTTAAGCTACGTGAGTAGTAAAAGAGAAATATTTCACTTAGTTAAGTAGTTATTTTATATTTGATTTATGATTATTCTTATTATTTTGTTTTTCAGAGTAGAAAATAGAAAAATCTAGTACACATGCGACACTAGCGCTTACCTAGTGACGAAAAATTTTTATTGCCGAACTAAAAGTATTGAGCTTTCCAACCTGAGTAGAGTAAACCTAAACTCGGTTAAGCGGAGGCGGAGGAGTATTTCAGAAGTATCAGGGCTTCAGTTANCAACCTGAGTAGAGTAAACCTAAACTCGGTTAAGCGGAGGCGGAGGAGTATTTCAGAAGTATCAGGGCTTCAGTTAGAGTGCAGGGATGATGATGATGATGATGATGATGTGTGTGTGTGTGTGTGTGTGCGCGTGCGCAGGACGTTTCGGACGCGTGATCGTGATCCCGAAGCACGGCAGCGACATGCTGCGCAAGGAGATCTGNGCGCGTGCGCAGGACGTTTCGGACGCGTGATCGTGATCCCGAAGCACGGCAGCGACATGCTGCGCAAGGAGATCTGGGCGGAGCTGCGGCTGCTCGACCAGCTGATCCAGAACGCGACTGTGATGTGGGACGGAGGCAAAGGCGGTGACCCGGAGACCTTCGCCTACAAGGACGTGTGCGCGAGGTGGATCGACCAGTGCTTCCAGAACGACATACTCAACCTCCACCACGTCATCGAGGAGGTGAGTCCTGCCCTGCGATGTAACGCTGTCTTGTCTCGCGAACGAGTGTTGTCCTGAAGGCAGTTCTGTTCACAGCTGTTTGCCATAGAGTTGAGGGGTTTGAGTGGCTCTTAAGGGGTTAGTGAGTGAGTGAAGAGATTTGGGCGGCTCTCAACAGCGCGGTCTTGAGAGCCGACGAGGGTGGTTGAGGTGAGTATGGAGCAGCGCCGGAATGAAGGAGGGGGGAAAACGGGAAATCCCCGAGAAAACCCGCCGACTAGCGGCATCGTCCGGCACAATCCCCACATGTGAAAATTCCGGAGGATTCCAGCCAGGGATTTAGCCCGGTTCACCTAGGTGGGGGATAAGCGTGCTAACCGCTCAGCTACCGCGGCCTCGGCTCTTAATAGGGATTCATCCTTAATGTATTGGATTTTTTCTCCGTAACCTTGCAGTAGAGAATGACTTTTGCATTTTGCAGTCTTACAAGGCATAGGCATAGCTGGGCACACTTTCTGGAATTTATATTACATGTTTTCTCTTCCTGTTATAACCGGTGTAGTCGTTCGCATAAAATAATCACGTTTTTCTTCTCAGCTGTTACCTGTTAGAAAGTAGTGAAGGCAGTGAAACTGCAACAAATTCAGAACGTATGGAAAACTATTATCTGTGCTCTGTCGCATCAAAGATTTTGATTCGACCTCTGAAACAGAAAGCATAGCGAAAAGAACTGCCAAGTCCAAGATGGGAGGATCCAATCCCCCTTAACTTCGGGGTTTTGAGAGCCGATGATGGTGAAGCGAGGTGAGCACGGAGCAGCGCCGGAATGCAAGGGTGTGGGAAACGGGAGGTCCCCGAGAAAACCCGCCGACCAACGGCACGATTCCCACGTGCGTAAATCCGAGTGACTTCGCCGGGAATATAACCCAGTTCGCCTTGGTGGGATGCGAACACTCTAGCCACTGCACCAACGCGGCCCCTTTATTTCCATTGATACAGCTGTGTCTCTCTCTGCAACAGGCGATGTTTGCATAAACACGCTCAGCTGACTGTCAACCTGTCCAATATGACAACAGAAATACTTTTTCCATGAAAATAACTGTACACAAAACTACTTTCAGAATTGTCAAAAAATGCACTCGTTCGTGAGACGTGAGACATACACGTATTTCGCTCACCATGTTGCAATTTAGAGAAATTTTTTGCGTTTTGCAAATCCAGTGAAACCTCTTTAATTCAAACCTCAAGGTACCTGAATTTTTGTAGTTTGTAATAATGAGGTATGTNTGCAAATCCAGTGAAACCTCTTTAATTCAAACCTCAAGGTACCTGAATTTTTGTAGTTTGTAATAATGAGGTATGTATTAACAAATGTTTGAACAAATAACGGCTTCGATTTTCCCTAACACGCTACAAGGGAAAAGAAAGCAACTTTGTATTAATGAGAACTTTGTTTTAAAAAGGTTTTTACTAACGAAGTTTCACTGTATTTACGATACTAATTTTTCCAACATCGCATTATTACAGACACTTTTACAATATTTTATTATTTTACAATAAGCTAATAGAAAATATCATTCAGGTTGATGATGCTTGCAATATCACAATATTAGCAATACTTACCATCGTGTTACAGATATTTGTCAAAGTTATAATTTATTATTTGCGGTGTTTCCATATCGTGATGTTTGAGATATTGTAACATTCCAGTGTTATCGATATTGTCGATGTAAATATTTGTAATTTCTGTATTTTAAATTTTTTGGTGCCGATATTTTAGATTTAGGAATTATCGACGAACTTGCACTTGTTAACGCTCTACGGTGTCGGAATGTGTGAATTCAGTGACCACAGTATTTATGCAATATAAATTTTAATGTTTTCGATATATTGCTGTTGATGTACATTACTTTATTGAAGCGATACATCGTGTCAGTATCGATCGACGTGAATAGCATGTATCAAAAGACACTGTGAAGTGGATATCGCACGGCATTAGTAACCACTGCACTAATCAGTTCCTTTGGAAAGCTTTACTTGTTATTATTGTTAAAATGGTATTGGACTTACTAATACCTAGAATTCCAGCAGAGGGTCGGCTTACAAGCTGAACTAGAACTGCAAACACAGGCACATATATAGAGTATGTGGCTTTATCCGGGACTCGCACCCGGCAGGCGGTGAGGTCGCACCGCTGTGTAGCGGCGGGCGGCGGCGAGAGCCGGAGGAGAGTGCGACTATGTGCGTGCTGGTGTGAGTCCAGGTGGAGAGCAGGGAACTCAACCTCACGTTCCCCATCATGTTCAACCCGGTGACGTGGGACGCGCACGCCTTCCCCGTCTTCTTCGGCGGCACCGTCGTCAGCGACGACTTCATCATCCTCGAGGTGCCGTCCGTGCAGCTCGTTTACTTCGTCACCGCAGACACCAAGCGCCAGGACGCTAGGTCAGTCCGCCTCCACTCACTCCCCTATATTATTATTATTGTCATGGTAATTTCTATATACGTATATTGTTTTATAAGAGGGTTTTTATTTTTAATATTTTATTAATATTTTTAATTTGACCATTTTCACTCTTAGTGTTTTATTGTTTTTTTTAATTTAACTATTTATACTTTTAATATTGTATCTCCATTTTTTAATTTTACTATTTTTATTTTTGGTATTTTATTGGCAGTTTTATTGTTAATTTTTTAGTTTTGTACTAATAATTTTTATTATTTTTATTTTGTTCTTTGAATAATATTTTTAATCTAGAATTGTTTAGTATTTTTATTTTTAGTATTTTATTAGTACTTTGATTTTTTGTATTGGCAACATTTTTATTTCTTCGTTTTTTTAGTGGTACTATTTTTACTGCCATTATTTCGAATTCTTCATTTTATAATTTTCTGTTTTATTGTTTACTTATTATTGTTTTATTTTAAATAATTATTTGATTATTACTAATTTATTAGTATCATTAATATGGTTTGGGTTTTATGCCGGGACACAAGGCTTGCTTAGAGGAACCAGTCGATTGAAAGGATAGGGTTTTACATAATTTTAAGTGTGTCTCCGCCACCTTTCATGATATCACTTTCAAACAAAAAACACCTTGTCCATCTTAATCCTAACACAATTTCTACAATTTTTTTGTAAAATTTATAATACCCTGAAAATTGAGACTAAATTAAGATGTACAGGCTCAGCAAAAACACGAAAACACAAACTCGTATTAATTTACTCTGATACCTGCCCAATACTATGGTTTATAAGTAGGTATTGAATCTGCTCTCTGCGTAAGGCCCCAGCAATTGAGGCTAGCCCTCAGTGTTAGGGCGTAGGAATACGTCGACACTATTGTCTCTAGGTCCAATTTACTAATAAATTCACCTCGTTTTCAGGTTACCAATAAATCAGTTTTATTAACGCTTAACAGGGCCACTTATACATGTACACACGAGACAACACTCCCCTTCCCTTTTATACGTAGGCTCCGTATTGTTTGGCGCGGC
>NQII01000365.1:762906-789948 GCA_002778355.1 Clitarchus hookeri | reverse complement strand
CTCGTGGTTTTGTAGGCTCCATCGCCATATTCAACTTGCACCGTCCCTGCACGTGGCCGGGGTGCTTTCCGCGTCCCCCCTGAGTCGTAAAACACGTGGCCGCTGCTCCTGTGGTCCGCAGTCGGCCTGGCGTCGCCCCTTGACTCTGGTATGGCCGTTTATTGTTCTGTTCTGCACGTGCGGGAACTCTTGGGTGGCCCCTTTGGTTCAGCGCACGTGTTGTTTTTATGCCTCCGGATATCGTGTCGTTATTCTCCCAGCACGCCCGCTAAAAGCTCTCAATGTTTATTGCTGAAACTAGCCTGGGACAGACTCAGCCGCTGGTGTGGGCTCAGCATCCCTTGGCAGCTGTGAGATGCAGCTGCATCCGCCTTCCTCCGCACGTGGTCGTTCCGCCGGGCCGTCCTGGCGCCATTCTCCCATCACGTCCGCCAAACCCTTAATCCTTATTGCGGTCGTCCGCCTGCGAGCTTCGCCAGAGCGTGTGTTCTGACAAATAAAATATAGGGACGCAGAATGCGTCAACTCCTACTTATTCTCTTGTAGTCATGGTTCTTTTCTTCAAAGGATACAAAGTGGTTTTTTTAAGCAATATTGTGGATGGTAGCAGATACACGCCTCAAATCACTTAACATATAAAACCCTATCCTTTCACTCGGCCAGTCCAGCACTAGGCAGCACCCTTAAGGATGCTGGTCGCCAAAGATGTTATTATTTTATATTTGTACTACATACTGTCCATTATGTATACATCACATGTATACATAATTTATTCGCATAAAAATGTTTATATCGCATAGCTTTTAGATTATGGCATACAAATAAATGAAAACATTTATAGAAAATTTAACAAGGATGACTGAAAGACTATGTCTTAAGTTATGCTTAGCAAAGTTTATTATAAACAAACTCATATGCCCCACAAATAAAAAATATGCTACAAATTTCCTTACTTTAAGCACTTTTTTAAAATTGCAAAACCGTTTCGTGGTGTTATTTCAAATATTCCTTGAAGTAACTCAAAATATCTTATTTCAAAGTGAATTGTCTCATCTCCGTAGGTGCGTTAGTTTTTATTATTTGTAAGACCTAAAAACGCTAAATTTGTGATTCCAACATGATATTATGTAAAAGAAAATATGTAGTCTAATTTTTTTTGTTAGAAAATATTACTTGTAAGTGATGTCTACAAAGTCAACGTATTTCGTACAAATATTAAATTATTATTTTTTTCGTGACCAGCATGCTACTTTTCCCTCAAGAAATTAAATCATTTCTAATTTTATATATATATACAAAACACACTGTTATTTTTCTAAAAACCGCTAACAATAATATTTGGTTGGTACTCTAACTAACCACAAACATGTTAGCATTTCAATATGTACCTTGTTGGCCGCTCACAAAGTGGGTTCTGGCAGAGTGCCTCCCCTCCACTTGTCGTTCCACCATCCCACAGAAGGCTGAATCTGACGCTGTTCACCAACTACTACAACCAGAAAAATCATCAATGGAATTACAACATAATAGTTCTGCAAACGATTTTTTAGATAGCAGCAGAAAACATGCTTCATTACCAGAATATAAATGTACGTTTAGGCTGTTTCGTCTATAGTCGTTGCAAACCTACAAATATTGCTGAAGGTGTTCTGCAGTGGAAAAAGTTTGCCCTCCTGTAGGAACTGTGTACTTAGTTACAGAAACAAACACAAAAAGAAGGATAGTAGCAGGTTGTTCTCTTGGCATTACTATTTACGCTGAAACAGTATTTTAGATTGTCTCAATCGACCCTCCTGATTGTTATTCCTGTATTAACAGAATTTTCGTCTCTGCGATTCTTCTAAGCGTAGTTTACGAATGTATGCTACATGAGTGCACACAAAACAAGTATAGTGAATTATTATACATGGATCTGAAACCTAAATGAGGGCGAGGGGATTAAGAAATAGCTGGTATATAAATACTTTCCTATAATCTTAGGTATCTGTAACTTCATAAGTGTGGCGATATATTCTGTGCTAATTTCTAACTCTGTGGAATTTCAGTTTTAAATGTGTGACGAGAGAAAATACTCAAAAGAACTTATGAGCATAAAATGATAGCTATTGAAATGCATGAAATGGTGTTCTCCAGAATCGCTTGACGACAGAGCTTGCTATCGACCAATGGCTTCCGGCGGTCAGGCAAGCTTACTTGTCTCGGCAGCCTGGAATATATAGTGCGTGCATCCACTAGCTGTTCCAGGAAAAGACAATTTTTTTTTTCTCGCGTCATTTACAGACATAATAAAAGTGAATTCAAGGACTTTCTTATGACTGAAAAGTAAGGACCAATTACATACATTAATAACAATCTAGTAAAAAACACAGCTCCCACTTAGCATTTTTTAAAGCTTTAGCATCACACATTCCAGATACACATATCTAATATTCCACTAACATAATAAAATTTTTAAAAATGCAAGACAACTTGAAGAAATTTGAACTTACTATTATTTTACCATCCCGAGTTCACTACACAATGTACTCAATTTTGTGGATGAATTTCGAGGGCTTCAGCCATTTTACAGAAGTGAAATGGTCATTCCAAGTATTTTCCACCTTGGGGTTGCCAGATACCGCACATGTCAAATACTGCAAGACGGAATTTTCGCTCAGAGATTTTCAGCAACACTCTACATCCTCAAGCACGCACAGTTAACAGAACTTAATGAAAGAACACAGGCGAGTTTCCAGAGTTTTCTCTTTCACTCCTAGTCACTCATATATTTTCGTGTTATGCACTATACTATAACCTGAAAATTTACGGACTTTTCGATGTCCACTACAATTTTGAGGCATTGGAACCAGTCATTGAAAATTCAAGGACGTTCAAGGACTGCAACAGCCCTGTTATTTCCTGTTGAACTTCGATGCTAACCAGGTTCTTAACGTATAAATGAGAGAAATATTAAGAATTTTCACCGATGCACTAACACTTGCATGGAATGAAAATGGGAAACCACTTTAACCTTATCAACACCAACACTATGTTATTGGTCCTAAATACTGTGATTCAGTAAAAAATTGAACCACAGAAATGACAATAAAATCAATTTCGCAAAAACTGAACAGCTAATGTCAGTTAATTCTTGCAAATTTTTTCAGTGAGCAAGATGCGTGCGTGGGTTTATTAGAGACTTGGACTGCTCCCACCCTCTGTCTATGACTCTTGTTCTTCATTATTAGCAGCGCACTTCACTGATCGCGAGTCGAGATATGCTCAATAGCTTAGTTCACAGCAACTAGTGTCACTGATATGCATATGTGTATCTCGCGCGCCCGCACTACACGATACTCTTTCCTTGGGCTCCCTGGGACAAGGATTCTAAAAGGTAGATGACAAAAAGACTGCAAGCAATAGCTTGGCTAGTATGCAAGGTAATTTTGTCTCACATTCAACAGTTTGATACTTTTTCAAATGTTTGAGTTGGATAGAATTTTGGCCTTCACGTGCAAAATTTCTTTCATGACAAGCAAAAATGTTCATTAGAAAGCACACGAAATTAAAAATGATATAAATATAAAGTTAAATGGTATATTATCTTGATAATGCCTAACAGTTTAAAAAAGGAATATTTCACCTACCCCTTCAAAGCAGGAGTATATAATTCCAGACAGTTATCTGTTCTGAACTCAGTCCTGAATGCCATCGAGATTTTAAGGCTTCCTCCAACATGGCGCTTGAACTGCGTTGGAGGGTGTTTAAAATACACGTTTTTCACCGAAACTATTAAACGTGCGTCCAATGTGCTGATCGACGAAAAAATACACACTTCGGACGAGGGCTGTTGAGTGCTTTCAAGACGTCACGGACATTATAAACGCCATTTCATAGAACTCCAAAATGGCTAAAAACGGCTTTTTAAAGTGTTTTATCTCAAAATATACGCGTCTGATCCATACAAAACTACTCAAGGGCCCTGCGTTGAACCTTCCTACAATGAAATAATAGGATCACCGCTGAAAGTACCATAGGTACACGCAGTGCGACTAGAACACTGCACGCCAGCTCAGAGCCTTGCGCTTAGCGGCGATGGCGAACTTGATGCGCGTGGCAGTGTCGCCCTTATCGCACCCGCGCTTCTTTATCTCAAAGCCGGAAAAAAAATCTCCAGGTAGGCGAAAGCCTTAAAATGTAATTCGCGGCCTTACACTTGCTTGAAACACTGGAGTATGATGTATGATGTGTGTTTCTGTTTTTCAGTATAAAGGTATTTATTTACCTTTATGTCACCGGTTATGGAGGCACATCTGTTACATTGTAATATACAAGCGACTGTACTTTCGAATCAGTAACCTCAGTGGCGGTTTCGCTGCAAGAAGTTGTGTACTCAAATTCCGAGACAGGCCTAACTGTGTGTCGTTCATACGATGATATTGGAACTAGTTGAGAGAATAAGCCACTTCCTAGTTAGTTGAAGGGCGCACAGCATGGATGATCACGAACATTAATAATCTCATTTACCATAGCTCAATACCCAACACCAATTCGTTGATGAAGCTGGCATCGCCCAGAACTACGTTTAACTTTGTTACGCTGTATGAAGTGCGGGGAAAGGCTTGGATTTTGAAAATCCTGTGTATTATTGATTTACGTCCAAAGTAAAGAAACTTTCCACGACTCTGAATCTGACAATTAAGTAAGTCTGTGAATAAATGAAAGCAGCAAGCTCGTTTCTGTTCTCAGAAAAAAAATTCAATCATTTTAGGTGTTCTGTGCGTGATCTGTATCAACCTAATTATTTTTACTATTGACCACACGACTGGACTTGAAAAGTACGGAAATGGTTAGGGACTTCGGTTATCCGAAACATTTAGTTGTTGGTTTTCGCTCGACGCACATCTTCCTGGTTGTTAACTTTACGTAAAGAAGCTGGGAAGTCATTTTGGTGTAGATCGAAATCTTACCACTTAATAATTACACTGAAACCTAATAAGCGTATCAAACTGGCTCGTTGGAGACACGTCTTGAAAACGTCAGTATATAATGGGTAGGAACTGTAATATCTCGTGTTTTAATCTACCTGTAGGTTGGGCTCCACTGTACTATGTATGTACCAGCCACATATTTCTGTTCATTGGCAGCTGCCGCAGTGTGTAGCCAGTTTTACCTCAGACCAGGTGGCACGGGATTCGGTGCTTGTTTCCTTGCAGGTCTGTTATTGGCGCAGAGTTCACCTGGGCGTGTCTAATAAACAGTGGTCCAATTGCAAACATAACAGAAATGTACACGTGCTCAAAGCCCAGCTTGTCCTAAAATGAATTCGCGAAATTTTCCAGTCCCTGGTAATGGTACTTTGTAGATTCACGCACCTCACGTACGTAATGGGACTTTGTAGATTCACGTACCTCACGTACGTAATGGTAATGGGACCTTGTAGATTCGTGTGCACAACAGACGGTGCATGCATCGTTGATGTGCGCTTTTGTTTACATTTATCGCGTTATCTTAAAAACCAGAATTGGCAACTACATTGTCAGCATAATTGAACTCAATCTAATCCATTATTTTAGGGCTAATGACTAAAGGCGTGCAGACTTCGCGTTATCTTTCGGTGACAGGGTAGACTCCACTGCCTTATAAACAAGTGAGCACAGTCCATGGTTTCATCAGCGGCTGCACTTTAATCAACGTCACCTACCTGCTTGATCTCCTTTAAAGAGATTGGTCTCTCCACCACTGATATTATCTTATTGGCTCAAGAGCTCTCCGAGGCGAGAAAGACATATTTCCGGCCAATGGCTGCAGTCGGTCAAACGCACAGTAACTTGGAGTGCAGTCTGTCCTTAAATGATAACGCGAATATTGCAGGTCTCTACAATAACGTGTGTTCGGCGTGAATATAGGAATGACGTTAGCACCACGATGCTTTTAGCATTAATATACCACTCACGGACAAACTGTTAGAATTTCGTGTGCACCGCTTGAGATAAGTGGCTTTGCATTTAATGTCAAATCTCACTCACTATAAATAATGTTTATTTCTTGCCGAGCTAGAGTATTAGGAAGAAAAATTAGGAAAACGTGAGAACAAAGCTCTGGCAATTTACCTTGTCCTGCAGTGTAGGCATAGCTTCTGATGTATGAATAGAGTCAACATGAAATTGAAACATCTTTATGTCTTCAATTTTTTACGACAGCCAGATAACTAGAAACCTGAATAATTCGCGGATTCATTTTGAGTCAAGCTAGAATTAAAAACTCGTGTGTTTATATAACTTTATCCATTGGTCCACACGGCATTTGACACCACCTGGAGAACGCTGGCCCAATCGTTGCCTTCCACTGTGACAGCAGGCGACCAATGTGCTGTTAATATCGGCATATTTGTACAGAAAACTGTAATCTCTAGCCTGCAGGTTATTGAACTCGCGAATTTTTCAGGTCTCTACAAATAACGCACAGCAGATTTTTGTAAAAGACAATCTTACAACTCTAAAAACGTAATGTTAACTGTGTTCACTTGAATGTCCTCGAGAAATCCACAGTATTTGAGAATATTTACCGGAAATCCCGCAGTCGTCGTTAGATGTTAGATGTTTTCTTTAAGTAAGATTGCAGTGTGTGTCGGGTGGGAGTCCGCGGTTATCAGTGAGGGAATATGGTTGGATTGTCACTCGTGACGGGCGTTTACCAGCGCAGTGCGGAGTAAAGTTCTGAATTGGCAACCCTGGCAATGAGAAGTGAGTGAGAATTAGTAATTTACCCACCCTGAAACAAAAGTAATTACACGAAGACGAAAAATTTTTGCGTGAGTATTGAGAGCAGCCGATATCGATTTGGTCGCCATCCCCTGCTCACCCAAGTCAGCACACGGCGACCAGACCGTAGACTAAAGATGAGGAAGACAGATTATCGTATTTTAAGCATGTCCCCAAAATTGACCTACGCCATACCATAACAAATGTCGAAATTACCTTATGAACGGCGATGAAAATGTTTGTTTATATCTTAATTTTGAAAAGAAAGGTCCTTTCATAGTAATAAAATGCTTTTACCAATTTGAATTTAATCAAATTACATTAAAAATTGGGTAGAGGAAGTATACAAACATATCAAAGCACATCTTTAAATAACCTGTGTTTCAACCTCAACTGCTATCCTCGTCGTTTATGATAGTCGTATCGGCAGAAAAGCAGTCCGACGTTGGAACGCGGAGTGTCTACTGCGCATCTCGAGCGCGCACTCTACCCCCCATTTCCCCTCTACGGTCCAGACAAATGACTCTTCGCATCGGGGACGCAGTGGCGCAGCGGCTAGGGCGCTCGCCTCCCACCAAGGCGAACCGAGTTCGATTCCCGGCGGGGTCACTCCCGGAATTTTACAAGTGGGAATCGTGCCGGACGATGCCGCAAGTCGGTGGGTTTTCTCGGGGACCTCCCGTTTCACCCACCTCGCTTCACCTTCGTCGGCTCTCAAAACTTGTATGTTAATAGCTACCCAATCCTCACCACTACACTGCACTCGTCACGTAGTCTCTTGGCGTTCGTCGCGCCACCAGTGAGGCTCTCGTCCTCTTCGGTATGCAGCGGCCGTCGGGCAGGGGCCTTAATCCTCTACACATCTTGGCCGCTGCGGGACATGAAGTGGGTCACGGGTTCATCGTCTCTCCCCGCCACCTCTCGCGATGTTCGTCGTAGACCACGGTGCACGTCTCCTGCACACCTCTCCACTCGATTTCTTACTTACGTGTTAGCAGTCCTCATTCGCTGTTTGCGCGGTTACGCGCATCTCAGTAAATAAATATTCTAGGAATACGACTTACTTTTTGCTAGAAAAGGTCAAAATTAATTATATAAACCCGCGTGGTTTTACTTTTATTGCATTCAAAGTATAAAAAAAAAGGTCTTGGACATGGCAAAAAACGCATTTTTAAAAGTTGCCTGCTCGGTTTCCTTAAGAGGTAGGAGAAAAGTACAACTATATGGGCGTAGTTTAATCTTTGGGCTTTCATCGGGAGTAATAATTCTCACTATTGCACATAAAATTAGCACAGTACGGCGCACCGACGGAAACACTGCACGCCTTACGCGTAGAAGCAATGAAATGCTAGGCGTGCGCGTTAGTGTCGTCCGTATCGCTCTCTTGTTTCTGTGCCCTGGACGAGTAAGAAAATCTCCCAAGCCCATGTACTACACTCATTTGCAAAATAGAATTCATTGCTATGAACAAATTGCGCGAGTACAACAAAGGTTGCCACATAGTAAAGTCATAACCCAACATGTGTCCCATTTACGCTTGATGCGGTTTGTTTGCGCGGATGTGCGTCTAGGCAGCATACATGTCCCTCCACCGTACATAGCTGCAAGACAACGAATAATGCCTTGGTAGCAGTGTGAGCCACAGAGCCAGGTTCAGTGAACACGCAGCATGCCCCGACGGCGCATTCGACTAGCCTTTGCCCTGCGGGATGAGTTTGAGAGAGGCCACGTCGTTGGCTTCCGAGAGGCAGGTTGGACGTTTCGGCGCATTGCTCGCCACTGGAACCGTTCTGCCTACACTGAGAGTCGGTGTTGGACGCAGTGGGAACAGGAGGGTACACACGCTCGTCGAGAAAGCTCGGGTCGACCCCGGTGAACCACCAACAGGAAGGATCGTTTCATCGTGCGACCGGCTGTAAGCACTCCACGGGCGTCACTGCGCACCATCCAGGGACATGTCACGGCAGCTGGAGATACGCCCGTGTCCTCCGGTACCATGTCCGGGTGGCTTGCAGAGCGAGATCTGTCGTCGCGGTGTCCACCATTACCGTCTGAGCATCGCCGAGTACGTGTGACCTGCTGGAAAGGGGCAGCGTGGCAGCTTGATCGGCAATGAATAGTGTTCAGCGACGAATCACGGTTCTGTCTGTATACAGACCACCGCCGAATTCGAGTCTGGAGACTTCCTGGCCAGCGCCGTGATACACGCTTCATTTAAAAGACATGCCTTACTCCACTTTATGTATATCATGTTTACGGTGAGTTGTGAAGGAGTCGGATGAATTCAACAACGTGTTTCGTATTACTAGGTTGAGGTAGAAAGTTACTGCCCTGCATGATTGCGCTACCAACGAACTTATGTCATTCATGTTTTGTTGGTAGCTGTTAAAGAAGTGTGACATTCCTTCATTGCATCAAGGATCAGGAATCAAGGATTAAGAATCCTCCTCCATAACAATGAAACTATTACGAGGGGAAGAAACTACTAAAACACGAAAAAAAAAATGTGAATTCTTAAGGCCAGTGAGGTGTTATCACCGAGACTGCACTATTTCAGGATTCTAAACCTGAAAACTAAACTAATTTTCTATACGGTGTAAGATCCTGCGCGTGATTATTACTCGAATTTTACAGTCCTGCCTTTGCGGTTAAATAAATATGATCCAACAGATTCACTTTCGAACACTTACTTTGCTTCCATTCGTATTCACAAAGCTTAGCGAGAGAGACCCAGTGCTGTAGGGTACTAGAGGATACGCCAAAATGAACAATCATCTTTATGAAGCTATTTATCACTTTTGAGATAATATAAAAGTAAAGTGACGCTAAGGGCTACGCTGTCACACGCGTCAAATGGCATGTCGTCTCATTTCTCAAGGCGTTGAATCGCAGCGTTGAGCAAATGACCCACTGCAGTTTATTATTACTAACGAAAATATTGTAGCACATTTCAATGCAATGACTTCTATCTAACATGTCTCTCCTGTAGGCCTATTCGGTTGGTATGTTCATGACGTACATTATACTGAGAATGACGTTAACGGCTACATTGAACAAAAGTTAAAATGTTTTCAGTTTCTCAGCGTGCCTTGGAAAGTTGATAAAAAAATTTTTAAAACGTATATTTCAAACGAGACATGAGTGACAGCTTTTGCTGCCCCGAAGTCCAAGATTGCGATTGCAAAACACACCGAAAGCATAATTCCTTCAACTTCAATATTCAATGTGGCTGACTCCCAAAAGCTGAAACTCACTCTGTGCGCCAAGTTACATTTATGATGGAAATCTCCGTTTTTTTGGAGGGGAAGGAGGGGGGATCTACACCAACATTTGAAGAACTAGTACTGTATTCTTAATAATATATTATGAAAAGATAAATGTGATTCGAAAATTTTATTGGCAATTTAATTGCGTCGTTATTACTAAAACTGTTGATATATTTTGCTTGTAATACAGGATGTCGTAAATATATCTTGGATTGACTGTTTTTTTTTTGGAAGCTGATCGTAAAAAAAATTTGCCAAATAACAAAAAAATTCTACCTTTGTGTAGAGACACATGCCAACTAAGGTTGCCAAGGCAGCTTATTTGATCGTGTCACGGGCTTGCATGCAATATGTCCATCAAAGTGCTGAGAACTGTACCTCTTAATCAAGCGAATGTCGGGATTATTTCCGTCCCGCTACGATTATGCTGTGCCCACACCTCGTGGTAACATTTCGGCGAACTGAAGTATCCTCCGAGGAATTTTTTAGTTGCATGTTCATGTACGAAAACACATGAGTTGAAACTTTAAATGAATCTTAATTCACCGGCGTTTTGAAAGGCATGCAAGCAAGGATAAGTATGCACAAATATTATATCACCAACATTACAGCGTACATTTGCGTACCGTGAAATACTTACAGAACTTTTCAGCACGTCAAATTAATTCCATTAAAATCTGCAGTTCAGCTTGCNATATTATATCACCAACATTACAGCGTACATTTGCGTACCGTGAAATACTTACAGAACTTTTCAGCACGTCAAATTAACTTCCATTAAAATCTGCAGTTCAGCTTGCAAAAAAAAAAAACTTGTTTTGAATAAAACTGCACTTGTAGAATTGTACTTCTTCAAAAGAGATGTGGGGTTTTCTCTGTAGTCTTAACTTATTCTCAGTTTTGCATAAAATATTTGGGTTTGTAATGATTTTTAACCTAAAATCATGTCAGTATTTCTCGGGTTTTTCGAACGACGTGGTTTCCCCGCTGTTACTTGTACGATTTAAAGAAATCATGATCAGAAACAAGTTACAGTCGCAGATCGTGGTCACCACGGATGTTTCCGGAACACCAAAAATAAGTGTAAAAATAGTTTACTGAGGTAAAAGAGAGACGAAAATAATACTAATATTGTGCCACAAGCACAGAGTTCTTAAAAATACAGAGATGACACATGCGCTTAAACAGCAAACTCCAGCCGCACACGCCAGCAAAATGGCGTCACTAGTCAGCAATATGTTGGAACGCTTTTCGTCAATCATAGCCTGGTAACTTACTCGCCAACTAGCAGTACAGCCAATAGGTAACCTTCCACAGTATGCAGTAGCCAATCAGTCGCAATACCCGTCTTCCTAGCGCAGCCAATAAGCGAATGGGTACGCTCACGTTTAAAAAACCGCCACGCCATTTCGTCTCTGTGTACATATCTACTCTGTGCCGTTGATGCTTCTTGTTGTTGGTGGCGATCTTGAACGGGCAGAAGGGGTCAAGGTGGTGTAGTGCCTAGACTACACTCCTCCCACCTAGGCGAACCGGGTTCGATTCCGAGCGGGGTGGCTCCCGGATTTTCGCATGTGGGAATCGTGCCGGACGATGCGGCTGGTCAGCGGGTTTTCTAGAGGATGTCCCGTTTCCCCCGCCCCTCCATTCCGGCGTTGCTCCATACACACCTCGCTTCACCCTCATCTGCTATGAAGACCTCGACGTTAAGAGCCGCCCAAATCTCTTCACTCACTCATTCGCCCACTTGAACGGGCAGAAGGCGGATGTTATCCACGGATGAAGGGTGGTGATAATTTCTCTTTCGATACGGAAACATAAACGGAAAGGCCCGGGGTCTGCACTTCCTACCAGCGGACGACTTTCACACTCCTCGGCGCGAGGGCACTTTCTCTGCCGCCTTGCCGGGGTTGGGTGTTGCCTTGTGGGCTGAGGGGGCGGGGCTTCCATACGTCGAACATTACGTCGTCTGCAGACCTCTTTGTCAACACTGCCCTGACATCTACCTTCGGGGTTATCGCTGTCATTCCGATTCATCGCCATATCTGGTGTAACAAAATTCAATACTAAAACTTCGAAGGGGTCGCGGTGGCTGAGTGGTTAGATTGTTCGCCTTTCACCAAAGCGAACCGGGTTCGATTCCCAGTGGGTCACTCCCCGGCCTCCTCGTCGGCTTGAGTTTGTCAATGTTACCAGCAGAGATGTGCTATAGAGTCTCGTTCTGGAAATTTTGTGTTAATCATCGACGAAAGAAGGTTAGTTAATTCACACAACCGACACCTGTGGGCAGATGAAAACCCTCATGCCAGTCTCATCCGTTCCCACCAACAAATATTTGCTGTCGACATGTGGGCAGCTACTGCTGAGGATAATTTTATTGGGCCGTACATGCTGCAATTATGTCTCAATGGGAACCTGTACCTGCGGTTCCTGAACGAAACATTGTATGAGCTCTTCAAAGACGTTACTCTTGATATTCGACGTCGGTCGTGGTTTCAACATGGCGGTAAAACTCCTCATTACTCTCGTCACGTACGAACGCATTTGAACCGCAGATTCGGTGAGCAATGGATTGGCCGTGGTGCCCCCATTGCATGGCCTACTCGCTCTCCCTACCTCGTCCCACTTGATTGCTTTGTATGGAGGCACTTTAAGAGACTGGTGTATGAGACTCCAATTGAATCTGAGGAAGAACTCGTCGCCCGGGTGCTTGCAGCTGCCTACTCTCTACAGCACATACCTTGCATTGAAGCAGGAGGCTGCGCTTATGAGCAGTTTTTGTAAAGGATTGCAAAATTAAATTGAAATGAAATGGTTCCATCCTTATGCACGTCAAAATTTACCTCAATTATAAATTTCCTACATTTTGTATGGTTATTGTGAAAACTGACCTATTTTGGTTTCTTATAACATCCCTAGAAGTTTGAGTATTGACTTTTTTTATTACAGTCGGTAGCCAGTGCTCCAGTACGGTAGATAGAATGTGCACTCCTTCCTCCTGGTTTTAAGTACACATCTTCGTTAATAATTTGAGAGTTCATATAACAATTTAAAGCTTCTAATGACACACAGCAGTGTTAAATGGAGTATTTAAGGGTGCGGGTTGCCATAAAATTCATTATTTTATATTTGTACAAAATTCCGTTATAATTGTAGACATTACTTTATAAGTACATCCCTCCATCTCGTGCGAACAAAGCTTGACGAAGTTTATACAATTTACCAATAGGACAACGCACCGCATGTTTTGCGCGCTTAGCTCAATAACATTTTGCATGGAAACTATTTATTACTAGAAATTACTAACACACCTATTTTCTTTCTGTTTTTATTCGTATTAATTAAAGATTAAATATTATGGTTTATAGAAAAAATACAAGTAAAAGTTCAGTTTAACCAAAAATAAGAAACATTTATGTAAACAGAAGTATAACACGCTTATGATACATGGCATATCTATGAAAGAACCAAAGATGTCATACATGGGGTGATTTTTCAAAGATTTGATTCAAAACGTGTGAAGATACTGCGAACAGAATATACCAGGGCGAAACTGAAGGAAAAGTTGATATAACGTTGTCCCCACCAGAACAACACCTTCCATTTTCATATCCTGTGCGTGGGCCTGCACCGCACAACGGCGCCACGGGCTACCTTATCTCGGTACGAGAAACTATATTTTAAAATGGCGAAAAAATGTACACTGGTTTCTATCCTTTATAGATTTGTATTTATTCATTCTTAATATGGAAACAAAGTTTGTTATATTTTATTTATTTGTCTTGCTCCGATTTTCTATGCACCTCTTTCTGTATACAGCGATAGGCCGTTTTCGACGTTTTCTGCTCGGGACTCGTCCTCCTGAAAGCGGGCGAAACCGGATTAACGACCCGAAACCGGCTCGCTCCAGCCAGCGTGCTCGCGAGGTGTAATCAGGACGGCCAACACGTGCTGCCGTCCAGCAGATCCCCCCCCCTACCCCCCTGCTCACATGACACCTGTTTCATTCGCCACCAGAGGGCTGCAGCACACTTCCTGTACAGCAGCAGGTATACCAGAGCAGGTCGGCGCCCGTCCGAAGTCGATACGTTTCCGATCGCGATCGCTGCAGTATCTCATTACGATTTTATTTTTTTGCAATTTCAATGGACTCTTATGTATTTTCCAACCTATGTTTTCTTTTTTCTCGAAATTTTGTAGTTTTGAAGCACAATATCGATTGTAATTGGCTCAAAATACCAAAATATTTCAAAAAACTACATTTACAGCGTACATAAGAATATTATCTTAAAATCTTGATTCGTACAAACTTCGGAAAGTTATTTTCACGGAAATTTTAGCTGCATGTATAATGTTTACTTAACGCACAGGACCCTGGGTCCACCTCTGATCAAGGGCGGTTACAAGGGGAAGGGAAATTAACCCCCTCCCTCCCAAAATCCTCACATTGGCATGCACCTGACACGTGAAAGTTTTAAAACTGAAATGAAATACACTCATTTGCAAAAAAAAAAAATTCACCGTTAAGGTGCCATCGCAGAGGCACGAAGTGAATGCAGGCACAGGACATGGCCGTATGTAGAAAAAACATCGAAATAGTGTACCACATCAAGAATGTATTACAGAGATCCAACACTTGCAGGATATGATTAGTATGATGTAGGACTCCAGTAGCAAGGGGACAGGTGACGATACGATCGGGCACGGAGGTATACAGACGACGGATGTTCTCCTGAGAAAGATCATGCCACAGCTGGCGCAACTGACCCTCCAAATCCGCAGTAGTTGCCGCTCGCCAAAGTTGCCGTTCACTCTGGCCACAGACGTTTTCAATGGGTGAGATATCTGGGGACCATGTTGGCCAAGCACAGCACGGGCATCTCTTGCCTGCTTTCGTGAAGTCAACATGCTTCATATTGACATTTCGAAAGCAGGCCAGAGATACCAGTGCTGTGTGAGGCGGGGCATTATTCTGCTGGAAGATGCGGTTGTCAATCTGCACCAGGAATGGGAGCGCACATGGTCACATAATTTCCTGGACGTATCACCGAGCCGTCAGGATTCCTTCTGTCACCCCCTGTGGGGAGCGGGAATCGTAGGAAATAGCACTCCACACAATGACATCTCTCGTTGGGGCGGCGTGCCGCTCTACAATGAAGTGTGGATCAAGGCGTGCGCTGGCCAGGATGTCTCGAGACTCGAATTCGGCGGTCGTCTGTACCAAGACAGAACCGTGATTCGTCGCTGAACACAACTTGTCCGCAAGCTGCCATGCTGCCCGTTCCTGGCAGAATATCACACGTGCTCGGCGATGCTCAGGTCGTAATGGTAGACGTCGTAAGAGACACCGCGACGACAGATCTCGCTTTGCTAGCCGCCTGGACATGGTACTGGAGGACACAGGCGCATCATCAGCTGCCGTGACATGTCTCTGGATGGTGCGCAGTGACGGTCGTGGAGCGCTTACAGCCGGTCGCACGATGAAACGATCCTCCATGCTGGCGGTCCGCCGGGGTCAACCCGAGCTTTCTCGACAGGTGTATGTACCCTCCTGTTTCCACTGCGTCCAACACCGACTCACAGTGTATGCAGAACGGTTCAAGTGGCGAGCAATGCGCCGAAACGTTCAACCTGCCTGAGGCCGAGGATGCGGCCTCTCTCAAACTCATCCCGCAGGCCAAAGGCTTGTCGAATGCGCCGTCGGGGCATGCTGCGTGTCAATTGAACTTGGCTTCTCTGACTCACGCTGCTACTAAGGGCCTTATTCGGTGTATGCCCCCTAGTGGCACATCCGTGCAAGTAAAGCGCAACAAACGCAAATGGAATCACACGTGAGGCTATGACGATACTGTGTTACAACCTTCGTTGTACTCACGCAATTCGTTCATGGTGATAATTGCTTTTGGAAATCAGCGTAATATCATAATTGTTTTAAATACTGATTTTAATTGATTAATATAATAGTGTTCCTTAAAATTATTACGATATGGTGCCACACACTCCCATGCCACAGCTCGAAAGTCTAGATCAGCACCTGCACAATGGTGACCCCTCCTCCCCTCAATCACCAAACCGAAAATCTAGATGCACTCTTGCCTGTGGCAAGGGTTTATTTAACTTCTGGTTAATCTGACTTGAAATATTATCTCAAAAGTTGAAAATGAAATACGAGCAAACCCCACAGCAAATTACTAGGAAATGTATTTCTTGACATTATTATGAAAACTATTATTTTGACATGTCCCCTAACGTATTAATTTTGTTCAAACATTTTACAACACCACATGTAGTTTCGTTTTTTGTCTTGCTGAGTTCGGCGAGTGTGCGTTTTTTATTTTATTTTATCTCATGGTTGACAATGGACACATTCCAATAATACCAACATAATAATATCGGTGGGATGTATAGAACACCTAAATATGTCTGTAGGCTGTTACGGTTAATTGAGCACTTTGGAAAGTCCTGCTTAAAGGGCATATGGGTCTCCTTGTAAGCAGTTGTGTTTATTATTTTTTTTTATATATGGAATATTTTAATGTAAATATTTTTTTCAAGACAGAAATGAAAATCCATATTTTGTTGCCAATTCATAAATGTTGTTAGTGGAACATAAATGTGGTCGTTGAAAAGTGTCAAAGTAAGCAAAAATCGCTGTCTGCAGCCCTATGTCTACGATATTTATTCTTCTTTGAAGCGTTGTTTCAAACTACAGCCGCAATGCTGTATCTTTCCTGAAGAGATTGCTGAAAACCTTGTAGTCACCGCTTAAAAATCCTGTCGAAACGGAACACACACGCGACTTGTTTATGCTACTTGCCATCGCCGTCGTAATACTTCCTTACAGCCCGACGTGACCTTGAGGAGTTAATAATGTTTTACTACGGTGGCCCTTAAGGCTCTGTTCCACCTCTTTTGCAGAAATTCTTCGTTTTCGTGTCATAATCTCGGATTCAGAGTAATTACTGACGATGTACGATTGTAGAAAATTTACATTTTACAATTCATTTAATTTTTTTTTTTTTTTTGCTTAATTTTCCTTACGTGTTATCTGCTAGTTGCAAAGAGTCAGAAACATATTTATATTCTATCAATAAGTTTCTCCCGTTTTGCAAGCAGGAAATAACACACAGCGAAAATTAGATACAAAAACATCAAACAACTAGTAAATTGTAAATTTTCTATAATCAAACATTTCCAATGATACCACTGAAACTGAAATTACGACACGAAAACGAAGAATTTCTGCATAATAGGCGAGGCCGAGCCTAAAGATCCAGTTTTCTTTCTACCCATGTTGCATTCATTCTTACGTAAGATTAACGTTGCGACGGGGCCGATAGCTCTCTTCACGCGCCAGTGAACAACACTCGTGAGATATCCTCCCGCAGCCAATCGGAGAACGGGTACGCCGACATGTGGCCACGTGCTCACCGGCCGAGCGCGGGGTTTACAACGGGATGTCGTGGCGGCGGGAGCGGCGACACGGCGGGCGGTGGTGAAAGAGCGCGGATACCCGCGTGTCGCAACTCGGCCCGCCGCGGTTTTGAAACCCCTGGCTTCTGTACCGCTATGCGTGCTTCCTCCGTCCGGGGAGGTGATCATGGTCCCCCCCCCTCCTGCTTGGCGTCGTCCACGCGAGCTCCCTCGCTTCACGACGCGCCTGCGCCGTGACAACACTACACATTGCATAGTGCTGATTACTGAAAGCCAGTTGTAGGCTGCTCACGGTAAAGTGAGCACTTTTGAAAGCCCTCTCAATTGAAATCGTTGTCAATAAATATATTTTGTCTTAGCCTTAGACGTCAAATCCAGAGTGCGTTGGAATATATACACCGTGCTTATTACTTACATGGCAATATTTGTTTTAAATGGTTTTTAAATAATAAATAATGGCTGAAAGGAAAAAGCAACTATGGCGTCGAAAGTGCTCACTTTAGCGTGAACAGCCTATAAGGGCGATCAAGTGTCGAAGGTGCGCCGTCACTTGGCCTGGGACTTTTGGCCTGAAACAGTTTCAAAACAATCATATGACCTAAAGTCGCTAAGATTATTTGGCCTAGTCATTTGACCTAAAATTATTTCGTCTAATGTCGCTGCTTGACATAATATTATTTTACCTAATGTCACTGGGCTTAAAACTATTTGTCCTAAAATTGTCACTTGGCCTAAAATGATTTGACCCAAAGTCACTAGGCTTTAAATTATTTGGCCTAAAAGTATTTGACCTAAAGTCACTTGGCCTAAAAAAATTTGCAGTGGGTAGCTTATCACATCTTCTTGATGATGACACAAGGCTAAGGGAACTTGAACCGCTCCCTTGGAGCTTGAATTTATACTGTATAAAATGAAATTATTCTGAAACCAAGTAAATTGTTAATAATTCAGTAGTTATAGACACGCTCATAGTAAAACTAATTTGTTATATATTAAGATAGCCTATAATCTAAGTACATACTAACCTATTTGTACAATTATAATTTGTGACATACTGGTAAACACGCGGTGGAACATTGTGTATAGTAACCCACCATTCAAGTAGCCCTCACCTTAATGCGTCCCGGGGGCCGCAGCGGCTCGGCAGCTAAAGCGCTCGCCCCCCACCAATGTGAACCAGGTTCGATTCCCGGTGGGTCACTCCCGGGATTTTCGCACGTGGGAATCGTGCTGGACGATTTTCTCGGTGATCTCCCGTTTCCCCCGCCATTGCATTCCAGCGTTCATACTCACCTCGCCTCACCCTCATCGGTAGAAGCCCAAAAATCTCGCGAATTCGTTCAGCGACTAGTGAGACTCCACAATAGTTTGTGTACTCGAGCCTCAGTTAGTTGTTCATTAGTCATCGGTCCAATTTAACTCCATTGCAGGTATCGCGGTATTCGGGTCTTGTTTCCCTTTCAAGTTCGTTATTGGTCGAATGCGGTCCGGGGCGTGCCTAGCAAATCTTGGTCCAATAGAGATAGCAACTCAAATGTAAGTGTTGTTGAAGTTTAACTTGTCCTCGAATGAATCCGTGACATTCCCGGGTCTTTGCTTATCGGCTGTCAATACCCCGTTGTTAAGAGCCGCCCAAACCTCTTCAAACTCTTCGCGTGTTGTGTTGTTGTCTGCGCTGACGTTCTTCAGCGCGGTAGTGTGTTGTTACCGGAGCAGCCAGTGTTGATGGCTGCTGCTGAGGAAGGTTTAGTGAAATGGTTATCAAACTGTGGTCCGTGGCTAACGTGGTCCGTGAGAGAGAAGAAAAAACATGTGTTATTTTATTCAAACATGTCTACAAATTAAATATTTTGACACTAAGTTTTATGTAGCGGTAACTCATATTTCAATGAGAAGTGAAATATACTGCTCACAAAAAGTTTAGCATATTCCCCCGCCGCTCACGAAAAGTTGTGCATATTCCCCGTTTGCCAACTAATACGTAATATTTGTGTGTCTAGTAGGAGTGGATCGTGCCTATGTTGTGCGAATCATGAGAACTTATCATCATCGCCTCCAGCGGTCATGTGTATTGCACGTACGCAAACACAGTAGGTTCAACCTCAGGCCTTTAAAACCGCCGCAGTTGAGGAATGGAACAATTTGTCCCGGTAAATGCTCAATGATCTTGTTTTTTGCATGCCTCGTCGGATACAAGCGTGCCTCAGGAATCGTGGAGGTCCTACACGTTATTGGAGTTTGAGGTCCTACGCGTTATTGAAGTTTGAGGTCCTACACGTTATTGAAGCTTGAGGTCCTACACGTTATTGAAGTTTGTCAATGCATTTTGAGAAGACTTGTTATTCAAACTGGTGAGATTCCTTTGTTAAAGTTGTTTTCCAATTTATGCAATTTGTTTGTTTCATACTGGGATGATGTAAACGAACATACCGGATTCTGATATATGCTAAACTTCTTGTGAGCAGTATAATCATTCCAATGCGATGCTACTTGAATGGAAGACGTGCCGACGGTCTACAAGCTGTGGTCCACGGAGAAGGAAAGATTGAGAAGCACAGCGTGATAATAGAGCAATTCAATATTAGAACTAACGCTCTTATTTCCTTTGTGAGTCTGGCAATAGTGTGGCCATATATATGCAAGCACCCTAACGACTTAAAAGAAGTTACTTTAAAAATAAGTATATTGATTTATTTAAAAACTCTTAATGAAATAATATAAATTTTGAGGCGTTATGCTCCGAGCACGAATCTGTTGCAACTGTTTGTGATGTTTAATATAAAGTGAATTTACTTTTCTTGCAAAGCACTTTCAGGTAACACTGAAAGTTTTTTTTTTCCTGCCCGTGACAGTTTTTTTTTGTGTTGGCTGTTTTTTATTGAAAGTGGTAACGTAAATTCATTCCCATCTGTATGTACGCACTATGGTACAGAACATTTTCTCTTCTTACCCATTTTTCTATAACGAACTAATTATTCACCACAATGAACAAACGCATTGACATCCCGTGTCTTGCTGTTTAACGTGCCTGCTTCTCGCTCAAATGCGAGTTGTAGAGTGAATACGAGGTAGAGCGATCTCGCTGGCTGCGCAGAACCAGTCTTCGTGTGCCAACAGTGAACTGCTTTTCTGCCAGCACGACTATCATAAACGACGTGGATAGGATTTATTTAGTAAACAAGTGCTTTGAGATGTTTCTATACTTCCTCTAACCAATTTTCAATGCAGCGAGTGAAAATAATTGGGCGGCTCTTAACGTCGAGGTATTGAGAGCAAGTTGATTTAAATTCAAATCGCTAAATGAATTTTACTGATGTAAAAAGTTCTTGTCTTTCGAAAATTAAGGCATAAACAAACACGTTCATCGATGTTGACCGTGTGACTTTGACAGTTGTGTTGGTTTGGGGTTAGTCAATGTTGGGTATATGCGCAGAAGACGAACAATCGGTCTACCTCATCTTTAGTCTATGGGACGAGTTCTTATTGCAATGCTGCCACAATAACAACATTATTCATTAACTTATGTAAAATGTATACTACCTTAGTATTTAACCTTCATTTTGAACTAAATATACAAATATAAATAAAGCTATTTTCAATGTTGTAGCATATAAATCAGTAACTTCCATGCAATGACATTTTTATTTTTCACAGTGGCATTATGCTGGCCGCTCTATGTTCGAGTCACGGCCGTAGAACACAGGTATGGACACTAGCTTGAAAAGTTGACTCCCTTGTTGACACACTTAGTTCATGAACCCAGCCGCAGAGCGCTGCTTCCAAAGTAGTGTTGTTTGACATCGCAATCATAGGAAGGGGAATTATATTTTCTTTCTGAACCTAGGAAAATAACATTCATTTCTCTATGGTGTTATCCCTATACCAGCAATGCTAACGGCACTAGTTTGGTTCAGCGCTTTTGCGGCCACTTCATGAACTAAATGCGTCACTAAGAGCATCAACTCGCTAACATTGTTAGATGCGAGTCTCCAGACCTGTCTTCTACGGCCGAGGTTTGAGTGATCTGATTCCGCCTATAAAGTTGCGGCCACCTGAGATTATATCTAAATCATCCCTCAAGCAAGTATATTTAGCGTACTTTCTCTCCATATTATCACGCGGGGTTTTATTTCGGCGTACTTCGACGGAGAGTGGTTAATTGTTTCTTCTTCAAAAGAGGGCTATAAGGATATTATGTAAGGGAATCATGTAGAAAGCTCTTTAAAAAGGAGAAAACACTTACTGTAACAGGTCAATATATTTATCAAGTTCTTTCATATGTTTCTGATAGCCAAAATAAATTTATTCCTAATAGTGCAATCCATAATTATAAAACACGATATTTAGGGAAATTACATATTACATCTGCTTCCCTTTCAATTTATAAAGAAAAAAATACACTTATCTGCTATAAAAATGTTTTGTTCTCTGCCATCTGAGTATCAAATACTGCGCTGGAGTAAAACACTCAGTTTAAATATAAGGTTAAATTGTTTTTAATATATAATGTAGTTTATTCTGTAAATTAATATTTTAATTATTTTAAGTAGTCAGCTCTAACTAATAAGTATAACGTGCTTATGTTAATTTGTATGTAGAATTTTTTATTGGATTGTGATTTTATTTATATGAATTGTTTATAATTTAAGTGTAAGTATGGACATGCCTCATATCCTAAGTGTGTGTAGGATGCTGTAGTATCAACCGAGGTAAATAAAAGCAATAAACTGAGGTGTGTGTGTGTGTGGTGGCGCAGGGGCGCAGCGTGGGAGGAGACGTTCCTGCGCGTGGTGGGCGAGGCCGAGGACGGCGGCCTCTTCCAGCACATCTCGACGGCGCGCTTCGCGTCGCGCACCCTCGACATCGAGCTGGAGCGAAACACGCGCACCGTCATCCCCTTCTTCAGCACCACCTTCACCGTCATGGCCGTCTTCTCCATCACGTCGTGCATGATGGCCGACTGGGTGCGCTCCAAGCCCTGGCTCGGTTTCCTCGGCAACGTGTCCGCCTGCATGGGCACCGCCGCCGCTTTCGGCGTCGCCATGTACGTCGGCATCGAGTTCATCGGCATCAACCTCGCCGCGCCCTTCCTCATGCTTGGTACGTACTGCTGCCATCTCCCTTAAACTACGCCCCTATAATCGTACTTTTCTCCTACTGCTTAAGAAAATTGCGTAGGCAGGCCTCAAAAAAGTTTTTTTTTCCCCTTCTTACAATTTTTTTTCCGTACATACACTTAATATGATAAAAATAAAAAGATACATGTTTAGATAATAGTTTTTCTCAGAACACGTATTTACTAAGATACGCGAATACGCGCAAACAATGATTTCACAGAAAATAATCCACGAAGGACTCCTCTTAGGCCCATTCTACAATTCACGGATGCGTAAGAAAATGGATTCGGAACATGAAAACGGAACGACCGGACGACTTGAAATAAATTTATAACTATTCTACTATACGAAGAAACATACAGTCCTGCAACTTAACAAATCTAAAATACTCGGCTGTTGTAAACATACAGGTTTTATAATGTACACAACTCATTTGGTATATTTTTTACACTGCGTAAATACTACTGCCAAGCCATTTGCGCATGCACTTGTGGCCGTGTATACTACAACGGCCACGAAACCTAATATCAGCAAACCAAATACTCGATTCCTATTGGCTACACGGATGTACGGAGACGGAATGGTTGGGTGTTGCCGAGCTTTCTTACGCGTATCCGAACGTTATCCGCGTCCGCACGCGTCTCATTGTAGACCGAAGACTGAGTGTGTTACGTGCTCCGCTTCCGTGATCCGTATTCGCATCCGTGTCATTGTAAAACGAGCCTAAGAGGAGTCCTTCGTGGATTATTTTCTGTGAAATCATTGTTTGCGCGTATTAGCGTATCTCAGTAAATACGTGTTCTGGGAATACTGCTTTTTCCCAGAAAAGATAAAAAAAAACCATTATCTAAACCCGTATATTTTTATTTTTTATCATATCAAGTGTATGTATGAAAAAAAAATTATAAAAAAGGTAATAAAAAAAACCATTTTGAGTGTTGCCTACGCAGTTTCCTTAAGCAGTAGGAGAAAAGTTCGATAATAGGGGCGTAGGTTCTCCGAGATATTTAAAATGTTGTATATGGCAGTATCATTCAATACAAAATAGTCCTGAATGAAATTCCGATTAAAAGCAATAGGAAAATTAACTCAAAACAGAATTCATGTTGTTATAAAAGTTTAATTTCCCCAGTCAAACGGGGCCGTGGTGGTGTAGTGATTAGACCACTCACCTCCCACCAAGGCGAACCGGGCTCGAATCCCGGCGGGGCCAACCCGAGATTCTCTCATGTGGAAATCGTGCCGCTATTCGGCGGGTTTTCTCGAGGATCTCCCGTTTCCCCCGCCCTTGCATTCCGGCGCTGCTTCATACGCACTTCGCTTCATCCTCATCGGCTCTCAAGACCTCAATGTTAAAAGCCGCCCAAATCTCTTCACTCACTCTAGTCATCAGTGATTTCAGAGCTCGCCAGCCGTAACGGAAGGCAGTCCTCGTATCCCAACAACGGATGCCAACTGCCCCGTATTGTGCAGGATTTCCTGTATCCTGAGGCTGTAATAATTACCCAGCATAGAGCGGGACGACATATATCTCGTATCTCAGACTTATTTGGAAATAAACTGAATATTATTAAGCACAGTGACGAGTAATTAACCACTTCCGCGATTAGTGGAACGTTTATTCTGATACTCTAATCCAATAGACACATAAAGTTTTAATTGACGCCAACAGGTGGTATTCGTCAGCAAGTGTGTTAGGAGAAGTAGCGCTTGCGGAGATGTGTGCAGTATCATTTACTTCCAGTGTGTGTTGGTGCCGTCTGTTTTAAGGCCAGTTAATTCAGAAATTCAAATAACACTGAATCACGATTGCAGTTGCAATTAATATTGTTACGCGCTCGCTGCTTTGTCTCGCGCGAGCGAGTGGAAGTGAAGAACAGAGTAGTTATATGATTTATTGCCACGCGCGCACTATTAGGTGCAACCGGAAACACAGCAACTTTTCACAAAGGAATGTTTACAAAACGTGCCAGTTAGGCCTATCGGGGCGCTTGCCGCTCCCGACCTTGGATATCGGGTGTCCTTGAGACATCTGAAGAACGCTCTGGATTATCGACCTCGTTTGTCTTAGCTAGACTCGGGGTGCGGCAAACCATCCAGGTCAAGTTCAGCGGCTATAAAAAGCGCATCGGGCCTCCGAGCCGAGAGTTGTAGTTGTTGAATGGATGACTGCGGCGTCTAGCGAAGGACGACGAGCGAAGAGAGAAGCGCGCGGAGAGAGAAGTGACCAGCGGGAGGAAAATCTGCGACTGCGAGCATCGGCGCAGCGAATAGTGCGACTGGCAGGCTGGACCATTGGACTGGATGCGTGAGTGAAGGACATTACAATTTATGGCAACAGGTATACTGAACGTGTGTTAATGACGAGTATGAGTTGACTATAACCAGAGACATTAAGAAGGACGTAAATTAGAGTTGAAATAGACATTAAATATTGTGCTCACTAAGAAATAAAAAGAGTGATAGTGGAGATAGATAATTTAGTGCTGTAAATAATAGATGTGTGAATAAATAAAAAATCAAATTTAGTTATTTTATTTTTGTTAAGACCTCCATACCTCGCGAACTCAGGTACGCCACTCAGGCGCGTATGTAACAATATTTTATTATTCATTATATTCAGAGAAAGTGTCAAATGATACATTATATACTTATGCTCATCATATATAGCATTTTGGACATAAAGTGGGATAAATATGTTATGGGTGCCTTCTGACGCCCGGTCTCGCATTCCTCTAAATACTTGTGGTAGTTTTTAAAAATGGTATATTTATAAAAAAATTTCTTTGATCATTTCATTGGAAGCAAATGAGTTTTCGCAAGTGTCCCTTACGGTAAGTCCGACAAAGTTGGTAACTCCTCAAACACTGACCTGTTTATTTTTTTCTTACACAAGTCACGTTACTTCGACAAATGTTGGCACTCTCTCATGAACGTAAATACATGTTTTGAAATGTTAGTGCAGTTTTTCACACAAAAATACGCTCATATAAGGCAAAATATAATGTTTGAGCTCAAATACGGATATATTACAAAGCTAGACGTAAACAAATGTCAACACCACCGTCTGGCCACGCGATTTTTATAGTTCTGTTGGCAATGCGTCAGTCAACGTTTAGGACATTAGTAGAATAGAAAAATAACCGCCTTATTCATTTAATGTATACACATAAATATGCTACATTTAATTAAATTAAAGCATCAACTACCTTCTGAAAACAAATTAGGGGCGATTACCACCACAAAGTTATATAAGAAAAAAAATTTAATTTATAGATTTGAATGCCAGGAAACGTTACGATTTCAAATGGCACCATGTATCGATATATTTAATACATAATTGGATATTCTTCTTAAAAATAAATTCTTACCGGTGTAAACATTGGGTGTTAATTTGTACAGTGGTACTTCAGCTGGCCGTTGGAACTGCAGAATAAATTTTACGAAACAGTTTTTTTTTTATTTATTTTTTTTGCCTCTGTATACTGCAAGGCTTCCCGTCACGAAAGGGAAAGCAGCGTTACTCAATTGATCGTGCTGGCGCAAGGCTTGTTCCGAAAAGAAAATGCTGGTTCCCAGAATGCCTGGCTTACAAAACTTTGTCCGCGAAGGCTTTACGGTTGTCAGCTGTGTTCCGGTGAACCAAACACTCGTGCTTTGTGGCAGGCGCATGCACAGAGTACAGGATGGTTCTGAACTCCAGATACAAACTTTGTGTAATGATACTTTGTGTAAAATCAGGCAGAAAACATAATACGTCCTATGATATAACACCCTGGAAAATTGGGAATTAAAAGTACAGCAATTATTTGCAAACTGTCAGAAACTACTTGAGATGAAACAAAAAATTCGTGAATATAGTGTTAATGCCCTTTCACACGATCAAAGTTCACTACAAATTTTCTTAACATTTGTTGAACTCAATTCCTGGGATGCAGTGGTGGTTCGTGNAGCTGCTCTCAATTTAAAAGAAACCTTATTATGATCGCTTCGAGCTTTCTACTCTGCCAACTACCGTAGGCCGATCTCTCGACTGAGCAACGCGTGTTTACGTGGCTTGTAAAGCGCTCGTGCTAGAGTGGACGGCGTGGCTGGGCTGCAGCTAGGGTTCCCAACCCTCCCGGAATGCCCGGGAGACTCCGGGAATAATGTTCAACCTCCCGAGCTCCCGGGGTGCAATAATTTCTCCGGATTTTCTAAAATAATGTTGTCATTAACAAAATATATAAATCGAACCGATATCGAAACACATCGAATGCATAAGCGCTGCCGTGCCGCCGCCACCGTCACGTTTGACGTGTCGCATCGCGCGCGGCCTCCCACCTCGTGCCTACCGGCCTACCCCCTGCACCGCGTGCCATGTTCCGTTCATTTGTTTTGTTCAATTAGTTGAATGAGATATTCATGCAGTAATTTGCGTATTGCGTTAACAGATTTTACTGCGGCGAGTGGCATAATAATTCAAATAATCATTAGGTACCC
>NQII01000365.1:740782-762755 GCA_002778355.1 Clitarchus hookeri | reverse complement strand
AAATCTCCCGGGTTGGTTATTTCGAGAGTTGGCAACCCTAGCTGCAGGGGAGGCAGCCCGTCCGGCCTCGCTAGCGCATGCGCACGCCGGTGGCGAAAGGATACATAAACGAAAAGTAAACATTGGCGGCTACTTTCGTCGAACTGTCAGAATCTCGCCAACTTACACGAGACAGACTATACCGTCAAGCAGATGAAATTACTGACGGGCGTTCCTTTATCTACTGATGCTGCTGTTGAGTCACTGACTACAGGTGTTTCGGCGTCTGGGTTAAGACCACCGATGTGTAGGAGGGCAGGCGGGCGGTCTCGGGCCGTGTTCCAATTCGTTTCGAGTTTCATTTCCGTAATTTCTATTTAGCATTTTGTAAAATGTAAGCTTTAAACTGGGTTTACAATAAAAAATTATGCTTTTATAATAATGCAGTAAGCGCCGATATGGCAAACGGAAACACGTATTCTGTATTAGCAGTTTCAAATTAATGTTTTGATTCTTGATTCCAGCCAATGGGAACAGGCGACAAGCCTGCTACGTTTACTTTTGTTCGTAACCTAACCTCGTATATCATAACCATATTTAAGTAGATCATACTTCAAAGCCGACATTTGCTACAAGAGAAGCTTATTTTTGTGAACAAATATAATCGCAAACATGTGCACACACTCAGCTTTTTAATATTTTTTATTCTTAAGTTACTGTAAATAACAGTTTAATGCTAACAACAGCGACTGCTCTGTTCTGATTGGTCGCCACCTCACGAATTTCACTTAAGAAATAAAATATAACTATTTCTTTGAACGCTTAAGAAAATCCCAACCACGCACACGACCTGCTAAGTTCCATTGGAAACCAATACATATGATAGATCACACACTTTCGTTTCTTCTGCACATGTCATAACACATAATTTAACGCTTAATTTGTATATTATAAACCCAACTTAAGTCGGAACACCACGGCATTTCGGTGTTATTTTGATTCCAAAATTAAAAGTCCGCGAAGTATTAAAATAAACAGTGATTATTCCAGAAAGTTGTTATGAAAGACGTAAAAAATTTAAAATTAACACAATAAAGTAAATATGACGTGAAATTGTTAGTTAACACAAATTGTATTATGAGAAAAATACACATTTTTCTATTTCAATAACCTTGCCCATAAGCCTATATGTATTTAAACTTTTCAAACAGGCAAAACTAATATGGCGGCGATTTGTTAGCTTCGAAGCAAACGCAAATATTTGTATGACACGGTATAAAAAACAGCTTGTCAAACTTCATCAAAATTATCAGAGCTTCACTGCATTTATAGTGTTAATTTTTTAACCTGTAACTGCTGGCAAGAAATATGTAATTTTTTCTTGACAGGTTATTATATAAATGACACTAGCAACTATAATAAATCAATACAGATTTCAGAAAACGTGCTTTGTCAATCGCAAAAATTAAATACAAAAATCTGTGATTATGGATGTGACGGAAATTCCAAAAATCCAAAATGGCTGCTAGGTACTGATTCACCTTAAATTTGTAATTTGTACAAAATGTACAAATACAGCAAATGCTGTACAGTTTTATTCAGCATACACAAACCTGTCTATAACAATGACATACTGTGTGGTATGTATGGAAATAGCTGTTGGTTTTTTTTTATTTAAAATTGTAATGCAAATGTATAAGTCACATGATCAAATATTTATTGAATCCAATTGCTTGATTTTAATTTATTGAACTAAAAAAATCACTTAATTTGCCTTTCAATGAATTGCGTTTAATAAACTTTCAGGTCTCCACATTAAAATTGATCACGAACTTTTTAATGAAAACAGTTTAAAAAATACCAAAAGCAAATTTTTTGAAATATATATTACTCATGCACGACACGAAAATAATTGTATAAACGACAACAACATTTCTTTATTTTATTGTACATTTTCTTTTTAAAAAATACGCGTCCTTATTTTGTAACAACTTCAAATGTGTGCACACGACTCTATAATGATGAGATAACTTCCATTAATGATGTCAGAAAAGCTGCAATAAGAGATTGAAACTTTGGATTCAAGAAAATACGGAACATGTTCTAAACGGAAATTTTGAAGGAAAACGAGACATTCAAGAAATTGAAAGAGAAAACGGCCGCAATTATGACGTTTCTATGACGTCATGTAACATTCAGTGAATTTAATTCAATAAAAATTTAAGGTAATCTGAAGAAAAATTTGGTTGTGTGAAAGGGCCTTTACTCTATGGCAAATTTGAAATTACAAAATACAGACGTGACCATTTTGTAAACAGAACGTGCCAATTGGACGGCCGAAGACGAAGGTAAACGATAGTAATAACCAAGAAACTAGCTTTGCTGTATTTTTTCAAGGATATGAAGAGAGTAAGGATGAGTTAGTGTTCTCTTATTTTGGCCAGAATTAAATGTCCATGCTACAAATTGATCTCGTTATTATCGAAAAACACATTCATTACTAATGACATGGCGACAAACTCGTCGGGCACCACAGACACCATTTTTTCTACTGCGTGGCACTGCTGACGAGTGTTCCGTCAGTGAAAACTCTGACTGGCTGTTGGCGTGCTTAAATGGTTTCCTGCTGACCAGTAAACTTAGCGTCGTCAGTAACGAAAGGAATGTAGCATTAGCGTGGCGAGCCTGGAAACCACCTTCGCCAACGCCGCCTTGTGAGAGTTGTTTGATACCATGGCAGGAATGCACACATTTCGCACTGTTTATATTACGTCGCTTCCAACTGACCGTTTAATAATTATGTCGTACTGATTTTTTTGGGAATTCCGTCGTAGTTTTGCAACGTAGGCACGCGTTTAGAACATAATGCACTTTCAAAATCATTCCGTAGGTTCGCTAATAGAAGAGGTTTCTAGTGTGTCCGCATGCGTCAAGTAATGGGCTGTAATGTATTTAACGATAAGTTAGTGAAAGCTGAAAATATTTTATGGCGGTTAATTTGCGACGCCATGATTATAAGCTCAGTACTGACAGGACTTTCATTACATGACTGACGCTGACCTTACCTCACCTTACAAAAAATGACAGAATGTAGCCAAACCGTGGATATCCATTACAATGTTTTGCTATGTACTGACAAAGCAATCCACTATTTTCGAAAATAATAAGGATTTAAAAAAATTATAATAATGGGACTTAGCAGACATGATACGGAAATGGCGTTGAACTTATTTTCATTCCCACTTCTGGGAAGTTTCCTTGTTGCGGCCTTGCAAAGTTGATGCATGTGTCAATCTCTTGACGCTTTCTTTCTTTAAGCTACTTTTCTTCACGTCCCCGCTGTTTTTCTAGGCGCTAATAGACAGCACATTACGTGCACCACAGATACCTAAAGTTACATCAACAAACGACATACGCCCAGGCAGCATGTAAGCTAACGGTAAGCATGCAATTTAACTTGAACTTGCCTTGACGAGCAAGCTTGTCATATCACACGTAAGTCAAGCTTGATTAAAGCCATTTTTATAATGACTGGCACATTCTTGTCGATATCAAGCATGCAGGTGGCTTGAATTGTACGCAAGCTTGAAGAGAATTCCACTAATTAAGGCTCCCGCCTACCTGGAGGTGTTTCCCACGTTCGAGGTCGAGAGGCGCAGGAGCGATAAGGACGACACTGCCTCGCGCATCAAGTACACCATCGCCACTAAGCGCAAGACTCTGAATTGGCGTGCAATGATCTCGTCGCACTGCGTATAACTTCAGGACTTTCAGCTGTGAGCCTATTATTTTATTGGTGGAAAGTCTGTAGGAAGGTTCAATGCAGAGCCCTTGAGTTCTTTTGTATGGATATGAAACGTATATTTTGATATACAACTCTTTTAAAAAGTCGTTTTTTTAGCCATTTTGGAGAGCTTTGAAATTGTGTTTCTAATGTGCGTGATGTGTCTGAAGTGTGTGTTCTTTACGTAGATCAGCACATTGGACGCACGTCTAATAGTTTCTCAGAAAAACGTGAATTTCTAACACTCTGTAACGCAGTTCAAACACCAGGTGGGCCTTAAGGATGTTCAAGTACCAAAAATGATTTTCGGTATTTTCAGAATATTTTAAATTCTGTTTTATTACATCAAATAGTGCATTGATAAAAGTATCAAAAACCATGGAAAATTAATTTACAAAAATTTATGACGGAATATACAGGCTTTTCATATTTATATGTATTGGCATACAAATTTTAAATTCTTTCATAATTATCATCTTTGGCTACAGTTTAAATTAATTGTTAATGTCATTAAAATGAGTTGAAGAAATTTCATGGAATTTCTTATAATGGTTCGGCCACGTTATTTTAAGTTTTACAATAAAGTTTAAATCCAAAATAGGCAGAAGTTAAACCCGAATCCCAGGTGAACAAGATGGCACACTTCAAAGAAATTTCTTCGCGGCGTTCGTAAATCTTTGAAAAAATACTACCTAAAATCAAACATTGTGCTCGTATAGGCAACCTTTAGAAATTAGTTTGACGCAAATTTTAAGGTAAAAATGCTGGTAATTCTACTAAATAAGTATGCGAGAGTTATTTTTAAACTGATTTGGCATTTTTATCAAATAGTTATTGATATTGTATCGCAAAACCGCAAAATAACTTAAAAATGCAGAAAAAATGTTAGCCACTTGAACAGCATTAAGCTTGCTACAATTAAGTTTGGCGTTCGGGGACTAGTCAGCTTCCGTGTTTTCCAAAATTCATTGATGGATCCACCAGTGGTTGATGCATCGGTGTACACCAGTTGAGGCATTTTTGGAAAATCAGGTTGATATTTGGCGGTATTTTCGTCTGCTTCCACACACATTAATACCAATACACACGAATTCCAAAGTTTTCATCGCCCATTTGTAAAACTCGACGTCCGAACAATTTTTGTATATTTTGGAATGTTTGAAAATAACGGGTTGCGGGTGTGTTAACTTTTTATTTTTCAGAGAAGGCGTTTGATAAATTCATCGGTAGATGTTTTGGTGCATAGCCACCAGATCTACTGCACTATCAGGCCGGTTGAACAGGTGGATCAATCGGTTTAACCGGACTCAACCAAACAAGTAATTTTTGAACGTTCCGTGTACATTGGTAGATGCAACTGTGATATTTCGAAAACGCGGCTTGATTTAAGCTTGTTGGTTTGCACAGCAGGCTTTCTGCAAGCTTACAGGCTTGCCATGGCAAGCGAGAATCAATACCAGGGATTCGAACAGAAAACTTAGTGTTCCGAGTACTGTTAGTGACTTCGATCACGGAAGCGCCCACTATATCGCCTAAAACCTTTGATTGGTTTTTTTTTTTATTTGGAACATGTACTGAAACCGTTTCTGTGGAATCTTTTTTGCGGGAATGCCCATATCTCGGTAAATAAATCTTCTGGAATTTTTTCCAAAAAAAAAAAGTAAAAAACAATTACTTATGCATCTATTTTTTTTTACTTTTATATCATATGAAGTGTATTCATAGAGAAACAATTCGTGAAAATGGACAAAAAAATATCGCATTTTTAAAGCTTGCCTATGCAGTTTCTTTGGGTGGCAATAGTAGAGTACGACCATACGACCATGCGGCTTTCATTGCGTGTAACAAAGTGCCACAGTTACAGATGTAATCCGCACAGTACAGCTTCACGACGGAAACACTGCACGTCTTGCGCGCAGGAGCCATGAGGCGCTAGGGAAGGGCCCGCCCCCGACTCTGCCCAGACGATCCCGCGGCTTCGGTTGCCCGTCAGCACCGCCTGGCCAGCGCGGCGTTCTCAAGGCCCCATCCCCAGCCGAGTCACGCACGTGGATAACGTGACTTTACCTGCCCGGTTTTCATAGGATACGTCTGTTCTCCCCACCATTGCGTTCCATCGCTGCGATACTATAGGCACTAATTCCCTAACGCGTCTGTCACATCGACGCACTCTGTCATATCGACGCGCTTTATCATATCGACGCATCTGTCATATCGACGCACTCTGTCATATCGACGCGTCTGTCATATCGACGCACTCTCGATATGACAGACATCTATGGACCCCACCTCTCAAACGTATCCGTCACTCAACAGGTGCAACCTCTCACCCAGGAAGCACCTCTCTTCTGTTTTTATAATCATTATTATTAAAAACTGTAAGTGTCGGTTTTTTCCGTGCAAACAACCTACACCATTTCAAAACCACCCTCTACTCCAGAAGGTTTGCAGTTAACAGATCACTTTTGAAACCCTGCTTCGAATGTAGATCACTTTTCCGACATACATTAATTTGTATTACTCAGTATAACTATGATTAAACCTTTGAAAGTTTGAAAGTCTTTTCCAGTGATTACATTGGGATACAAGAAGTTACTGATAAATAATAAGCCTACTTTCTTCCACATGGGTGCAAATACGTTGTAGTTAAGTTCTTAAAAGTATAAATGGCAGGTAGGCTTTGACGTCTCATTGACAGTAACGTCATCAGAGATGAAACCAGTAACATGTGAAACAGTACCAAAACAATTAAAATACACGAGTGACTTACCCGGGATTCGAATTCAGAAAAACTCGTAAAATTAAGCCAGCTTGCAATCAATTGCATCACGGAGATAGGATTCGGATCAACTTCGAATATAATAAGGCTAATGTTTTGAATGGTGGGGTTCACTAACCTGAAATATTTACAATGCTATCATTTTGAAAAAAAGTGCCTGAGCAACCAAAAACACCTAAGTTTACATAGCCTATCATAACGCTACTTGTGTGAAAAATTAGGTGGAAATAGGTAGAATGGTACCAGAAATAAAGCATGAAAACCTTATTTACTTAATCGGCGTTATCTTACAAAACTGCCTAAAGAAATGTTGTTTATACTATGCGTTTAATAAATACTGTCAGCATAAAAAGTTTGGTTGAATTTGGTTAATTTATTAAACAGATATGCAACGCATATAAAAATATTTATTTGGCCGCCATTATGAAAATCAGTGACTGACCCCCATTTAAATCATGCAACGTTACTTGGCCTTCCGTAGGTGTACAAAATGTTGTGGGAATTAGTTGAGTTATTCTGTAAATATGGCAAAATGTTTATTTTACTCACCTAACACTACTTTGCAAAAAATCCTGCAAGAGAGGGTCTCTGTATGCATAAATGATTCTTCTAATTAATACAGTTTGCGTACAAAATGTAATTGAAACGTTTCATAGATATAACAAATTAATCTAAATTATTTATATAAACCCCATTAAAACATGCCTGCCACACATAACACATATTAATTTACATACCCCACTGTATCAATACTTGCGTGAGATTTTGGTATGAATCGGGTGATTTATCCTCGAGATATGGCATAAAACCACCATTGTTCATGTGACGATCTTCATAAATAGAGGACAAAAAGTTGATGTATTAGCCCGTTCCATGATTGCCATAGATACAATATACAAAGCTAAATTTTAATCTGTTACATAGTTTCGTAGATATAGCACACTAGGTTAAAATGTTTGTTTAGGCGCCATTCGGAAATTAGGTTACTTACACACTTAAAACCTGTAAATTAATATGACCTACCACAGTAAAACTTCTTCGCCAAATTTGAAAGAAATTGGTTGATTATTTCTCGAGATATGGTATAAAAACTGTATTATTTCATGTGGGGCTATCATACAAAATGGCGGAGAAATGAGGCTTTGCATAGACAATTTTGATGGATATGATTTATTCTGTTGGCACAAAGTTAAGTTGAAATTTGTTTAGTAATTTTGTAGATTAAAAATTCTTAGTTTAAATGGCTGCCATTTTGAAAATAAGGGTCTGACAAACCTAAAACATGTCAGTTAACATTACTTACTACAGTACTCCATGTTTGCCATATTTGGTAGGAATCAGTCAATTTTTTCCTGAGATATTACACAAATACTTTATTAATTCATGTAGTGTTATCTTACAAAATAGCGGAAAAAAGTGGTTTTGTTTGTTTTTTTTAATGCTTGTAACAGATACTGTCAGCGTACAAAATTTGGTTGAAATTGGTTAAATTGTGTGGTAGTTATACCAAATAAACCTAGAATATTTGTAGGGCTGCCATTTTGAAAATATAAGCATAATAAAAACTAATTATTTACTTATATTTACCTGGCCTATTACGGTATTGCTTACGTTCCAAATTTGGCGAAAATTGGTTGAGTAGTTTCCGATATATAACATAAAAGCTTTATTTTTTCATGTAGCTCTATCTTCCAAAATGGCGGACAAACAAAAAAATTAACAACTGAATTCAATGCTTACACCTTGCGCTGTCAGCATACAACATTTGGTTTAAATCGGTTGAAGGGTTTAAAAAATATGACATATCATCCTAAATGTTCTAATGGCCGCCATTTTGAAAGTAAGTGCCCGGAGTGGTCTAAAATCATAAAAGTCAGGTGTCCTTACTTAGTACTATATCTGTACCAAGTTTGGTGAAACTCAGTTCTCGCGTTCAGAAATTGTAGGGGAGGGACACACAACACACACACATAGACAGGAAAGTGATCTCATGACCCTTTGTTTCCTCCGGAAAGTAAGCTAACAATGGTCTCATACCTCTATAGGCTATGGCGGTGAGCAATTTTTAAAGGCCTCCTAGCAGACATATTAACCAAAAAATTATATATTATTGTGGCCACAAATGTTAACTTTTGGGAGCTATAGAATGTATACTGAGTTTATTAGTCAAATAACAATTTTTATATAAACAATTGGCAAAAGGATACAAACAACCTGAAAGAAACTTTTAAGTACAACCTTAAAAAGTGCTCACTTTATCGTGGACAGCCTGCCTACCTTCCATATATGGTAAAGTTTAATTTGTTTGAAAATTAGAGAAAATTAATGCAGAAAGTGTGTTAGATATTCTGCATTTAATGGACTCAAAACAAGTCTGTTATTTAATAAAACAAATTTTGTGTAAGTAATTGTAAAACGAAATTAAACACAAGGTTTCACATAACGATGTACAATGAAGTGACCAATACACAATGTACAGTACAGCTTTCCTTGATACAAGAGGGAGATGGGAAACTCCAAAAATATAAAGTCTGTGGTATCTTTTAATGTTTAATTTTGCTCATCTCATTTTGCAGGAATTGGTATCGATGACACATTTGTAATGTTGGCGGCATGGAGACGGTCCTCAATCAAGCTAGATGTGCCAGAGAGAATGGCTCAGATGCTGTCTGAAGCTGCAGTGTCAATCACCATCACATCTTTTACTGATATGATCAGTTTCTTTATTGGAATCATCAGCCCCTTCCCTTCTGTGAAGATATTCTGTGCATACTCAGGTACGTACCTGTCAAACACAGAAGAGAGTGCATACTCTGTTCTTCTGCACTGTTTTCAACTAAACGATAATGATAATTGTCATGCTGAATAAATACAAAACTAACTCAATGCCAACTCAGTGAGGTGAACAGATTGTGGCATGACTGTACATACTAATTATATCGAAAAAACTTTGTTATGAAACAATTCAAGAATGCACATACAACTTCATCAATGGCAATTTCATAATTTTATAGTGTTATGCTATTTGGTTTTAGCACTATATTATAGTTATCACTATAACTAGATACAATGTACAAAATAAGCAAACTCATTTCAAAATCTATTTCAGCTTTTGGGCGATACAAAGATTCAGTTTAAAAGGGCATGTTAAAAAAAAAGACAGTTAAAATGATTAAACTGTTCACTCCAAATTAACAAGTATCGTAATGTTAGGTTGCATCAGCAAACAATGTGGGGACAACAGTGAAAGGCAAGTAGTAATCGTACAACTGTTTATTTGTTGCAGGATTATCAGTTTTCTTCACTTTCTTGTGGCACGTTACATTCTTCGCAGGGTGTGTAGCAGTCGCCGGGTATGCAGAGCAGAAGAACCTCCATTCTGTGGTGTGTGTCAAGGTGCAACCGGTCTCATGCTCCGGTGAGTTTCTTCTAACACCACGTAAGCAAGTCTGCTGCTATGTGTGTGCTGTTTGTGTTCTCATGAAAAAAATAATTTTTGTCGTGTTATAGCAAGACTTGTTCCTATTTTCTTATGTTACTCAGTCTGCAGAGCGAAAGGCATGGCCAGTCTGGCAATGGGATACCCCATTCCAAGGACCCATCAGCCAACACTTCAATTTACCATGCAGTATAATCATGGCTAGCACAGATATATCTGCGATCTTTCCTTAAAGGACATAGAAGCATGCTTCCTTTGATACAATCGGGTGTGACAAATAAAACAAATAGAACCTCACTCTACAGTATGTTATAAGATTGTAAGCCGCAGGGCTTAAAACTCTTTCTAATGGGTGGTCCTTTGCATAAGTACCTGGATCACCCTATGGTCATGTGCATAGCTGATACAATTCAACAACCCCTACAACAACAACAATAATAATAATAATGCACGTGGAAAGGTGCACCCTGGGGTGGGGTTAAAAACTCACAGAGTAATGGGCTTCTGGACACAAAAGTGGTGAAAATGAGTGTATCCAGAGAAAAACCAATTTGTCAATGGCAGAATCTGCCATGTTTTCCCACATGCAAAAATCAATGGGCAACTTCACAGGAAATCTAACCCATATCACCGTGACAGGAGCCTCACAGCTGATGTGGCCCTACAGCTTCACGCTGAGCACTAACGATTATATACATTTTGCAGATAAGCGGTCGTGGATGTACCGCATCTTCTGCAGCGGCGGAATCAACCCGGACGACCCAGACAACCCACTAGACAACACAGAGCATGGCATAATGGCGTTCTTCAGGGACACCATGGCATCACTGATAAACAAATGGCCAGTCAAAGTGCTCGTCATAGCGGTGTTCGCAGTTTACCTGGCTGGGGCAGGCTATGGTGTCACACGGTAATTATGCAACTTGAATATACACTTGAAACACTCTAAAACTATGTTACATAATTTTACTAACTTTTCATCTCTTTAAACTAGCATGAGCAAATACAGTAAATTCCCAATCATAGCCACCGAGTATTGAGAGGCACTCCAATTTTCAGCCAGCAGGGGCATTGCCCTTCTGGTTCGATAAACAGTGGTTGGTCACTACATAGGTTTATAATAAGTAATTATAACTTATTGCAGACTGCTTCCCTCATTCTTTCCAGAATATATCATATTTATAGATTTTGACACAACCAAAAACAGTAATATTTCAGTAGAAATATTTAAAACCTTGGTCCACTTGAAATAAGTGTTATGTGCATAACTGCATGCACAAACATACAACACATGGTATGAAAAATAAGGGGGAAGGGAATGAAAGCAAATGGGACCAAAACTTTTGTTAAGTATTCATTTGTATAATAATTTCACACCTCCACTCGACCGATGCACTAATTAAAGTGGTCAGGCCCATGGCGATCCTAATGTTACATGTGGTGGAACAGTAAGAATATACTACATGCGTACAAGTAGATCTTAAGCACAGCTTTTAAAAGTGCTCGGTTTACAATGAACCGTCTGGCAGTATAATATCAATGCACAAAAGAAAGTAATTCATTTAATGGGGGCCATGGTGGCTAGACTGATTTCCCACCAAGGCAAACCAGATTCGATCCCCGGCCGGGTCACTCCCATTTTTTCGCAAGTGGGAATCGTACCGGACACCACCGCTGGTCAGATTTTCTCGGGGAACTCCCATTTCCTCGTCCTTTCATTCTGGTACAGCTCCATTCTCACCTCATTTCACCCTCATCGGCTCTCAAGACCTCTTTGTTAAGAGCCACTTAAATCTCTCAGCTCACCTCAACTATTTTTAATGAAAATAGTCTGCAATTCTTTATTATATCTTGATAGATGAATGACATATTCTATTTTCTTTCTTTTCCCCAGGATCAAAGAAGGGCTGGAGAGGAGAAAACTGTCAAGAGCTGACTCATATTCTGTGGAGTTTTACGACAGAGAGGACTACTACTTCAGAGAATTCCCATACAGAATACAGGTAACTGTGTATAGATTACATTTACCGTAAACTACGAGGAGAGTTGGAGGTACAAGGTAGGGTGGGACCCAGGTATGCCTCAAACACAGACACACATATGCCTAGGCATGCAGGAAACATGCTAACTACGGGACAGGGTAAACATGGCTGCAATTGGAGCCATGGTTGCCTTGTATGCTTACTGGCTTAGCTATACTAAGGCGGTGGGAGGGGACTGTTATAGAAACTAAAAACCCCTTGAGAAAAGCACTGCAGAAGTGCATTCAATTTCTGAAGTAGGAAAATATGTTTCTAATAGAATACAGGATGGGAAAGGATATTCTTTTGTCGCCGTCTGGGGTGCTCGACATGGTCTTACCACTTGCCCGCCACACTAAGAGTGATTAAATGCCCGGGGCAACAGCTAGCCACAGTTGATTAACACACACAAAGAATGAGTCTTCAGGGTAGCGTGGGACATTCGGCCAGTGTGGCCGGCAGGCACGGGCGTAAAGATAGAACTTTGCGTANGAGGTGGGAGGGGACTGTTATAGAAACTAAAAACCCCTTGAGAAAAGCACTGCAGAAGTGCTAAAATTTCTGAAGTAGGAAAATATGTTTCTACTAGAATACGGGATGGGAAAGGATATTCTTTTGTCGCCGTCTGGGGTGCTCGACATGGTCTTACCACTTGCCCACCACACTAAGAGTGAAAGATTGATTAAATGCTAGCCACAGTTGATTAACACACACAAAGAATGAGTTTTCAGAGTAGCGTGGAACATTCGGCCAGTGTGGCTGGCAGGCACGGGCGTAAAGATAGAACTTTGCGTACACTCCAAGACCTGTGGTGCTGTTGGGATTCCACTGCAAAACCATTAAGAACGGGCTTTTACTGCTACGAAATAATAACACATGCGCTGGTGCTCGGGTCACTGGTTTTATTGACCGTAGCCACCACATATTACATACCTGATAAAAGTTACATGACCCTTCAAAATTCGTGAAATAAAGTTGAAGCACAAGTCTACGTTTATGCCCCTGAGTCCTACACAATCTCCACTAGCTGGGATGCGGAGGGATTCAAAACAGGAAACAGGTGGCGCCATATGTGTAGCTAAGTGCCCAGCCGGCAGCACCACAGCTCTGGCATAAAACTAAATTAACGAGTNTGCTACGAAATAATAACACATGCGCTGGTGCTCGGTCACTGGTTTTATTGACCGTAGCCACCACATATTACATACCTGATAAAAGTTACATGACCCTTCAAAATTCGTGAAATAAAGTTGAAGCACAAGTCTACGTTTATGCCCCTGAGTCCTACACAATCTCCACTAGCTGGGATGCGGAGGGATTCAAAACAGGAGACAGGTGGCGCCATATGTGTAGCTAAGTGCCCAGCCGGCAGCACCACAGCTCTGGCATAAAACTAAATTAACGAGNAACAGGTGGCGCCATATGTGTAGCTAAGTGCCCAGCCGGCAGCACCACAGCTCTGGCATAAAACTAAATTAACGAGTCCATGGGTGGCGCGGGCATTCGTGGGGGCGATGAAAAAAAAAGTTACGGAATGAATTAAAAAGGAGAACTAAAGAAATCAGTTGAGCAAACTAGAGATGTAGGCCCCCAAGGAATGCACATCTGTCTCTCACCCCAGCTGTTCCAAGACTGACAACAGGGCGACTGGAAGGCAACCTCTCCAGGCATCCCTCTGACCATTATGCAAATCACTGGAACAAAAACAAATCTTACACAATGAAACATTAATTGTTTTACGTCAAATGTTCTAAAACAAAATAATCCTTTCCTTGTGTTAAACATTGTTTCCCAAAAATTAAAAGTACTTTGAATTCTCTTGGCCCAGGGGGGCTGAGATTGTGTGATGTCGCAGTCTTGAGGTGCTTGGGCGCTGCAGTACCCACCTGTGACATCACATTTATAGCATGCACTTTAAACAGGCCACTACTTTCCTTACTGATCTCCCCCCTCCCCCCTGCTTCTTTGCTTTTAACACTCTTACTCACACAAGTTCTGGAGTTGTTCTCCGTGTGCTGCTGGGTAGTCGCCAGGACTGGGATAAAGACGAGGGGAGGAGGTATGATGACACTTTGTAACATTGCGGTTTTCCAGGTGTCATATTTACCTTTTGCAGGTATTATATTTATATGTGGTTGCAGATTATTTGATTGTGTTAACAATTGCAATTAATTTAATATAATTTCCAAATTAAGCATTATTATCTGATTTAAACGAGATGGTGTAATTTTTTGTTATATTACTAATTTGTTGACATAGAGATCATTTGTAAGTTATATTTAATTTGTTATTAGAGAGTGTAATGTATTGTTCATTTTTTTCCCTAGGTAGTAGTAAGCATTGCATGTTGTAAATCACGTGAATGAAAGAAAAGTATCCTGGTTGACTCGTCTCGCCATTGCTGGTTGGTAAAGAAAGGTAGCGTGGTCAGACGACAGCCAATCAGAGCACAGGTAACAACAGAAATTATGATGAAGTTATAAGTCGAACGTTTTTCTTTAACAAATATAATCGCCACCACCAAGAACGTACGCGTGTGGGTGATGAAGAAGTAAAGCATGATAAAATAATTAATAATATGTTGATGTAATTATTATAACTGCTATATGTTGTAAATTGTGTTTCATCGATAATGGAAATATATTAATAATTGTCTAATTTGTTAAAAAGAAGGAGTTTCTTTAATTTTGTTGTGAGAATACGAACAAAGGATTTTGTCTAATATGTTGGAGAAGAACAAATCAATAAAAAATGAAAACCGATTTTTGGCCTTTTTTGTTTTGTTGCACTGGCATTGTTTTGCTTGAAACCAAAGGGTTGGTGGCACCACATGTGAAATTTTCAACACACAGGAAAGTTCTATAGAAATGCATGTTGTATGTACCAAGAAATACCTTAGAAAAACTTTTAATACATGTACTAAATGGTACGTATGTTTCAGGTGGTGATCAGTGGAGAGTACGACTACTCTGATCCAGAAGTTCAACAGCAGGTCGAAAATCTAACGCAGAGTTTTGAGAACACCTCTTTCATTTCTTCACCGCTTTACACAGAGTCGTGGCTGCGATCATTTGTGGGCTACATAAGAAGAAATCAGGATTACCTCAATGTCACAATCGATACAGAGGAAGAATTCATAAAGACCTTGAAAGAGGTATAACAGCAGCACAATTTAGTAATATTNAAGACCTTGAAAGAGGTATAACAGCAGCACAATTTAGTAATATTGGTTTACTGTCGAATAAGCACTTCACACTGTCTAATTCAGACTTAGTCTTGTTCTGTATCCATTTGCCACGAGTCAAAAGTAACATTGCCATGTCTGAGCATTAGTCGCAGAGGTACTGTAAAACTCACAGAGGAACACCAATATGTTTCTGTTGTAGCAATTCTTACCTTAAAGTACCTAAAATAAATACAAAAAAATATATAAAAAAAACATAAATAAATTTTAGTGGTCATGAATAAAACCATTTCACTGTTGGTAAGATGTAACAACATGGAAGTAAGTATTTATCATACATTCCTGCCAACATTTTTGTAGATATTCCACCCCATGTTTACATTAAAGTGTACATATGATTTATGACAAATGTTGATTTTATAACCACAAGCCACTTGCAGTACAATTACCTCCATTAGTTAACCCACATTTATGAAGTCTTAAGTCAACATAGCCATCAACTAACATACCGATTTACGAGTTGCTAAACTTGTTAGAGCCACATGGTAACATACTTCCTGTTGTTTCCTGTCCATATATAAAGTACCCATATTGGGGGAGGGGGGATACATATATATTTGTGTTTTGAAATGATGCTTATGATGCAAAAAAAAAAAAGTGTCCATTTTAAAAGTTCAGTGTTTCAAAGTGTAATATTTAAAAATTACTCCACCATAACATCAGCTGAGCCATAATATTTTTGTTTTGTTTCAGCTGTGGCTGTTCAAGCCTAACCCATTCTCACTGGATGTGAAATTCAATGAGAATGAAACGAAAATCATAGCTTCAAGGTTCCTGATCCAGGCCGTCAACATCAGTGATTCTAACGGAGAAAAGGAGATGGTCAGAGAGCTGAGGAAGATATGTCGTGAATCGCTGCTGAACGTCACTGTATTTCATCCTTACTTCGTTTTCTTCGATCAGGTAAGCCTATGTCATGTTGAGATGATTTTATATAAATAGTTTACTCTTTCCCCTTTACGAGGCTACCTAACTAACATATATTTCGTGTTTTCAATGTTTAATAAAAGTGCCAGGACCTTCGAGAAGCATATAAGCAAGTGTTTTACATGCCTAGTTATCACAGCACCCAAGAAATCGACAGTCTTTCCATTATAACACACCACCCTTTATTAATTTTTCAGTACTCACACAATAATTTTAATGGTGTAATATTAATATAGTCCATTCNACCCTTTATTAATTTTTCAGTACTCACACAATAATTTTAATGGTGTAATATTAATATAGTCCATTCACAGTATCTTCACATTTTTTTAATCAAATCTTTGAAAAATCATCCCACAAATTGTGTTTGGTTTTTTCCTAATGTGTCATGTATCANCACATTTTTTTAATCAAATCTTTGAAAAATCATCCCACAAATTGTGTTTGGTTTTTTCCTAATGTGTCATGTATCACAAATGTTTTATGCTTCTGTTTACCTAGCTAGTGCCTCATGTCTGTGGACTTTAGAATACCTCAGTAGGTGGTAATCATTTGACCTGCACCTAGCTGTCATTTTCACTTCTTCGTACATTTAAAAGGCTACATGAAGTGCCTCTTGTTAACTGCTTCAGTTGTCTAACCATCTTGATATTTACACATAACTTTCCAGCATTTCCTGTTTTTGCACACATGAACTTCAGTGTAAAAACCAAAGAGTATGTATTTGAAAAATTTTATTTACAGGAGAACCCTGTTATAACTTACCAGTTTATAATATTTCCTGATTAGTTAGTAACCTTCTCTTGGTTCAAAAACATATTTTTCAATATAAAATTGCCCTGTTATAAAGTTTTCCCTTATATAAAGAAGACATTTCTTGGGTCCCTTCATAAATGTTATAACAGGGTTATACTGTAATAGTTCTTAGTTATGACCAATTTGCACCAGCTGCATTAACCCTATAACTTGACTCTACACCACTGTGGAAGACAGGGTGGCGTGTAGGGTCGTAGTTAATTCCTCCAAGCACAGACTATAATGCGCCTTGAACGTTGAGGGTATTGCAATAATGTAGTCTTTTACTGTTTCATTTGGAAGGATAGATACATTGTCTCGAATTTAACACAAATAACATACAGCAGCACTTGAGAGGTGTGGTACTCTAATTTGAATTTGACTACTCGTATTAACTGTGGACGACTTCGTGGTTGAGTGGGGGGCTTCTCTGCGCGACGATGATTGCTGGTATGATGTCAGCTGTAGAGGGTGAGCTCCGGCGATGGGCGGCCTTGGCAAGGCTTGCAGGTGCTGCCGTCTCACTGGACTGCTGTTCTACTGACGTGGACAGGGGTCCGAACCTCCCCCCCCTCCCGGGCTAAACTTGGTTTGAAATAATGAGTTGTACCAAAAAAAAAATGAGGTACAAATTATTTGGATACCAGGAAAACCACTTCTTAGTAAGACTGACAATTTTCAAGATGACAGTTTCACAGACTTAGCTGACATATTGTATGTGACAATTTAATTAATTTGTAATTAATTCCTCCTGTAATTTATTGCCGTAAAAATTAAGCAACACTGAAGTTTTTAGCATCGAGTCTATACAATTTTGAACATAGTGTCTCACTGCAGTGGAGAATTTGTGTGTTGCTATTAAAGTAGCAAGGCAGCCATATTTATATTTCCTTAACAAATTGTATTTCAGATTGTGATCTTTGTGTGAATACATAAAGTTTCCTAATGTGTTGTTAATCTTAAAACTCTTTAAGATTTGAAAAGGAATCAATATTANTTGTGTGAATACATAAAGTTTCCTAATGTGTTGTTAATCTTAAAACTCTTTAAGATTTGAAAAGGAATCAATATTAGCATTTATCTTTGTTAAACATCAGCTGAATACATAAAGCACTATAGTGAAATAATGTGATAATTTGAAGTTATATGTTATTACTGAAATTTATCAAACTTATTGATGCAACCCATTTTAAACACATCATTTCAGCAAAAAACACCAAAGATAAAACTTTTATTCTCAGAATGGGCTTTCCTTATGCTGATTTGTCACAGGCACATTGNCAGCAAAAAACACCAAAGATAAAACTTTTATTCTCAGAATGGGCTTTCCTTATGCTGATTTGTCACAGGCACATTGTATCATCTGAGTAAATTTCACAAATATTAAAAATTCTTTTAAGAGGAAAATTATAGCAAAATTAAACCAGTATTTACAATTGTGTTTCTGCTTTTAGTTCGAGTTGGTGAGGCCCACTTCCATTCAGAGCATGATAATTGGTGCTCTCATCATGATGCTGGTGTGCTTCATATTCATCCCAAATGTGTCCTGCTGCCTGTGGGTGGCGTTCTCCATCATCTCCATAGAGACGGGTGTAGCTGGATACATGGCACTCTGGGACGTCAACCTCGACTCCATCTCCATGATCAACCTCATCATGTGCATCGGATTTTCCGTCGACTTCACTGCGCACATCTGCTACGCGTACATGTCTTCGAAGGCACTCACCCCGGAGCAGAGGGTGAGAGAGAGCCTGTATGCACTAGGACTCCCGATAGTACAAGGCTCCTTCAGTACTATTCTCGCAGTCGTGACGCTCATTTTCGCCGGAAGCTACATCTTCCTGGTGTTTTTCAAGATGGTGTTTCTCGTCGTGTTCTTTGGTGCCATGCACGGACTGTTCCTCCTACCCGTGCTCCTGTCGCTGTTTGGCCCCGGATCTTGTACTCGACGCCCAAAGGAAAACAAAGACAAAAAGGAACCTTCAGCTGTGGAGAAAACATTTCCCCATCCCTTCTACATCCCACATCCTTCCCTGCATCCTTCTACCACGGCATTCATGTATCCTGGACCCAATGGCGAAACCAAATCCTCGCCACCTTTCTTCAACGCTTCTCGCGGCTACCATGCAAGTCCGCCACGGTTTGGCATTCCCCTCCCGGGATTGCCCAACCATGCTGCGTTCAACAGGGGGCTGAAGTACTCTGAAGGAAATGGCTCAACAAGCATGGAGAAGGATCTAGGGATTGGAACATCAGGTGAAGACTCAAGCGAGTCCAGCTCAAACAAGTCTCAGAGGAGGCTGCAAAGAGAAGCTGAGGAGGAGGAAGAACAGAGGAAGAAGTACGAGGAAGGGTGGAGGAAAACTTCTGCAGTGGCACCAGTGAAGCTACGGGGAGACTTCCAGCCACCTCACATAATGGAAGTGTACAATAATTCAGGGTATGTGAGCGAGGATGAAGATAGGACGCCCCATCACACTGGCAAGGTGTGGTACAGGAGTGAAAAGAGGGCAAACTACCATGAAGACCCCCCAAAGAGGTATTCGCCACAGAGGAGGGCGCATCCCAAGTCCCAACATAGACCTCATTCCAGGAGTGCGCCGGGGTATGCCGTCGAGACGAAGTTTCCCTGACACTGACCAGTGCAAAGTGCTCTTAATGAATACAGCTCGGTATTCGTAATCAGAGCTCAGAACTACAATCCCTCCACAGAACACTTCCGTGAAGTGAGTGCGGCAAGAGAAGAGACTGTGACAATTTCTGTTTTACCTTTCCAACTTGATCATGAACACTGAGTGATCATATTTATTTTTTACAAGGCCAAACACATATTATGGAAAAGACTGCATAACACAAATAAGTAACTGTGTTACTGGCATAGCTGTGCTGTGATTGATTGCAGGATAGCCAACAAACGGCTGTAACTTCCACAGTCATCTTAATACACATTTTACTCAAATATATTTTATTTTATATTTCATATTTATTATATGTGAAGTACAAGTTTATGATACTATAAGAATAACTAAAATCCAAAATCACAAACTTGTTAAAATAATTGTAAATTAGCATGACTCAATTGTTTTCTTTTGTGTTAGTTTAATTTCATCATGTACATCTTAATGGTAATTCCTCTATGAATGGTGAAATACAAAATGCATCCAGTTCTTGGTTAATAGTCAGCAGCTACTGAGAGTAAGGTACATATTATGCTACAAACAAAATGATAATTTATTATGAATCTCACACAGTTTGTTTCAACTGTCCAAAATAGACATACCTAGCAAAATTTTTTGAATCTTTTGTAAAAACAGCTTGCCTTGAAAAGTCAAATAATAAAAAAACAAAATATGAATGCCAGTATTGTAAGATATTGTACATATGTTTTAATACTGATTACAATAAAATTTAATAAATAGTTTTGTTTTTTTAGTTTTATTAGTATTACTGAGTAATAGCATTGTAAAATAATGTAAAAATTACACTTCTTACAATGCTGCCTCAGTTATTAACAATATGAAGTGTACATGCACTGTACATTATAGCAGTTTTGAGTAACGGCTATAACGGTTATTTCCAATTCTTTTGCTTTTAGTGCAGTAAACCATCAAAATGGATGAAACAAAAAAAAAAAGATGATAGCAGAACATCAGACATTTGAGGATAGTTCACGGCAAACAGTAAAATACTAAGTCATCACCAACAGCAAAAACATACTTTATAAGCATGGGTGGAAGGTGGTAGTGTATTCATTGCCACCTCCTCTCTCACAACAATTTGCCTTTCTTGGCCTTGCGTTGCACAGAATTTTCTTTAGTTAGGTGGTACTGACATTGTCTTGAGTGCCAGTAGTTGTGTCAATTTTTATATATGCTAATAGGAAAACACATCAAGTAAAATGCAGATTTTCCTTTTTAAGTATTACGCTCAAAATAACATCTTGGACTCAAGTTGATATGATATTAGGACAGTTGCTGCAGCTTGTATCTCCAGATGTAAATTTAAAAAAAAAAAATTTTAGAGCAATATTCTAAATAATTTTCTTTCTTTTTTGAACTGCAAAATTGAATATTTTGTATACAGTAACATTTCCTACTCTGTAAATTTTAAAACAATTACTATATGTAATTAAATTACCAGGTCTTCAAATGTGAGCCATTGACAGTATGCAAGAATGCGAGATAAAAATTAGTTTACAATGAGAAGATTTATACTCCTCCCCCCTTCCCTTCCCTTCCCAATGACAAATCCATAGATGATGTGATGCACATGTTTTAAGCTTATCACCTAGGTGGACTGCCCCAGGGACGAAGCAAGGGAGGGGAGATACTGGGAAAAAAAAATTACACTAATTTTTTTTAAATATAAGAAATATGTGATCCCCCTTTAACATGAAGGATGTCTAATTTTTTCACATATGAGAAATCTGCAATCCTCCTTGAACATGAAGGTGGTTTATAGTATTTTGTAGTTCTGTCTGTATATTTAGCCCAGTGGTTGTAAATAATTTTTAACATTATAGCTCTCATACATTTTCTAAAAATAGAAATTTGGAATCATTCCCTAAGTAAATTCCAGCCTATGCCCCTGACAACTGAACTTTGCAATTTGTAAAACAGAGGTGTTACTTCTCAACTTTGAGAATTTATTCCCCACCCTTCCCCAAAAGACCTAGCTTTCATATACAAGTGTACATTTATTTCTGCGTACTTATTACACAACTTCAACTGACTCATTACTTACTAATGGCTTGCTCAACTAGGGTGTAGAAAGCATACTTTTACAGAGAAGGGGGTCCATCTTTAAAAGAGTTTCTTATACCATACCCCTTGATTTCTACGCCCATGCTCATTAGAAATGATAGACTTGGTAACCAAGCTTTAATTTCAGATAATTAAAATTTTTTTGTTACAACACACAATATTACTTTCTTGATCTGCACTGTCTTCTGATGCTTATGAATGCATAGCTTAAAATATGTTCCATATTGAAATATAAGGGGGGG
>NQII01000365.1:720857-740737 GCA_002778355.1 Clitarchus hookeri | reverse complement strand
TCTCTCTCTCTCTTTTTATATATATATATATATATATATATATATCTCTCTCTCTCTGTGTGTGTGTGTGTGCGCACGTGTGTGTGTGTATATATATAAACTGAACTCTGCTGCTATTTAAGATACAATACGAAAGTTACAGTACAAAAGGAGCTCCAGTACAAATATGATTCAGGGAATGGAAGCCTCATTGCCTTTAAATGTGAGTCAAACTAGTGTGCAATCTTTATGGCAGCGCAACTCTACGAGATATCCAGCAAACACTGCAATTTTATTGCATAATAATAATAAAAATGTGCTGCACATCCCCATGCTACTTTCAATATTTTAAACAGGGGTTTCCGTACCTACAAATTGAAGAAGCATCCTTTCTTAGTTTTTTTTTTTTTAATTACACCATATAGCATAAATATAATGCAAAAGCTTTTTACGTGGAAGGTTTCTAAAGTGCCACTGATAAGAAAACATCCCTCAAAACTATTGAGCAGGTTTTGAATAGAAAAATTTTATTTACTGTAACTTTGCTTACCATTTGGCATTCTAGGCAGATGGCAGACTTAGACTGGCGACATCAGTGAATTCTGTTTTCATGTAGGTACTCTTCATTAAAACATTTTGATACATTTGTGACCTCTAATGAGAGCAGGCTTCAACTCTGCTGACAGACCAAGATGTACTACACCCTAGTCTTTTATACACTATGCAATGTCTCACTGATATTTCAAGCTATTACACACTTTGAATAAAATATTTCTTGACTTAGGATAGCACGGTTAATTTTTATCTTGACTTTCATTACTAACCAAAATTGAACTTCCTGAAACTGTGATTTGTTGAGACCACCATTAACAATATTCATGTGCAATTTAGAAGCGCCCAGTGCTTTAATTTATTGACTAAATGTGATTGTCACCAAACCTGTATGACATCTTTAACTGGGCTCTCGTTAGCAATATTTTTAATTCAAAACAAAGTCGAATTTATGCTAAACTTGTACATTTCTCATGGGTAGTAAAAAAAAATGGGTAAATGTATTAAATTTCAAATTTAATCAAAGTAATAATATATTTTTACATATAGTACATATAGACCTAATTTTTTAGTTGCTTTTTTGCTGTAAAAATTGCATGCCTTTAATATAACTTGACAAAAATGTGATGAGAGTCGTATGCAGTGTAGTGAAGGCAAACATTTTTCAATTTATTTCAAATACTTTCGTGTGTATCTAAATTCATATTTTATCAGTCAGCTGCCTACCTAATAATACTCCATTTTCTATTTACATTATCACATTGCCTCTTGTAAATACCTTGAAATTACACACACACGCACGCATATATATATATATATATATATATATACACATATATATAATACAAAATACGTGCCTGTCACAAGTTTTTAGCTTACGTTGTTTGTATTTTGTCATAAATGCATAGGTTATTTCAGCAAATGAAGACTTTGCATCCAGCATCAATAACTGTGATACAATAAAAACCTCGTATTTTTATTTACTGATTATTAAATTACAAAAGTAAATACTGTATAACACGTTGTCATGATGCAGTATTCTTAATTTTTCAGGACACGGGTGTAAAATTCTTTTATTTTCATAAGCTTTGGAAAGCTTTGTAATATTTTTATCGGGTTTGAAGTTTAAAGCCGTGGTGGCTCGTTTCCCGTGTTAGTTTATCGGGCAGACGTGTGCTATTGTAGGTTATCGGGCGGACGTCTGCTGTTTACGTTTTATCAGGAGTCCGTTTACAGTTTTTGTTTCGAAAGTTGGAGTTTTGTGAAGAGTCAGCATTAATTAGCTACTTTCAGGCGACATCGACAAGTTTTAGTTCCTCCGACGCAGTTTTAGTGCGTCAACAAGTTTTTGTTGTACGAGAGGTTCGTTTATGTTGACGGTGCAGGATTAATTTGTGCGGAGCAGTGTCGATAACAGGTTGAGAGCGTGCGATAACAGGTTGAGAGCGTGCGTGGCCAGGCCCTTATCTTAGAAGAGGGGCGAGAGGCAGAACAAAAGACGAGTCTGTCTGTCGCCCTTCGAACAGTTTCTTCAGTCGTCGGGAGCAGTTACTTCGGGTCACTCGCCCGAGAGGGCAGGTCAGTACAGTCGTCAGAAGCATCATACAGTGGTCGTCTAGGTCGCGTCGGGCAGGACGGTAACCCCCACATCGGCCACTAGACTTTATTTTATTTATCTGCCGGTGTGGGAGGTTGACAGATTTTATATTTATTTTGATGCAAGTCTTGAGACATTAATAATATGTAAACGACTGTGGTGTTGGTCTGTACTTTTATATTTATCTGCGAGGGGTTCGTACTCTGCATACTGGAAATTCGTCTGTGAACTGTGTCGCTAAATGTAAAATAAACACATATAACAAAATACTCTGGAACTTCTTTTTAATTAATCGGCGTCAATTCACTGGGTCCCGTGTTTCTACCTTGAGCTAGTTGTGGCAAAGTAACATTGGGCAGTGTAAGCCTACGAAACGTTACAAAATGGCGCCTAACTGTGGGGCTGCAATATTATAAATATGGCTTAACGAGCCGCGGCCCGAACGTTACAACGTTTGGGGTTATCTATACACAATTTCTTCAGTAGCAGCCATTTTCCTTTAGTTTACATCTCGGTTAAGGGGCCCTTAAAAGGATTTCAGTGCTCAATTTCAGGCCCCTAAATTAAGGGCTACCTAGCGCAGCTTAAGAGTCACTTAAAGTTGGTGAAACAGTACGCATACTAAGTGCCACTTACTGTGGATTTAAGTAAATATTAGAGTGAAGTATTAAGTCCCTAGTAGCTTTGGATCAACCCCGAGAGAGTTAACCCCAAGGGAGAGATATACTGTCTGAAAAGCAATCAGACCGGCCCTGCGTCACTCTCCAGACACTGACGNACAGACATGGATCAAACTAACAGTGTGCGTATACCAAAGCACACAAGCAGACTTTCTGGTAGCCCGAGACATTGAGAAGGTGATTTTGGGGCAACCTTTGCTGCAACAGCAGCACTGTATCATAGATTGCAGGCAGCGCTGCCTTTTTACAGGGGATAAGGGATGCCTAACAGTTAACTGGGAGGGTAGCCAAGACATCACCACCCACCCCCATCCCACCACGTAAAATGAAGGAACACGCACACCAACAACTGCAGTTAAGCAGAAGCCTGTTGAAACACTGTCAACAGCAGAACTCTGGGATGAAACGATGACCCAGGAGATCCCCACATCGCCATACTCCAGCAAAGAACTTGGCCAAACCCGAAACCAAGAAAAGGGACCAGAAAGATTACCCTGCAGACCCCCAGAATGCAGACAAGAGGCCCGCCAGGGCACTATAACAAAAGGGACATATCAACTGCCCAGGGAGAGCGATATCCGTACTATCTATCCCATCCACACCTACAGTTTTCGTAAAAAAGTCAAGACACCTGGACACTATGGGTCAATGCCGATCTGGTTCTAGACATCGTGGAGGAGCATTGGACCTACATTTTCGCTACCTACAGTTTTGCTCATTGTGTGACACGTGTTTACGCACAATTAAAATACGCGGTAAAAGGGTTTTCCATTTTGGTAAATGTAAAATCTTAGCAAGCAAATTATTGTTATAAATTTATGAAACATGGGAAAAAAAAAAAAAAATTGCATGCCCATGTACCAGAGATGATTACATCCTGGCTGATTGAGGGCGATAAAGAAAGGCAGAGTTCCAAATAGTTAGGGCATTTACATTTGCGCACTCTCACTCTGAAGTGATGTCAGATTACTGTTCCATATGACAGAGTGCAAAAGCACGAGTGCATGTTGCAAGTGAGAAATGATGCATGCTTTCTCGATAGTGTTTATTTGTTTCTGCGTAGAAGTTTCGTCGTGTGCTACGGGCGCAGCAGGCATTTCTTCCTCGCCGATATTTTGGATCTTCATTGCCTACGACGACTACGAAAAAAGTGTTACTTCAGATGGACAAAAACACTATTGAGCATCTTTCAAATAAACAACACACAATAATAACACTAGTATATTTCAAGAGCGAGTGCGAGTGAGTGTGGCTCCGTTCCAAATCAAGAGTATGCAGAGAATTGTGAAAGGAGGTAAAAGAGTGGAAGTGCGAGTGCAGATGCTGGTTATTTGGAACACAGCCCAAGAAGGTGCTGAAACAGGACCATACTGCTATGGAGATGAGTCCATGTGGGTTGGATCATGTACAGCAGACTCCCTATCTACAGTTTTACAGAGGGACGTAACAGGAAGAATAAAGGTGCACACTCAGAGAGAGAACCCGAGGATACCGTGCCGACTACTAGGCAACTGCTTCCCTTCTCGCCCGGCATGTAAGGGAAGGGAGCAAGGTCGCACCTAGCTGCCCGACTCGCAGACTCATTCAACTGAACTGGAGAGCACCACGCCCCATTGGTGCGGCAGCGCACTTGACATATTCCACACCCAGTTATTAGATTTTTGTTTAAACAACCAGCTTAAAAACAATTGTTGCATGAAATATTACATAACAGGACCAAAAGTTATTTTGATCAATGCAACATCTGATAATGATTTAATTATGTGCTTTAATTAATGCTTATGTATTAATATACGAATTTTGATGGCACCACTGAAAATTAACAGTGGATACCATTTTCCGTTACATCCAGAGTCCAATGTAGACTATTACGTTATCACTAAGGATAGTGGAGGGCATGGTTAGAACTAACCAGAAGTGGTGATTTCCATAAAAAGGTGACAGTTAAGACATTCTCCCGATGATGCACCCAAACCAGAATCAGTGAGGATGCAGACAAGGGGCCGCAATTTACTAGAACGCGGCGACGAAGTGAAAACTAGGTTCAGCCTTTCTGAGGTTGGACACAGGAATCTGAGGGGTATACTGTGTACCATATAAGAAGGCCACTTTCTCGACAGTTGACAATCGCCGCGCCTTTTCGTTTATGTATCCATTCGCCATCAACTGTCGTGTCAAGAATAGGCTTTGATGTGGCCAGGAGGTGCTGCTACATGCGGCAATTGGTGAACTGCTTGGGTGGCGCTGCATTCGTAAACGGAGCTTGGTGGACGTGTGTAGGGTCGTTCGTAAACGCGGTACACGAAATATATGTTACTTTAAAAATTATACAGAGCTCGCGGGAAAATATAATTATTTGTATATGCGCGTGAATACGTTATTTTAAACAACAAAACTATAGTATGTTTCTGGGTGTAGTTCGGGATATGGATGACAGATGGTGTGGAAGGGCATCTTGCAATAGATGGTGCGCTTTTAACTCACAAGATAGCAGCACCTGGTTTGAGAGTCTGGAAACTGGATTTTTTCGTCACATTTGGATACGTATCGTTTTATTGTGCATCTCATTTTGAACACCTATACATTACTATTTTATCACGAAGTTTCGTTTCTATAACTAAAAACTGTTGTTTTATGACCACGTAAAATAAAATGTATTATTTAATCTACGAACTCTTTCTTAACCGCGTATTTTCTGCTTGTGTGATGTGCTTCGGCACTGCTCTCAGAATAGCCAACGTAATATTAACTTTTGTTCGTTCGTGCGTCAGCTGATACAGGATTTTGTAAATGGCACGTTGGTTGTTTTGAATATATTAAGTTGCTACTCACTGACTGTCAGAATGTGGCCTTCTTATATGAAATGAACTATATGAATCTGCCCTTCTATAACAAGGGATTTCAGGAAGAAATCACAATTAAGGGCAGAGTGAGAAAGTGTGTGCTCTAAGGACCGTGAAGGCAATGGGCATAGCAGTATACATAAAAACCCAAACCCAAGATGACAAATTTAAAACAATAGAGTCCGAAATAAATTGCACCCTTTCCACACCTCAAAAAGCACCACTTCAAATGAAACTGGATTTAAGGGGTTCTCTGTGTCCTCAGGCTGTCACCAGGATGAACAAGAGCCCTCATTTGCCGTGGAGCAGGAAATAGTCCTACGAAGCCCTTTAAACTCATTGGCATCCAAATAGAAACCAGTCAGGAATGATGGACTCTACAACAGGGTAGCAAATTCACAAAACCGGGAACTTCTGAAGGAATAACTATAGTAAGGTTAAGCCCTGTTCACCAAACAGAGGAAAACCCAGCCCGGAAATGAGGAAAGGCTATAGAGAACACGCAGATCACACATAGAAAACCAACCTGGCATAGACAAATCACTGCCCTGTGGGAGGAGAAAGTGAGAGTAACCTAGTAAAAGAAAACCCACGATATAATTCTGATTACAATGAATTAAACGTCTCCAATGCCTCTTTGCAGACCTTGTACAGGTCATGAATGATGCGGAAACAGACACTGTATGCAGCAGAATAGTTTCCCCACAACCAACGCTTAGTGCTCAACAAATCTTGTGTGATCTGGCTTGCCCAATCACACCAAATGGAGCAGACACATTGGTGCAGCGAAGGTCTTGGCATACTGCACGCGAACCTGTGTTGTGCTATGGAGAGCAAAAAAAATGGCACAAGCGCAGTTAGCATTGTCAAAAGTGGACCTGTGGCTTCCACGTAGATGTAAAAAAGTATGTGTCGCACAAGAGTATGTAAATCAGAAGCACAAGGTACATAGGTTAAGAAAGAGGGTTGATACCTGTATTCAGGATGTCCACTGAAATTCCATTCTGGAATTCCCTGACTTTTCCAGGCAGAATCATACCATTTTCACTGACATATTTTCAGGACTGAACCCTTCCAATACCATATTTTTCCACCACTGACTGAACAAATATGCTGTTAGTGAAGTTGAATTAAATTACACTGCAACAGACCAAGCAAGTAGGCACAACATTTTATTCAGCCCATCAATATTTCTCGTGATACATGCTATTGACTTCACACGAGTGCCCGTTACAAAAACACAAATACTTTATTTTGTGCGTAAAGGCCGCCTTGGAGGGATGTTGACAAGAGGATGGGGATTAGATGATGGGGTGAAGAGTTGTGATGGATTGGAGAACAAACAGAACAGGGATCAGAGTGGTGGGTCGTTGCCTTTAAAGTGGGGGAAGAATGTTGTGGTCCAGGCATCAACTGGTTGAAAGACATGTGGGATGTTGACAACTCTTCCTGCCACTCGATAGCTTTGACAGATGTGTAGCATGTGAGATCAGGTGCCGGGCATGGCCAGATCAATATAAGTCGAGGGCCATTCAATAATGATAGCTCGAAGTGCGCATGACCGAGAGCGAAGTTAGGAACCCCGTCAGTCATGGACCATGCAGCGCATGAACGTGATCCTTCCCTTCACCTCTTGCCCAGTTCAGGCAGATCTAAATCAGGGCGAGCTGCACCGCATGTGGCTTTTTGTTTGTGTAGTCCTTGAGAGAGTCAAAGAGCACATTAATTGTAATGTTTCTTTCTATCTGGTAGTGTGTGTGTCATCATACGAGTTGGTTTGTGGCAGTTTTCAGGCAGGAATTGAAGAAGTCTGATGACACTTCAACATCATTCTTTGAGAATAGGGAGAGGAAGACCCGGGGCCCCAGCCGAATGAAATCTACCCTGGCTGAGGGAATCTTGAGGTGAGTGTAAGCATGTGGTGTTCCACTCCGATGGGCACACATGACTTGCTCATCTGGGAACCATTGCTTCAGTGACTGATACTGCCCAATCATGGGTTGGGATGGTCAGTGTCAACACTGGGGCAGTTCCCCTTACAATGAATTTCAAACGGAATCCTTTGTGACATTACTCGACGCCAAGGGGAATGCCGGTCTGGGAATACCCAGATATACAGCTTGGCACTGCCCTACATCAAGTGGCCAGTGCAAAACTCATGTCAAGATTCCAACGTTGAAGAATGCATCCTACCCCTACTTCATTAACCCAGTAGGTAATTCCCATCCCCAGCATGATGGTGGTCTGTGGTGTTACCCTTCAACGGGTATACATGGCCATGCATCACAGTGTTCTTCACCCTCTCCTACATACCCTGAATGCCCGGAGGACATCATCGGGACTGGCAGTGTGCCAAAAAACCTAAGGCCAAGCACCTGCAGTGACACCTCAGTCAAACTGTCCAGGAACAAATTCCTCTCACCACATGACATTGCCCATCTGCCCATCTGGGGAAACTCGCCAGACTTGGCAGACTTCTACAGACCCCACCCCTCCTGATCCCACCACCAACTGCTCAGCAGCAGGAAGGTGAAACACAGGGCTCTGTTCACCCCAACCAGGTAGGACAATGAAACCAGGGAGCCCGGTGGTGCCAACACGGACAACTGGAGGAGTTTCCACAGTGCCCAGTGCTATACCCCCAGTATCTAGAACTGTTTCCTATAGACGATCAGGCAACAAGTCCCAGGGAAAGGCTTCTGTTAGCTACCAAGTGGGACTCGCAATATCCACAAAATTTTAGTAGAAAGAACGCCGCAGCTGCTGGACAGTTGACTAAAGAAACTCTCTATTGAGGAGAGTATTGCCAACTTTGGCAGGGCACACGAAGCAAAGAGGTACGAAATACTCGCATAAGAGAAAAACCACCATGCCCGAAGATACTATAAGCACAAAGATTAGGATCACCACAAGTCACAGAATAACACGGTAGTAGTGAAGAGAATCACCACAATGGTTAGCAATCAAAATAAATACAACAAACTTATTTTCAAACTCATTTTCTTCAAATGTTTGACAATGTTTTACAAAATTTTTTATATTTTTATGGTTCCCAAAAAAGTCTACTGCTAAGGAGTCATCGTCATCACCAGGGTCATATGTTGAACATTGACTACATGTATTTTGTTGGTGTATTTTCACCTGGTCGCTGTAAAATTCGTAGGCGAACATAACTGAAGCGTTAACTTTATTATGATATTAATAGTTCAAGATTAAGTCATGCAGTAAACAAAAATGAGAAAAGATAAGAAAAAAAAATTGTTGGGAAGTAGTCGGCTGGAAAACAAAAACAGTGCCAGATAGATATCAAAACATATAAATGTAAATGTGTCTTGCATGAATGAATATTTTTTAATACAGAAAGTGTTGCACTCCAATATAAACACACATTAAAATTAAAAGTCAATGAGAATTCTAGTAATTTTTTCTCACACTGCAATGCAAACTAAAAATTCAAATGTAAAATGTTACAATATTAATTTTTAATATTTCAGTGAGTTTTGCTCACCAAGGTAAAATTTAAAAAATTTTAAAATGATGTCTAGAAGCCAAAGTACTATGTTATACACAAAATTTCTTATATGTTCTAATACAAAATTTAATATATATTTATAACTTGCATATTACATATGTGTCACAAACAATAAAAATTAATGACATTACATATACACACAAAAGATAAATCCTAATTTGTGTTTAAGGGTTCCATAAATTTATATTTTAAACCACATACGTATTACTTAAATAGTTACACTTATACATAATTTTTTGCACCATAAAAATATAATCTTTTTATGATTTAAAATGACTTTTGGCAACACAAGTGCCAAAACAAATAGCTCAGTCTTTTTATACACACATAAAATATTGCCTTCTACTCCACCTCTGTTTTAAGGCCTGAAGTTCTAGATTTCTCTCCCCTGTGGAGAAGTGGCACTGTCATATACTGCCACCCTACCAGGATGTTCACTGCTGTTACTACAATAAACATAGCTCAATACACAATAATCACTAACAAATAATTTATACAAACATTTCAAGTTCTATTTGTCAGAACAGAATACGGCACTCTGGTCTTGCAACTGCTGCACAAGTTCTTTAAGTTATGAATGTTTTGCATGTGGGAACCACAAAAGCAAACATGTGGACAGTCGTTTCTAACAGAGGGAACAAATAAAAAAACTACCACGTGGTCTAGCTGAGATTCAACCCCCGTCCCAGGGCACTCAACACTTCTGCGACTGCCACCAACATATCCCCCGCCCTCTGGCGCATCAGTTCTCTGGGTATGCTCTTCAGCATCGCTAACACCATGTCCAGTCTGTCGTGGGCTGGCTGTCGCGACCCTCTCTCCAGTCCTTCGCTGTTCCCGCACTCCGCTACACAGACACTGCCATCTTCACCTTGTTGAGATGATGCTGCCCCTATTGCAGCCGGCTCCAACTGCACACCTGAAACAATCATGTCAAACAACGAATACTACTAAGAACTATAAAACTACCAGGCTGTGGGCATGAGTCATGTCAATTCTTTGATACCTCAATTCCACTAATTCTGCCTAGAATAAGAATCCATTATTTTCTCCAAATTAAAAAATTAATCAACTCAAATGGATGTGCTGTCCTGTTACTTTTACGCTGGATGTAGTTTCCGCAAATTAACTAAATAATTTTTGCACAATTACCATCAGTTACAGCCTTCATGTTGGTAATTTAAAGCCATAAGAATTTGTTTTGGAAGATATTTTGAACTTTTTAAAATTCAGCATAGAAAATTATAATTTTATGAAAAACCCACTAAACAATATCTAATGCTAGTTTCACTTTTGTTTTTTGTCACAACTTAATTTCAATGTATTTAATTAGAACACAGCAACACAATATGGCGTACCATATTCAATTTATATTTTAAAGCTGCATAACTTTTTAAAATTTAATATTTACTATCTCAAACATTACCATAATTACTGGTAATTTATTCACAGAAAGGGTTAGTTGTAAATTCTTATAACATAACTTTTGAACTGTGTGATATTTGGAACACCATTATTAAAATAGTGAACACACAGCATGCCAAAAATTTGCAAGCAAACCAATACATTACAACAGCACCAAACAGAATTATTCTTCATTCCTGTTTTTGATTGTATGTACTGCATATGCCTAGGTCTGCAGATTACAAATGATTCATCAACATGAAATTAATATAAACATATTTTGTAAATACTTACAAAGCAAGTAACAAATACATGAGAAACCCACCATTATATTTTCATGTAAGACTTCTGTCACATACTCCTGACTGCAGTGACATGGTTAGAGGTCAAAGTCAGCAGAGAACTTGCTGTGCGTTTGACAGGATGACAGTGTGTTGTTAAACTGAGATCACATCATTAGTTTTATTTAATGTTGTGTACTTTACTGATTGCTTTTTTTTTTTTTTTTGCTATGTAACAGATTTCCGTATCACTAGCATGTAAGGGAAGGAAAAAAGTGGGTGGCTGAGAGATAGAAAAAGGTAGAAAGAGAGAGAACTCAAGAACGCCACGCTGGTTGCTAGGTAACTACTTCCCTTTTCGTCAGGCATTTAAGGGGAGGTAGCATGCCAGACTCGCCGGGTTGATGTCGCAGACACCATCAGCTGAACTGGAGAGCACCGCGCCACAGCAATGATAAACGGCAATGTGTTAAACGTATTTCACACCCAATTATTAGACGTTTGCATAAACAACCAGTTTAAAAATTATTGTTGTGGGAAAACTTAAAATGACGGGACCGAAAGATATTTTGGTCAACGCAATATCCAATAAACTATAAAAGCAGGTAATTTTATCATTATTCAAATAGGAATTTGCAGACACACTTGAAAATTAATGGTGGATATGTACGCATGTACGTGTATAGGACACTATGACTGAAAGGAATAAGATGGTATAAAGTATGCATTCATTCTATCATCTCTAAATACACCAACAGCAAATTTTAAGACTTAAGACAGAACAGCTGGAACCCATTATAAAAATTACACATAAAATGAAGTGCACTGACTATCATTAACATATTTAGTGTAGTGGAAAGGAAATGATCAATTGGTTGCAAAATTGGAATCAAACTACACTTTTCCCAACAGGAAAAAAATTTGCATATAAGATAGTGCCAGAACTGTACAAGACACCAAGGGTCAAAATGACCGGACAACTGATAGATATCACAGCCACTGGTGTTATCGAACACAAACATGGATTTCAACATCAAAAGAAACCAGAAAACAATTTGGATGACTTTAGTGTCAAATACCATTGAAGTGAAGCCATACCTTTCAATGAGAATGGCCACACAAAAGAACAGATTTTTGCTTTTGTCGTATCTGAAATCTTTTAAAAATGTCACTGTCCCTACCTGCAGACATTTTAACAAGCACACTGAGTGGCGCGTGCCCGGTAAAGTTGGTAGGTAATAAGGGAGGGAAAGTAGTTTCATATCTTAACATTGAATTAAAAGTGTTGCGTAAACATTTCTTAAAACGGATTTTTTTTTTTTTTTTTTTTTTTTTTTTTTTACTTTACTTTGTGTTCTTTTAATACATTTGAGTGTAAGAATCGTCAGATTTTTTAAATAATAACTTTTCTTATAACTTTATAGTTTCACTTCACCAAGACACAAATACGGTGATATCAGGCCCATGGCAATGTTAATTTCACATATAGCAGAAGAATACACAAGGTTCATGTACATAGATCTTAAGCAGGGCTTTCAAAACTGCTTAGTTTACCGTGAACAGCTTATATATCAGCAACGGTCCAGCTCTAATAACTACGGAATAAAAGTTTAAACGAACTTCAAATGAGTAGGCATGAGTTGAGCAAATAACCACTTGAAATGGGAATGTAAATTATTCACTATTTTCGCATTAGGTATTCAAAGTTCAACTGCGAATAATTTGTAGATTACTATTCATAACTATTCAAAAGCTGATCCCTCAAAAAAATTCAATTACGTATTCTTTAGGAAAAAGTGTTATCTCATACTGCAATGGACTGAATATAAAATACAAACTTCACCACAGTACCAATAGAGCAATCAGTATGTTTCCAAGTCAACCAACAAGCAAAAATAATTCAGCAGCTGAAACTTTGCTAACCAAAGCAAATGTCACAGGCCACTGGAAATAAAAGAACAAATTGTCCTATGTTAAAAAGCTGCTTCTATTAAGTATAGGCTGTTCACTGCAAAGTGAGCTCTTTTGAGGTCCTAGTTACTTTTTACTTCCAGCCATTATTTTATCATTTAACCATCTTTTTAAATAAATATTGCCATGAAAGTAATAAACACAGTGTGTATATTCCACAGGACTCTTAAGTTAACGTCCAAGACTAAAATTAAATATAGTATATTTATTGACAATTATTCAAAATGAAAGGGCTTAGCTCACTTTACCATGAATAGCCTATACCAATGTCTTCAACAAAACACTTCAGTCTGGTTGAAGTCGCATAACTCATTCTTTTAAATTTTAGTTTTCCAATTCTTAATTCCAATTAATTCCACCTCGATTCAGATACTATAAATTACGATTCTAAAATATTTTGTAATGATAAAACGCTAAAAAAATCTTTTTAAACAAGACTGCTACAACTTCCACATAATTTTTAGGGTTGTATGAACCTAAAAAAAATATTTCACTAAATAACTTCTTAGTATTTATTAGCATGCTTTCAGTAGGTGAGTGTTGACATGTACATCAATAAAATACAATTTCTGACCTTATCATACTTCATTTTGAGTATAATGAGAGCTGTACATTANCTGACATGTACATCAATAAAATACAATTTCTGACCTTATCATACTTCATTTTGAGTATAATGAGAGCTGTACATTATGTATGAATAACATTTACCTAATAAACACAGTAAAATATGGGATTTTTTTAAAAGTATTACTGTAAATAAGGCATAAAAAAACATTTCACCTCAACTAATTTAATTAAATCGTCTCAAAATACAGTGTATAATTTATTGTAATCCGACACCAAATGCAAGCAGACCTAGAACTTTCAAACCCTCTGAAAATAAAAATAATGACACTGAATGCAAAGCAAATTTTGAACGGCCCTTGCACACTCGATCAGCTGAGAGCACGTGGAGAAATTATCAACCCTTTTCTAACACTTTCCTGCATTTTAAACCTACTTTTTACAATCCCATTTATGCAATGTTTTTATTTTACAGTTTATATATCCCTATTTTACGCTTTCCTGCACTTTGCAAAACTTATCCCATGACCCTTGAAAAGTTAAAAGATGGAGTTTCACTGTATTCAGGAATACATACAATTAACTTGACCATAGTCCCTAGTTTTTTTCTACCCGCCAAATCAAATTATATCTAGATTTAATTACATTTCACATTAAATTATGTGTTTTTTATTTACTTACCTTGGTTTGTTGCTGACAAATGCTTCAATTCATCAGCACTCGATGACATGATATCATCATGCGATGAGTCAAGTTTAGCACCGACTGATGAGGCAAGACCACTTGCACTTCGTACAGTAACAGTGTCACTATCTAATGAAGGAACATCACCACTAGATGAAGATACAGGATCATCATCATCAACAAAGGCTGATGATACGTGGCCATTTTGCGACAACATGCTGCCACCAACTGATGAAATTTCTCTCATGCTGTATGAAGATGGAGGTCCACAGCTATCTGAAGAGACTGCTCCACTGTGATCTGATGAGACAGCTGCTCCACAATCCAACAGGGCACTATCTGGAGATGTGGGTGCTACAGCATCTAACAGGGCAGTATAATTATGAGAGGATACACCATATGACAGGCTGGGACCATAGGTGCCTGAAACTGCAGAATCACTATCTAAAATATTTGTACTGTTACCACCCAAACACACTTGTTTAGTAGTTAGTTCGCCAGCATCTCTAGTTGCTTTGACAGTCTGTCTAATCGCTTCAGTGGCTTCTTTACTTAGATCCGCAGCATCTCTGGTTTGTTCGGAAGTCTCTCCAAATGGTTCAACAACATCTCTAGATTGTTCAGAATTCTCTCCTTTTGGTTTTGCAACACCTCCCATTGGTTCAGAATCCTCTGCGGTTGGTTCGGTAACATCCCTCACTGGTTCTGCGACGTCCCCTGCTGGTTCGGCGACGTCCCCTGCTGGTTCGGCGACGTCCCCTGCTGGTTCGGCAACGTCCCCTTCTGGTTCGGCAGAGTCCTCTTCTGGTTCGGCAACTTCCCCGGTTGGTTTGGCAAAGTCACCTACTGGTTCGGCAACGTCCTCTTCTGGTTTGGCAACTTCCTCGGTTGGTTCGGCAACGTCACCTACTGGTTCGGCAACTTCCCCGGTTGGTTCGGCAAAGTCCCCGGTTGGTTCGGCAAAGTCCCCTGCTGGTTCAGCAACGTCCCCTGCTGGTTCGGCAACGTCCCCTGCTGGTTCGGCAACGTCGCCTGCTGGTTTGGCAACGTCCCCTGCTGGTTCGGCAACGTCCCCGACTGGTTTGATAACGTCCCTGGTTGGTTCGGCATCATCTCTGGTTGGTTTGGCATAGTCTCTGGTTGGTTCAGCAGTAACTCCTGTCTCAGTAGAACATGTTACTGCCGGATGGGTTAACTTCTCCAGCATGGCAGTAATTTTCATATGTTGCAACTCGTAATCCTGAAAAGTAGTGTTACATTACTTTTTCTTTACTCACTGTCCTAGTTGGTATGAAATGAGAACTACACAATACCATACAATTCCAAAGTAAAGCAAGGTAAACAAAGATGAAATGAGATTAAAAATCTAATATTTAAAAAAGCTGTCTGTCCTATCTTGCCTGTATGGCATGAAGAATGGCTGAGGTGAAATGTAATGGGTGTGGAGCATTGACAGAATGTAGATAAGGGTGGGACAGGAAAAACTTAGGGTTCCTTCACACTAACAACGTTTTTTTTCCTTTGCCATATTTGTTTTCAGGTGATGTCTACAGCAGGCAAAAGGCTATGTGTAAGCTGCTGTCCAATATCAACTACCATCAATATTTAGGGACATAAAGGCATGTACTATCAACAAACAGCTTTTTTTTACGCTAAACAAGCAGGCCTGTCCATAAGTACTACATATAAGGCAAAGAATGAATTGGAATAAATCTTATTTTTAGCAGCGAAACCACATAGCTTCATAGAGAACATTATGCTAATGACAGTAATTCTAATAAAACAATAACAACTATGGATGGGTCAAGCCAAGGAGGTTACATACCAAAAACATTTGGAGTGGCCCTGATGCTGGGCTGCATGTATTGCCGGTTGAAGCTAGGGGGCAGAGCTTATTCCCTGACTTAGTACTAGAAGAGGCGGCGAGAGGAAAATTATGCTCAAAGTTCACAGAAAACCTCTAAACTTATCATGCGGTTTCTCCAAAACCGCTCATTCAAACGGTTTCATATTTTAAGGATTGACACAATGTTTTTCATGTCATCACTGACTTGTTATTTTTTTTAAATAACGCAAAGCAATTTAAGGAAAAAATATTTATCAAACGTATAAGCAAAATCCTGGAAAATTTGAAGTGTAAAAAGTAAGATGCTTAAAATATATAGAAGGCCAGGAATTCAAGTACACAGAGTGAGTAACACTTGTCGATAGGTACACACACACACAATGAAGGAAGAGACATTTTTCACGCGATTGCGACGTTTTGCTGGCTCCACCAGCTTCACACTTTTGGTCGTAAACCTAGCGGCCAGGTGGCAAACTGGGGTGTGGCGGGAAAATTGAAAATTTTCTGGTATAGCTGATGAGTGTGGTTTGGAACTGTGAGTATCTAATGAGTCCTGGTGGCTAAATTGATGAGCTAATTCCTCAAAATCTGTAAAATGTTTTGCAGATAGTAATACATTTATTTTCTATTCATCCATGTTACTACATATCTTACGCTCACTGTAAATAATGCTTGGTGTGTATGTAATAAATGTTACTTTTCATAGCATATAATTGTTAAAAATGTTGTGTTTTTATTTACCTTATTATTTTATATATTACTGAGTAAAATTGACTGCTATTTTGAACTTAAAATAAGTTAACAGTTTGCATGGTAGTAGAATCACTTTAGGGCTTGAGCGTATCACACATTTGGGCATTTCACTTCATTATGTTTATTGTTCTGGTATATTATTTTTTTTAATTAATTAATTAATTTATATTTAGACTTATTGCTAGATTCTACATTACCTTTACGATGATGAAAATATGCTTCTGAGAGCACTCCCAACTCACAACATTTGTGAATAGCAGTGCTGGGAACTGCTACTCCTGTATATTGAAAGAATTACCTCTGTCCAAAGATGCAGCAAACATATCTTACCTTCAGCATCTTCCTGACATGTGCAGGATCAAGAAAGCTGCCACAGCCATCTTCCATGACCCATGTTGGTAGAGTGGCCAAGTCCCCCACTGTCTTAATGTTGCAGGTCTCTAAAAACTCTGCCAATTTCCAAGCCCTATAGTAGGAAATACACACATAATTAAGTAATAGTTTTTTTCAGCACAAAAAATACTTCAAACCAAACAGAAACATAACCAAAGGTAAATGAGCAATGATAAAAAAAATACAACTACAGTTCATTCCAAGGTTATTCATAAGTGCTGGTGTGTTATCTGGAGTTATTGGTCTCCCAAATTTTTTTTTTGTTTCTTACTACAGTCCTGTTGTGTACATTCTGTGTATATTTTGTGTGTGTTGGAGAAACCTCTTTTATTATTCTTATTTTGTGTGGGGACCAGCTTGTGATTGTTCTACATCTGCCACTGAGTGCAAAAACCGTTTATGTTCAAATGAAAACATCTACCACCAGGTAGCGCTCTCATAGTGTGCGACAATATGGCGGCATGGTAAGTCGTTTTTATGTGCGTGTCTTGGGATAAAACCCTGGTCCTCCGATAATGAACTGATTTCATGTCTCTACCAAACATTTTTGGTCCCCGGGCCAGATGAACGTCTTTACACAGCAGAAGATTTGGTGTGACTGAAACGTGCTTGTGTAATGCGATCGTGTTTACAGTTTTGAACGCCGATGCCACGATAGCCCCCTCCCGCGTATTTCTCATCTCGTTTTGAGAAGTGCATCTAGTCATGTCTTGAAGTGTCTTATTTCTCTTCCATTTTGTGTGTTGTGGAAGTCGCAGTATTTCTTTGGTGAGTTTTAATTTCTCTTATTCAGATTATGTGTCATCATTCTGGCACTATTATTGGGTGACCATTATCCCTTACTCACAATAGAATACTCATTTTGTATGTCCTTACTTATTTCGTTTTGTGTGTTTCTCGTTTTTTTTGTTCTCTCAGTGCACTGAGTTTCAAGGCATTTTTATTTAAACTGAAAATTCAAGAGAACAGGTTAAAACAAATAAAAGAATGTGCTCACAAGCTTCTGAATGATGAGGAAGCCATTGCAGCGAACTATCACGAGGCGAGGGCTTATCTGGGCGAAGTATATAGGACTCAGAAAACAATAAATTCGTCAAGCGACTTGTTCCTACAGGCAGATCCAGTACCCAAGATTTCAGTTAAGATATCTTTTTTTCAGCATCGTTCTTCTCTGTCTACCCTTGTTTTAGATACGAGAGCTAGTCTGTATTCTTTTCTTGCCACTGAAGTCGAGCAAGCACAGACGACCACCATTGCATCACCATTAAATGTGCGTCTCCCTAAAATCAATCTGCCAACCTTTTCTGGACAATGGGATGAATTGGCTAACTTTTGCCAACTCTTTCAGGCGACGATACATTACAATTCAACTCTTGACGATATCGAAAAACTTCAATACCTAGTGACTTGCTTGAAGGGTGATGCATTTCAAGTGACAAAAAATATTCCACTCACATCAGAAAATTATTCAGTTGTGTGGGAGTCTCTGACTTCTCTGTTTCCAAATTCCAGAAAACTGACCACCTTATACATCAGTGGAAATTCTAGATTTACCTGCAGTTAAATCCACTCATCATGAGTCTGCCTTGCAATTCATAAATACACTTTTAGAAAAATGCACATGCCTTGCGGGGGACTAGGACATTCTAAAACCAAAAGCAACCCTATTCTTGTCAGCATCTTACTGAAAAAGTTGGATTTGCCACCACGAACAAAATTTGAAAATTCTCTCCCAGAAGAAACCCCCCGCTCCTTTCCAGAGGTGGATGAGCTAGTCCAATTCTTACAGTTAGAAGCGGCTAGAATGGAGAGTGCACATGAATTTGGGGTAAAAAATCTCACAGTCAGGTCAACCCACAACCTAGCTGTTCCACTATCTAACTCTCTGTCAGCTCCGGCCAAATGTATGTGTTGTCACCAGATATCCCATTCTATTTATAGATGTCCAGACTATCTGGGTAAAACTCCAAATGAGAGGCAGCAGTTGGTGCGCAGCAAACGCCTGTGTTTCAATTGTCCTGGGGCTGCTCACATGGCAGCTAATTGTTCTTCACAGTGTACATGCAGTCAGTGTCTGCAGAAACACAACTCGTTGCTACATGTGGATCAGATGTCTAATGAAGGGTCCTCAGAATCAGTTCCAGAGGCAACCTTCCATTCACCAACAAATATTGCACCTGATAGACTCAGAACTCAACATTTGTTGGCCTTTCAGCACGTAGAAGTGCTTGTACCACTGTGTTGTTGTCTACTGCACTAGTTAAGTATCAGGATACACAGGATCAGTACCACAACTGTCGGGCAATATTAGATAGTGCTGCACAAGGAAATATTGTCACTGAAAGTTTGGCTCGAAGATTGTGTCTGCCTCGTTCCCAGAGTGTTGGCCAAGTTCGGACTTGTCTCAGTGCAATGTTATAGTCCACGGTATTGTCACTACTACGATTACACCAATTGCCACTCACTCATCTTTAGCCCCTCAGTCATTGCTAGTTGTTTAAAAAATTACCCATTTACTGCCTCCTACTCAAGTGGGCATTGGTATTCTGCAAAAGGTTTGCTCTCTTCCACTTGCTGATCCAGCGTTCAAAATCCTTGGAATGGTGGACCACATTTTGGGCGCAGAAGTTTTTTCTGAGGTCCTCATGGGAGGCAAATTCAGTCTGGGAGAAGGTTTGCCAGTTGCACTTGAAACAGAGTTTGGCTGGATTTGATGGGCAAATGTTCAGAAACTGCATATCAGATAATGGGATGAAGGAGCCCATCCACTGCCTTGTGTGTGATCTCGTTGGAAGCGA
>NQII01000365.1:572812-718083 GCA_002778355.1 Clitarchus hookeri | reverse complement strand
AAAAAAACTATTTTAAAACAACACACATATTTGTAAACCGTAACAACATAGGTACAGTATTTTCATATCTTTTCCTCACAAAAATATTCCATTGTTAGGACTGGTAACCAGTAACTGCAAAATACAATAACCTACATAGTACAGAACTGCTACAAATGGGGGAAAAATTTTAAAAATTGAACTCTCAACAAATTGAAATGGTAGTGGATACAATTATTATGCCTTCCAAGCAACAAAATATTGTCCATTTCATGTAAGTGGGGTAAATTTTGACAGTTCTAGAAAAGTAGCACAACCACGATGTAGTATGTGGTTGATTGCTTGTAATGGTTATTAATGTGTTATAAGTGTGTTGGATTATTGCTTTGCACGNCACGATGTAGTATGTGGTTGATTGCTTGTAATGGTTATTAATGTGTTATAAGTGTGTTGGATTATTGCTTTGCACGCACGAAGAACAATTAGCTACCATGTGAGCAGCCCCAGGACAATTGAAACAGGCGTTTGCTGCGCACCAACTGCTGCCTCTCATTTGAAATGGTGTTTGTTTAGTTTATAAGGAAACTTGTTAATTTAAAGTTTAAACTTAATTTTTAAGTTTTTGATATGGCAATATAAGTTAAAGGAAGAATTTTATATTTGTCAAAATGTTAACATTCCAGTTTGTAAGTATTACAATACAAATAAAAGGAGCATAGATGTGCCCTAAACATACAAACACTAACAATACGCCAAGTAAACACAAACAATTGGTCCGGTGCATTTGAAAATTTTGCAAACCTCCATAGCATTGGTGTTGAGGTTTCGCAAACTTCAACATGAGCATGAATCAACATAGATAAATTTAACCAGTTTTCTTAAGTTACAGGGTTGTTAAGTTTTTACAGTCAAATTGTTGGGCTGATGCAAAAAGTGGCACTCTCCAAAAATGTTTTCTGTAATATGCAGAATAGTTCTTTTATGGTTAAATTTTTAATAGTAAAGTAGAACCTCGATAATCCACGATAATGCAGGGGATGAGCGAGTCGGATAATCGAAAATCGCGGTTAGGCGAGTCGTGCTTAACCTCTCATGGTCGTTAGATGCCAGGCGGCTGATACAGTGTTTTACCATTTACAAAAGAAAACTAACTCTCTTGATTAATGTAACGTAAATATTTAAAAAGGAAGTAGTGTTCCAAAAAAGAATTCTTAACAAATGCATATATGAATGCTGTTTGGCAGCCAAATTAACATACTTAATAACCAGGCTGTGAATCTGCTTAAAAGATGTTGCCCGTCAAAACAGTTTATTTACCATTTACTGTAAAAAAAATAAGGGTGTAATAAGACTATTTTTTTCATTTTGAATCAAAGTTGAAGAAAAACCATAACGTTAGTGCCATCTGGATAGAATGATCTGTAGATTCTTTTAAGTTTTACAACAAAAACACTGAACACTGCTTTTGTTGGGAGTTAAATGAGTACAATCAAAATAAATTTCATGTAAAAATTTATTAAGATTATCAGCAAAGGTGTGATTTTTTTTTTAAAATTACAATTGTTGCAATATGTTGCAATGCATCACTATAAAAGCTAACATCAGTTAATATAATTCTTTATGGAAATAGAAGTTCAATTTTGGTATTCACAGTTTTATTACAAATGAGGTTAAGTAGTTTGTGTGTGTAAAGTGGGCTAAAATCACTAAGTGATTATAGGAAAACATTTTTGGAATCTTTGAAGTTTTTAGTTATGCCCGAAGACGAAAGAAAGAAGTCTTAGATTCAACTTTGAATTTTCGAATCTTCACATATCCCTAGTAAAAAATAAAAACTTTTTTTTTACTCACGTAAAAACATTTTTAAAAAGTACGTGTGTTCCAGTTAAAACTATTCACCAGAATAAAGGTAAAAATTATCATAAAAACCGAGCTTCGAATTGGCCTAATATTTGCTGCCTGACTAGACAGTTTGTTTACGGTTTCTTATAAAAAAATAAGATGTTATTTTGTACCCACAAAACAATATTTTAAAAGGCAGCTGTGTTTCAGTTAAAACTCCTTACAAGTGCAGATATGAACACTAATATAATCGTCAAAATTAGCATAAAAAAAGCAAGCTACGAATCTGCCTAAAACTATAAACATTGTACATGAAAGCTGTTGCATCATTTAAATGATATGGCTTCAAATGTGATACAAACTGTGTAGTTGGAGGCATTTTTATTTCACAGAACAGCAGTCTCGATTGCCTGTAGTTTGAAACGTAAACTTCATCGAAAGAAGGTTATGATCAACAACCACTCTGTATCAACTGTCTTCCTAGTGTTGTTTTTTTTTTTCCCAGTGGCCGTCTCTGTCTCACTTTTGCTTGTTCTCCCTTATCGCTCGCTACCGCCCCTCTTCCAGCTGGTAGTGTGCGATCAATACTTCTCCGCTTGGAAACTGGAGAACAGCCAACCATGAACGAGAGAGAAAGGGAAGAGGCAGTACAGAAAAAAAAAAGGGGGAAGAGAGGGGTGTGTTGCATCCTCTCCTTTCTAAGAGGAGAACAGAGAAGTCAGTTGACCTACTTTTGAACACTTTATGCCAGTGCCGATGTGTTTCCAGACAAAGAAAGACATTTATAACTGCTGTCATAAAAAAAGGACAAGATTAGAAAATCGTGATTAATCCGCACATTGGATGATCGTGTCGCAGTTAAGCGGTGTTCTACTGTATTTATATTCCATTCTGGTGATGCATGCCATTACTTTTATTGTATACATTCACGTCAACTGCCTCCTCTACATGCACACACACACGTACTGTATGCAGTGACCCGTATTAAATTGAAAAAATCACAGAAATTTAGAAAAAGTAGCATAAATCATACTGAAGATATTTTTTCAAAACTAGAGAAATCGTAGAAAAATTTTCACAGAAATGAAGGAATGTCTATTTATTCACAAATTAAAGAATATTTTAAAACATAGGCATGTTTGGTTATCATTCCTTAGAACTGCAAATATGAAAACAGATTACCTTCAAAACACTAATATTACATTTATTATAAAACCTTTTAATTGGTCTGCAATAAACGAGCTTGAGCTCAAGCTGCGGGCTCGGGAACTTTACAGTAGGCTCGCTCAGACTCGGCTCAAACTGAAGATCCCAGGCTCGCGGACCTCTAGCAGAGAACATTACAAAGATCTTACACTACGGACAGTACCTATACTAGCAAACTCGCGCAAGCCGCTGTACATGGTGACCCGGCGTTTAGATCGAGTGTTCCTTCTAGGCTCTTCTGTTACCACCGCTCCCATCAGTCTGCCAAACACCAGGGTCATGGAACGAGGCGGATCACTGAAGCTGACAGATTTCTTCTGCACAAACAACAAAACTTAACACAACTCTAAAAAAAAAAAAAAAAAAAAAGATTAGACAAACTTAAATTGACAAGTATGCAATAACTTGAAGAGCAAATTCAAGATATTTAATTATCATACACTAGACACTATACTTTTAAGAAAATTGTTTCCCCTCACTTAAGTACATTTCTGAACATAACAGTGACTGGTATATTTCACTTCCAGGGTGAGGGTCCAAACTGGCACCTTGCCATTATATATTTTTTTTTTTCTGGCCAATTATGGTAATTTAATTAATACATGCAAAATGCATCATATTTCCTGTATTACTAACTTAATTTAAATTAATTTGTTCTTTTGCACATAATCAGGTGCAGTCACAAGACCAAATTTTTTCTGTGGCATGGCAGTAACACAATCTACAAAGACTCTTCTCAGGGAAATATATACTACTGTAAAATACATAAGTAAAAAAATCATAAAAATCACAAAATAATTAAATATACTGATGCGTGGCGTGTACTGACATTATTACTAAATACGACTTCGCCTCATCTTCACGTGATGCCACAACACCTTGAGCGGGGTTCGAACCCAGGACAACTTGCTTCCAGAGGTCACCAGCACGCCCCTAGGCAAGGGGCACCCAAGGACAAGGCAGTCAAAGCCGTCTATACCAGTATGTCAGACGTCACGTGTCTGTTAATCTGCGATAGAAGCCAGCAAAGCAGCCCAGCGCTGCCCTAAGCTCGCGGGAGCGATGCAACCCGCATACGGGGAGAACTGCACTTCCAACCTCCGCAAGAGAATGAAGCCTTCGCCACTAAGGGAGGAGCTACAGCCCGAAGACACCCGACCTGCCTTAAGAGCCGAAGGACCCGCAGCAAGGCCTTTATATAGGCAAGCGCACAACTCCGAAACGCCAGTTGATACTCAGAAACTCGCTCCACCACATCATGTGCTGGAGATATCTACTTAAACGCCTTCCTTACGAAGGACCACAGCTACTTTCAAGACATCTGGCAGACCTTCGCCTAGCAACCCCCCCAAGAAGTCTTCAGCCCCCTTTTACACGCACTACCACTTTGGTAGTGACACCCGAGTCCCTTCTGGACAACAGCATAGAATTTAGTTAGGGTCAGCTGTTATCATAGCTACCTAGATTAGACCCAGGTCCCCTTCACCTGGATTACCGTAGTTTACTTCCGTTACAGTTCACTGATAGCTAGAAGTTAGTACGGGCCACCGTGTCTATTCCTCTGGGGGATAAACAAGTGATCTTACCTGACCTCCGAGTACTTATTTCTAGGGTGACTGCGACTTGCATCCCAGTAGACATCAACCTACTAAGAAAAGCAGGAGACAGTGTCTTGGAAACATCTTTGTCAACATTAGTGTAGGACTGCGGGCATCCCTTAACCGGGTGCACGTACGTCGCAAAACATACCAATTAGACGGCCTCCCATACTGTGGACCGGGTACGCAAAGGTTACCTGGTGCGCACATACAACAGAGCCCCAACTACTAGTAACACACTCCACGAAGCAACTAGACACCCAGATCAGCCAACTCACTCCATCCACCACGCTGTTATTTTCACCGGTTGGAGTGATAGGACTGATTCTGGTGGCCTGACCCCATCTGGACCACACACGACAAGGCTAGACATCCCGATCAACCCCCTGCTCTATCCACCGGGTTGTTGTTTTCACCGGTTGGAGCCATAGGACTGAGTCTGGGTGCACTAGCCCTGACTGACTATACGCTCAGCTAAGGAATTCGTTGCCTACTCTTCCTTAGGTGATAGACCATGGTACCTACCCATATGCCCTTCACCCATAGGAGTGGTGCAAGACGAAGAGCTAAGAGGGCAGCTACNAGTCTGGGTGCACTAGCCCTGACTGACTATACGCTCAGCTAAGGAATTCGTTGCCTACTCTTCCTTAGGTGATAGACCATGGTACCTACCCATATACCCTTCACCCATAGGAGTGGTGCAAGACGAAGAGCTAAGAGGGCAGCTACTGCCTCTGAACCTAGCCAATTGAACTGCAACCCAGTGCTAACTGTCCTTTGCAGTCTATCCCCAAGAGAATGAGCTCAAACCAATCTTTCAGCCACCACACAAGACCGTCTGCGAGCCGCACCCGATCGTCGTGAACATTCGCCTGGGACTTCCAGTGCCTCCACGCATTGCCAACCTGTGCTTCAGAACTACAAGGACCGGCAGCCCACCGCGGGCGCCAACCAGTCTCGCCAGCCAAAGCACCACCACCGCCCCTGCAGGTAAACGAGTGTGTGTCTACACCAACAGTGCGGAGAACCGCTAAACCCACACCTGACTTTGTGCTGTGCTGCAGCCTATATAGCGGTTGGGGACCAATCAGCAGCCAATAAGTAAAACCGCACCACAGTTAGTTAGCCCGTGCTTCTGTCCAGCAAAATAAAATATTGTCTGACAGTAACATCATCGTCATTCAAACTGACGTCACGAGTCAATATGTATGTGTGTATATATACGGGTCGAACGTTCAAATTTAGAACCAAACCCAAACTTTAAGGTTATGTTCGGTTTGGTTAGAAATTATTGCCATATAAAATATTGGTTCTATTTCGGTTTGAAAAATTTACGAGAGTACGTGTTTGGTTTGAAAATTTGCCAGAAACGAACATAACTTTGAAACGAACTTACTTCACTTCAAAGAAGTTGAAAAATAACAACCAACACAACAAAAAATACCAAGTGAGTCATTTGTTAATTTTTTTTTGTGGCAGTGACAACATATCTTGAACTTTATAGTGTTTAAAACAGAATGCTTTCCTTTATTACTACGAAGGTTGTATGTATATATGTAGTTTTCACTTCGCACCTCGTAGCCAAGTTCAGAGGACCACTGTAATGGATATTAAGAACATAATTTGTAGACATGCAAGTGTGCGCCCACTGATTACTTTTTAGAGTCCATAATACACTCTCTTTTTAAGGTGGTTCTACATGTTTGTTTTTTGTTATATTCTTGAACAATTGAGGGCTGAACTGTGAAGGCACATATGTGTGAATAAAGTATTTTTAAAATTTTGGGTCGAGTTCGATGAATTATAGCATAGTTTGGTTCATGGATAGTTTTGAAGGTTCGGTTCAAGTTTGGTTCGATAAAAATATTCTAGGTAAAGTTCTAGTTCAGTACCAAAACCTGGATTTGTCCCACCTCTAATATATATCACTATTCAAGTGTAAACTCAAGGTTGCTACAGGTACTCACTAAAAAAATTCCCTGACTTTCCCTGTTTCCCAGAATTTCAAAACAAATTTCCCAGACTTTCTTATCAAATAGGCATGCTAACACCGACACTAAAAAATGAAATCCCACGCACAACGCTGTTGAAAAAAGGATAAATACATACAACCAAACTCGTGTGTGCCACAAATACTCCCTAGGTAACACAAGACAATATTAACAACATTAACTTATTTCAAGAAATATAAATCTAGGCATACCTTTGAAAAAAATTCCAGCATCAATTAATGATCCTTGGTTGGAAAATAATGTAATTGATTTTCAAATTACTTCTCACTGGCTTCGCATTATGCAGAGAACACAATAAAAACTAATCTCAAATTTTTCAAAGACACAAAACAAAAAATACAAAAAATAATTTTGAAAATTACTTGAGCATGATAAAAATGCCTACATAAATCTTCTGCAGATTGGAGGACACGACACTAAAAATTGCATTTATACAAGTAGCTGTCAGCCCCACAGATCTTCCTAATCTCTTCATTGACTGCATCAGTCGCCTGCTGCTTTTATAATTGAATTTTGTTAATAGAGCTAAGTATAAAAATATGATTAATGTAAAACCTTTAACTATTAAAAAATCAACTATGACAGGTATATGAAAATATTTAGTTATCTAACTTTACGCTGTATGCTACATGCATACTGCTTTTTGGCAAACATGTTGCTGTAACTAACAATAGGACGTACCACACTTTATTCACAAGACAGAGTAGGATTAAAAGGTCTGCGGGACTCGTCCCCAATTTTTTGCTATAAGTCGCAGCACCATGTGAGCAAAGTCCAATGTTTGAAAGCTTATAGCAAAAATCTTGGGATGAGTCCCCCGGACCTTTTAATATTAACTTATTAACCTACGTAGCTTTGTTTATAAGCCTCTGAACATGCAACTTCAGAGAACCCTTGTGAACAAATTCAGACATTTGAAAGCTTGTAGCAAAAAATTGAGGGCGAGACCCCTGGACCTATTAATATTTCTTTACACTACTGTCTTGCGAATAAAATGTGGTACATTCTATTAACCTACGTAGCTCTGCTTTTATTTTATAAACCTCTGAACATGCGACTTTGGNGAATAAAATGTGGTACATTCTATTAACCTACGTAGCTCTGCTTTTATTTTATAAACCTCTGAACATGCGACTTTGGCAAGAGATGAAGCAAACAATGAGGGAATTACAATTTTTCAGAAATTTTTCCTTTTTTCCCAAAAATTCCTGACCATTTTTAATTCCCTGACTTTTCCAGGGGTTTTATATATCTGTAGCAACCGTGAAACTTTCAGTTTATATAAAAGGCATTGAATATTAAATTTTTTTTTTTGAGAATCTATATATATAAAAATGTTGTACCCATTTGTTCGGGCGGGTATAACTCCTAAAAAATCAACCAATTCACACACGCACGCGCACACACACACACATGCGCACACACTAACACATAAATACATCTTTCAATTAATTTTGCAGAAATGAATACTAAAACCAAAATCTTTTATGCNGCGCACACACTAACACATAAATACATCTTTCAATTAATTTTGCAGAAATGAATACTAAAACCAAAATCTTTTATGCCACAGCAACGCGTGGCCGGGTAAACTAGTAATTTTAAAGTTGCCAAGGTTTAAAATGCTTTTATTAACATCAAATTGTGAAATGAATAATTTTTTGTGATAAAATATTTATCCATTGTATATGTATTCACACGTATGTTTTGAAATTAGTGACACAGAACATGCATCAATTATGTGATAAATGGGGNTCCATTGTATATGTATTCACACGTATGTTTTGAAATTAGTGACACAGAACATGCATCAATTATGTGATAAATGGGGCGCGCACGCTCTGTGTGTGTGTGTGTATGTGTGTGATTGTGTGTGTATGTGTGTATATATATATATATACTTATATATGTGTATGTATATATATAATATATATGTACACATGCACACACATATATATGNTACTTATATATGTGTATGTATATATATAATATATATGTACACATGCACACACATATATATGTGTGTGTGTGTGTGTGTTTATCAGAAAGAGAAGTGAAAAGTACAATTTTTAAATAGTGTCAACCAAAACTATGCAGNTGTGTGTGTGTGTGTGTTTATCAGAAAGAGAAGTGAAAAGTACAATTTTTAAATAGTGTCAACCAAAACTATGCAGAAACAAAATTTTTTTGTTACAAAACATAAACTTTTATTTTCCATATCAATACTCTGAGATTAGAACTAAAGCTGCGCTCAGTCAGTAAAGGAACACATTTACAACAGTCTTTCCATAGCATACCTTCGCAGGAGGTGAAGTACTATCTCTTCCATCTCTCATTCTTTTCAAACTGGAGTTCCTAGGAGTTGCAACTGGAGAATAAGTGTGTCTCTTCCATTCCTTCACACGAACCTTTCCATCAGGACTATGCGCTATCAACCTGGGAACCTTGTCATCAGGACTACGCGCCATCAACCTAGAACATTCAAAACAGTGTTGCAAACTTTACTTGCATTTGTCTACATTAGTTTAATGTTTATTAACACCACTTCTTTCAATTTATGTCCTGCGGTGACACCTAACCATTAACTCAACATAATGGCACCCCCACAAGGGTACTTCACAGCATCTCATTAAAGGCCAATTCTAATTTTTCCTCTCACTTCACAACATTGTGCACGTGTAATGGCTAAGCCAAAAATGTTAATTTTGACATAGCCAAATTCCAAAACACATCACCTCTGCAGCATGANGCACGTGTAATGGCTAAGCCAAAAATGTTAATTTTGACATAGCCAAATTCCAAAACACATCACCTCTGCAGCATGAATCATCTAAGTAAACCTATTATAGTATATTCCCAGTTTCTTCACAGTTTTTAAATAAAATCTTTGAGAAATCACCCATTGTATGATGCGTTTGGTTGTTTACTAAATACGTTATGTATCACAAGCCAGTTATACTTCTGTTAACAATAAAAATATTTTATTTTTTGTTAAATTTAATTTTTACTTATAAAGTATAATGTTTGATTCATAATTATTATATATAAAACAGGGAGAAAATAGGTGTGTTGGTAATGAATGGCTAATAAGAAATAGTTCTTATACAAAATATTAAACTGAATGCGGATGAATGCGGTACATTGTCCCTTTGGTGTAATTTTCTAGACCTCGTTAAGGTTTATTTGCATGAGACGGTGGAATAGCATGGCAGTAGAACTATAGGAGGGCTACAGAAAAGTTGGAAGTAACCGTGAATGGATTATATCAACTTTTTTCCCCACAAGTATTTTACTCTGCTGCTCTGAACCATGTTTGGATTTAGCTTATTTTCAAGTAAATATTGTTGAATGTCTTCAATTATGCTTTCACTTGTTCTTCACACAATGGTTTTCTACCAAAGTTTCTTTAAGTTTTCATGTGCACGCATACATTCATTTCTGGACTTGTTTCTTGTAGACCGCAAGAGTCTGGCAACCATAATCAATACCCAGAAATGAAATGAGAAAACAAGGAGACCAATAGAAGCATAGTATGCCAAAAGAACACAATCCCTATCTGCTCAGTCTTTGGCGATGTTTTGACAGTTCTCAGCTGTTTCGNTGGTGTAATTTTCTAGACCTCGTTAAGCTTTATTTGCATGAGACGGTGGAATAGCATGGCAGTAGAACTATAGGAGGGCTACAGAAAAGTTGGAAGTAACCGTGAATGGATTATATCAACTTTTTTCCCCACAAGTATTTTACTCTGCTGCTCTGAACCATGTTTGGATTTAGCTTATTTTCAAGTAAATATTGTTGAATGTCTTCAATTATGCTTTCACTTGTTCTTCAGACAATGGTTTTCTACCAAAGTTTCTTTAAGTTTTCATGTGCACGCATACATTCATTTCTTGACTTGTTTCTTGTAGACCGCAAGAGTCTTGCAACCATAATCAATACCCAGAAATGAAATGAGAAAACAAGGAGACCAATAGAAGCATCGTATGCCAAAAGAACACAATCCCTATCTGCTCAGTCTTTGGCAATGTTTTGACAGTTCTCAGCGGTTTCATGGGTGTATCTTTCATGCATTGCTAGTGACACTATGGTGCCAGTAAATACCATATGCAGTTTAAACGAATCTGCATTTTAAGGTTATGTACAACCTTTTTAGGTTTAAAATCCAAGTCAGCATTCATTGTTTTCCAGCATTCTTTGTATTTTTTTGCTGGTCCACTGAGAAACAAATTATCAAGAATTCACTGCAGTGTAAATACATTTACAGTTCTAAAATTGGGCAACTATTCTTCATTTCTTATTACACCGTCTTGTATAAACATCACTGCAGTCTTATTTAATTCAGTATCAAAAGTGTTCTACAGAACTAGGGATGGGTCGAGTATGCATTTCCCCCCCCCCCCGGCTATAATTTTGATTCCAGATTCAGAATATTTTGATTATTAAAATTAACATATGCAACGTAATACTTAAAGTGTGGAAACAATTCCTTCATACAAAAACATTTATTTTTTGTAAATTCCAAGCACAGTGACTAAGTTTATTTAGATTTTGTTGTATAGAGTATTTCGCTATACGCAATATTAAAAAGAAGGTTTCGCGGTATAGTTTAATATAGAGTGCATTGTTTTTATGACGAGTCATTTACTCAGAGAATCGACTTTATTGGTACTCATTTTAATGGAAGAATCGACGGTNTATTAAAAAGAAGGTTTCGCGGTATAGTTTAATATAGAGTGCATTGTTTTTATGACGAGTCATTTACTCAGAGAATCAACTTTATTGGTACTCATTTTAATGGAAGAATCGACGGTATCGAAGAATCGAAGAATTGAATCGACTCATCCCTACATAGAACTTTAGGATACAGTACACTGTTAATGTCAAACATCCCGTGGTATTCCACAAAGTTCTGCCACTTATTTGTCGAAACAGTGCAAAAATACAAGGGGCACACTGTACACACTAACAAATTGCAATAAACAGGCAGAATGAAGTAAAAAAACTCCTACGGTACTTACCCTTCATCAAGCTGGAGCTCTGAAGCGGACCGCCCATCGTCCAATGGTGCCGCGTCCCCTGAGTGAAGACGATTCTCTACCGAGCACTGTTCCGTCTTCGACATGTTGAGGATGTGAGCAGTGCGACTCTTGAGCTTGAGCAACTGACGAGGAGATCTGTTTGATGGTGACGTTTCACCATTGGCAGACCTCGTTGGAGATAAAGCGTACTTCAAAGGTGAGACATTGTCTTGTTTACATGCTGTTACAGCAGAGAAACTGTCATCTGACACAGCACTGTCCAACACAACGTTTCTGGTCACAAAAATGCTGACAGAGTTGTTAAGTTTCCCAATAGGCAATTTGACTTGCACATCAGTGTCAGCTGTCTGACCAGGCAATAGATTTTCACACTGTAAATTATTCTGAGAAGGCAAGTTGATACAAGAAGCACGAAGCAACGAATGAACAGAATTGAGCATCCTTATGCTTCGACTTACTGGCTTTGGTGGTGAGATTTTACCCTCGTCTGAAATGCCACAATGCACGTGATCTTTTGCACTTGGTTGCGAAACTTTACCCTCATCCGAAATGTCACTATGCATGCAGTCTTTTGCAATTGGTGGTGAAACTTCACCCTTGTCAGGAATGCCACTATGCTTGTGGTCTTTTGCAATTGATTGCAAAACTTTTTCTTCATCAGGAACGCTACTATGCTTGTGGTCATTTGCACTTGGTGGAGACACCTCATACTTGTCAGGAATGCCATCAAGCATGTGGTCATTTGCACTTGGTGGAGACACCTCACTGTTGTCAGGAATGCCACTATGCATGTGGTCATTTGCACTTGGTGGAGAAACCTCACTCCTGTCCGGAATGCCACTATGCATGTGGTCTTTTACACTTGATGGTGAGACTTTATCCTCATCAGGAACGCAGCTATGCATATGGTCTTTTGCACTTGGTGGCAAGACTTTACCCTCATCAGGAATGCAGCTATGCTCATGGTCTTTTGCACCATCACATACAAACCCATCTATAATATTTGAAATTTCTGCTTGATCATTGCAACCACACTTTAAATCTCTAGCCATTGATTTCAACACGGAATATGAAGTATTTCGGAGAGAAAACTTTCCTTTCTTATTCTTCCTTAAACTTCTCTTCACAGGACTGCTTGAAAATTTATTACTAGTTACAATATGACTAGCACCATCAACTTTCAGAGGGGAATTATTAGAGCCCTTAAAGGAAACATTACAGTTCTCAACACATCTGGCAGACTGAACATGAAAAGACATTTTCACCTCTTCGTCAAAATTTATTTTCTTGCATACAGGAGACTCTTTACCAACTCCAGATGGAAAGTGAGATTTAGCAGATTTATAAGTTGGTGAGAGCTTGAATGATGAATTAGATGCTAGGGCTACAACAGTTTTTTTATCTTGGTCGATAATCTTGTTGTCTAAAAGTGTCAGACCCGTCAACGTTACAGAACACTTTCTCAAATTTAGACACTTGGCAAAATCCTGCAGTCCATCCTGCGAACTCTCAACAAGATCTTGTGAAAAATTTTCTTCTTCAGGTGAATCACTTTTATGACACAAGCCTGGGGAAAATTTTTTGGTAAGCGGAACTCTGTCTACCATTATTTCACTTCCTCTAGATTTCTCTTGTGTTTTTCCATACATAATCTCATTTATAATTACTGTTTGGGCTTTCAGAGGTGATTTAGATTTATTTTTATTTCCAAAAAGATCTACTTCCAATTTATTTGCATTAGTTTTAATAGTAATTTCATTTTTTTTACGGCTTTGGAATTTAGAATTTTCAACAAAAGCACTTTTGTTGTTCCTTGTGGAGGGCTTACACTGGTTAGTTTCCGAATTCAATTTATTACTGTTCTCTTCCAGTTGACTACCACATGTCACTTCTGCACTGCCGCCTTCTATTATTTTTGGCAATTCATTATATTCTGAGTGTTCCAACGATAACTTTGAATGACACATACCACTAGGTGTTTCATTATTGCTTTCATTTATATCAATAACTCTCAAAGAATCTCTTCTTTCCTTCTTTCTCTCAACAGTTTTAGTTTGCTCTGTCCCTGAAGAAACTTCCTTAGTTTGACCATCTTCAATGGGTGTTCCTTCAGCTATGTTACTTGACTTTTCCTCCGATGAAACACATTTCTTTTGCAACATCTTGGAAATTTTTCTACTTTTAGCATCACCTGGTGACTTTGTTTTCCGCTTCACAGAGCCACACCGCGAAGTTTCGACACGTGCGTTCCCAACCACGTTATCTGCCAATTCCATTTCCTTGCCAAGTTCAATAACTGATTCATTAGTGTCACGTCCTGACGACTTACTAGCAACAGCTTTCTCGAAGGTACTATCACTTTCAGAATGGTTCCCTTCAAATTCTGTAGTAGAAGTGCTCTTGAGCATAGCAGTATTTGGTTTTGGCAGCTGCACGCATATTGGCAACTTTCTGCACTTTCTACCTCGACCGCCACCAGAAGACTTGGACTTGGAACCTGTGGCTGGTGAAAAGTTGGTCACTTGTGGTTCCATACCTGAAAATGTTGCATGTTTCAACTTTTCCCCGTTATCCACCGAATTATCGCAGTGTAATTCTGAAGGCCCATCTTCCGTCACAATTTCAGATATTTCCTTTGGTGTTGCTAGTGATGAGCTCCAGCTTCGTTTTCTATACTTTCTTTTGCCTTTGAAACATTTCTCATCATCAAAATTCATCGTATTAACTAATTCAAAATGCTTCCTTGCAGATAGCTGCTCTTTATTTCTNAACATTTCTCATCATCAAAATTCATCGTATTAACTAATTCAAAATGCTTCCTTGCAGATAGCTGCTCTTTATTTCTCCCTTTACCAGTGAGCACTTCATTTTTCTGTGGATCACTCAATGTCAACTGTCTGCCAAAGGAATGGTCAAGTTTTCCTTCAGGAAACTCAGAGCTGACATTCTCCGCTTNTCTGCCAAAGGAATGGTCAAGTTTTCCTTCAGGAAACTCAGAGCTGGCATTCTCCGCTTCGAAGGCATGCGCCCCGTCACTTTCTTCTCCCTGCAGTTCAGAAGTACTTTCGGTCTTCTTGCATGGATTGTCATCGCGGTTGCCAACAACACTCAAGGAAACCACAGCTGCTTTAGGTGACAAACTATTTACTTTTACACATGTTCCTGTATGATTCTGATTTTCTGAAAGTGATACACATTTCCTAGGTGAATTTCTATTGTCGACATTGTTTCTGGAAGGAAATTCAACACAGGAAAGTGCATTCTCNAACATTTCTCATCATCAAAATTCATCGTATTAACTAATTCAAAATGCTTCCTTGCAGATAGCTGCTCTTTATTTCTTCCTTTACCAGTGAGCACTTCATTTTTCTGTGGATCACCCAATGTCGACTCTCTGCCAAAGGAATGGTCAAGTTTTCCTTCAGGAAACTCAGAGCTGGCATTCTCCGCTTCGAAGGCATGCGCCCCGTCACTTTCTTCTCCCTGCAGTTCAGAAGTACTTTCGGTCTTCTTGCATGGATTGTCATCGCTGTTGCCAACAACACTCAAGGAAACCACAGCTGCTTTAGGTGACAAACTATTTACTTTTACACATGTTCCTGTATGATTCTGATTTTCTGAAAGTGGTACACATTTCCTAGGTGAATTTCTATTGTCGACATTGTTTCTGGAAGGAAATTCAACACAGGAAAGTGCATTCTCNGTACACATTTCCTAGGTGAATTTCTATTGTCGACATTGTTTCTGGAAGGAAATTCAACACAGGAAAGTGCATTCTCAGTCTTGGAAAGTGTTTCATTATTTTCAAAACTGCTTTTCATTTTACTTTTGCCACAGTCTCCATGTCGCATACTGTTAGGTGGACTGTCTACAGTTGATTTTTTCTGCACACAGTTTAAAAATTTAGCACCAGGTAGCCGTTGTACTTTCTCGAATACAAACTGTTTACTTCTTAAAAATTTTCGTTTAGAAATTCTGCTACTACGTCTTGTATTATTTGCACCCTGGCTTTCCTTCTCTGCGACTTCACAAGGCAGAGATGGACTTTCCTTCAAATTCTGAACAGGTGAATTGGTGGATGAAGTGTCTTCTTGTGGTCTAACACCATCATTTGCTAAACCAGAGCCACCTATGACAGAATTATTTGCCTCGGATTTTTTTATTTCCGTCACTAATTTTTTTTTAATACGNCTAAACCAGAGCCACCTATGACAGAATTATTTGCCTCGGATTTTTTTATTTCCGTCACTAATTTTTTTTTAATACGGTCTTTAAGTATTTGAAAAGAGGTGACATTTCTTGTTACAGAGTTTGCCTGACTGTTACTCTTGCTTACATTCAACTGTGATGCAAGAGCAGCTGCCAAGGCTGAGAAATCATCATCCAATAGCTTTTCAACTGGCCCATTTTTGTCATGTGCATCAATTTTGTTTGAGATAATANGGCTGAGAAATCATCATCCAATAGCTTTTCAACTGGCCCATTTTTGTCATGTGCATCAATTTTGTTTGAGATAATATTATCCACCAGATTTTTCACAGTTTCTTTTTTTTTAATTCCATTACGTTTATTGTCTGAAACATTTTTGGTGACAGTTTCAAAATTTGAAGTTTCTGAAGAAACAGGCACCTCATGAAGAGAAAAATGATCTTGGTCTCCATTACATGTATTTCTCTGGTCGATGATTTCGTTACCAGTGCCAATACTTGCTACGAATTTCACAAATTGCTGGTTGGCATCACGTTCAGTCTTGCTCAGTTTATTTCCTTTTACACTCTTGACAGGAACGCCAGATATCTTCCTGGAACGCAGCTTCCTCCCAGGACTCGGAGGTTTTGCTACATACATGCAGTTTTTAAAATTAATCCTGTAAGGGTTGTTTTTCTTTGGACGTGACATTTTACGACGACGTGATTTACCAACAGGCAAGTCATGATTGGTGTGCTTAGTCGAATTTGACAAGCCATCAGGCAACAATTCTGTTGGTAGGCATTGAGTTGATGTGAACATGCCGTCCGGTAATTGTTCCGATGGTACTTTTTCCACCACCACATTTTTTTTTGGCACCTCAACAAGTGCTCTATTACTGTGATGAGAAATAACACTTAACAGTTTTCTCAATTCTGTGGCCACAGCTTCAGCTTTCTTGAGCTGAGGAAAATTACTAGCAACATTCAAACCATTGCACAAGGGACTCGCTTTAACTTTCTCTGTGATACTGTCGCAAGACTGCAACAAGCCATTATTTGGTACAGACTCATCTNCAAGGGACTCGCTTTAACTTTCTCTGTGATACTGTCGCAAGACTGCAACAAGCCATTATTTGGTACAGACTCATCTCCCAATGCTACACCACTGGATGGTGTAGTGTCTTCAACACCAACAGCATCATCAGAGACATTGTTCTGCTTTGCAACACCTGCCTTTGGACACACGTCTTCCTTTGCTTGTGTATCCGTTTCCGTAACACAAGTTTTCGTTGTACCCGTGTTGGAATCCGCTTTTACTTCTATGCTGCTTACAGCTTTTTCCATTTCACCCTTGGACGCTTTCTTCACAATGCCTCTACGTTTCTTCTTTTCTTTTTCTGCAATAACTTCACTTATTGCATTCTTAAAGGTATTAATGTTTTTATTTCTAGCCTCTTTTGAATCTACAACTTTTTCCAAGTCTGAGCTTGATTTTTTTACACTGTTCCCGTCTTCATCACTGCCAACTTTGTCTTGTGAAACAGGAGTTTGTGCAGCTTCAATGCCACCCTTATTTTTTGTGGAGACAGTTATCCCAATTTCGTGTGAGACAGCATGTTCCATTACACATGCAGAAGCACTTTCCGTACACATAGAGCTGCAAAAAAATATTTGTACACATGAGCACAGACAAAAAAAAAACAACAATCCCTATGAAAACTGTTAAAAAAAAAAATTTAATGAAAAGAAAAAAAAACCACTGCCAAAATTTTTAACAGCTTTCAAAAGTTTTTTTGCAGAAAACTATAGCTTTAAGGGTTAGTAAATAAGAAGTGGAGGTTCACAACAAGTACAAAACACAGAGAGTAATGTGGATAAAACTATAAGGGATTGGTTTTTATCGTGTATTAAACTAATGAACACAATGATAGCACCTACACTGAAACTTAACTATGTTCTTAATTAAAATANGCTGCAAAAAAATATTTGTACACATGAGCACAGACAAAAAAAAAACAACAATCCCTATGAAAACTGTTAAAAAAAATTTTAATGAAAAGAAAAAAACCACTGCCAAAATTTTTAACAGCTTTCAAAAGTTTTTTTGCAGAAAACTATAGCTTTAAGGGTTAGTAAATAAGAAGTGGAGGTTCACAAGTACAAAACACAGAGAGTAATGTGGATAAAACTATAAGGGATTGAGTTTTATCGTGTATTAAACTAATGAACACAATGATAGCACCTACACTGAAACTTAACTATGTTCTTAATTAAAATATTATATCCTACGTGAGGTGAATGGTTGTCATGATGAATGATGAAAAGAGTTGGAATTTCAGATGACATGTGTAGAGGTGGATGTGGATGCCTTTAGAGTTTTCCTGGGAAAGCCCCAGAAGTACTCAGTCGTTGCCACTTGTTTATATTGTCTGACCCTTTTTTAAATAATTAAGTAAAAAGTACAGAAAAAATAAACCTGTCTAATAAAAATGCACCACAACGGTAATTTTCATATCCAAAACACATACGGCTTAAGACGCCAGCTTGCATGATGCATTACCACTTCCTTTCCCTTGGCCAGATACTCTAGCAAAAAAAATTTGGAAGGATTCTCTACACAAGTATAGAAGTAGGGTGGAATTCTCACATAATTTACTACAAAATAATATTTTATTGCATACTTTTCTTGAGAATCTATCAATTCTCTCTCCTGTGAATCCTGTGTCAGATCTTCATATAAGGCAGGGATGTCATCTCTGCGTTTCCTCATCATCTCTCTTTGATGTGCTGTTAAAGGTCGCTTCTTCAATGAAAGCGGTGTTGATGGACTACCCTGAACAAGGATAAAAACAAGTCGTAGCAACAACAGCTGCAACTAAAACTAGAGCTACAACAACTACCACCACCCCACTACAACTACCACCCACCCACTATCACAACTACCACCACCCCACAATCACAACTACAACCACCACACTACCACAACTACCACCACCCCACTATCACAACTACACCCACCCCACTATCACAACTACCACCACCCCACTATCACAACTACCACCACCCCACTATCACAACTACCACCACCCCACTATCACAACTACACCCACCCCACTATAACAACTACCACTACCCCACTATACATACAGCAATCAAAGTCTCAAAACTCTGTTTTAAAACATTACCATTCTGTAACATCGCAAACTTCTCTCTTCATTCATTTTACACATTAACATCATAAGTCCTATTACCTGCTCTCACATAATAACTAACTACAATATCAAGAACAAATTTAAATTATCAATTATTATTAATAAACAGTGCAACTGAAGAAAGACAACCTCCTATTACTTTACTAGGGAGGGCGAGCATGTGTGTGGACGCATTCCACATGATAAGAGTGCAAGGGATTAAGGAGAGATGGAGTGAGTGTAAGTTCTGGCTTTTTGGAACAATTTGAAAGCCCTGTTTAGAATTATTTTCAGCCAATTTATATCTTTCTGCCAAGTGCAAATATAAACATTGCTATTTGCTTCACTTTTCGCACACATTGTTTACATTTNCAATTTATATCTTTCTGCCAAGTGCAAATATAAACATTGCTATTTGCTTCACTTTTCGCACACATTGTTTACATTTCTTTGCTTGGAAAAATTATAGTCTACTGAATTTACCCAATAAATGTACAAGTGATAAATAACTATGAATAAAATTTTCACTTTCAGAGCCCACAAATCCAAATTGCTGTACATACCGACTCAATTGATTCCTATATTACAAGCAAGTAGATCAATAATTACAATACTTGCTCGATTTTAAGTTGTTAAAAATTGCAACCCACACTTAGATTTTTAGGGGAAATCCTGGGAAAAATTATTGTTACACATTTGAGGCAGTACGTTGAATCACCACTTCAGTAGGAAATTTAATTTCTGTAGGAAGTTTAATTTTGCCTTCAGTAGAAATAATTTTCCATTAAAGAAAATAAAAAAAAGAATTTTGTGCTTCTGAAAGAAAATAATTGCATTGCGTGCTTCTCTCGAGCGGCCAAGTTCAATTAATTTATTTCAAACAGCTTCACTACCGCTGTATTTCCATTATATTCTGCAAAAATATTCACATTCATTTTAAAGAAACAAAAAAAAGTGAATGTTTTTCTGTCGCTATTAATGAAGGATTGTGTTTTAATCCCATTATATATGGCAGTGCTGATGCACGCACAAACATTTGAAATGTAAATCGCAGCTATAGTTTGGTATTGAAAACTCAATTCCAGTGTAAACGACTGCTATTTATTTGACAATAGCTTCGATTGCATTTTTTTAAAGAACATTGCAATTAAATTTTTGAGCTATACCACTAACGGATTGCTTTCCCTTAAAGATAATCTGTAAACTATTTTCAAGAAGCCAGATATCTCATGAAATTCTACGATAACGTAATTGATGGCAGCGCTGTTCCGCCAGCATGTTGTTGCAGCATAATCCACTAGATGCTGTTACTCCAATGTGCAATTGTTGTGCTTGCCGCTAGATGGCTGTGATGTTATGTACTCCACATGTAGTTGCTAGGTTTCCTGCTAGATAGCTGTGCTGTTCATTGCAGGTATACAGCGCGTCACCTTAGATCTTGTTCTCGCAAAAACACATCCGCCCGATTGGCTACCACTGTAATTTCTGTTGTTTTTTGGAGGACGTTTTTCACTTTGCAGAGCATATATACAATATTCGTTACGAAATTACTTCAAAAAACATACTTCACGTCCTGCATACGATTCAGTCTGTAGAACAAGTCAATTCTATGACCAATTNCAATTTATATCTTTCTGCCAAGTGCAAATATAAACATTGCTATTTGCTTCACTTTTCGCACACATTGTTTACATTTTTTTGCTTGGAAAAATTATAGTCTACTGAATTTACCCAATAAATGTACAAGTGATAAATAACTATGAATAATATTTTCACTTTCAGAGCCCACAAATCCAAATTGCTGTACATACCGACTCAATTGATTCCTATATTACAAGCAAGTAGATCAATAATTACAATACTTGCTCGATTTTAAGTTGTTAAAAATTGCAACCCACACTTAGATTTTTAGGGGAAATCCTGGGAAAAATTATTGTTACACATATGAGGCAGTACGTTGAATCACCACTTCAGTAGGAAATTTAATTTCTGTAGGAAGTTTAATTTTACCTTCAGTAGAAATAATTTCCCATTAAAGAGAATTTATCTCTCTCTGCAAAAAAAATAAAAAAAAAATAAAAAAAAAATAAAAATTTTGTGCTTCTGAAAGAAAATAATTGCATTGCGTGCTTCTCTCGAGTGGCCAAGTTCAATTAATTTATTTCAAACAGCTTCACTACCGCTGTATTTCCATTATATTCTGCAAAAATATTCACATTCATTTTAAAGAAACAAAAAAAAGTGAATGTTTTTCTGTCGCTATTAATGAAGGATTGTGTTTTAATCCCATTATATATGGCAGTGCTGATGCACGCACAAACATTTGAAATGTAAATCGCAGCTATAGTTTGGTATTGAAAACTCAATTCCAGTGTAAACGACTGCTATTTATTTGACAATAGCTTTGATTGCATTTTTTTAAAGAACACTGCAATTAAATTTTTGAGCTATACCACTAACGGATTGCTTTCCCTTAAAGATAATCTGTAAACTATTTTCAAGAAGCCAGATATCTCATGAAATTCTACGATAACGTAATTGATGGCAGCGCTGTTCCGCCAGCATGTTGTTGCAGCATAATCCACTAGATGCTGTTACTCCAATGTGCAATTGTTGTGCTTGCCGCTAGATGGCTGTGATGTTATGTACTCCACATGCAGTTGCTAGGTTTCCTGCTAGATAGCTGTGCTGTTCATTGCAGGTATACAGCGCGTCACCTTAGATATTGTTCTCGCAAAAACACATCCGCCCGATTGGCTACCACTGTAATTTCTGTTGTTTTTTGGAGGACGTTTTTCACTTTGCAGAGCATATATACAATATTCGTTACAAAATTACTTCAAAAAACATACTTCACGTCCTGCATACGATTCAGTCTGTAGAACAAGTCAATTCTATGACCAATTNAAAATTACTTCAAAAAACATACTTCACGTCCTGCATACGATTCAGTCTGTAGAACAAGTCAATTCTATGACCAATTTAGCATAGTACATATAACTTACTCAATTTTATTACAAGTCTTCTCAAAATTTTTTTAAAACTTACTATAACTTTTACAAATTGGAAAATTAGTATTTTAATTTAACATATATATTATGAATGGCACGGCCGTAACAGCTGAAAACAATTATACACACAAATAGTACAGATGTACTAATTTTTTTTTCGGATCAAAAAGCTGATGGTAATTCTAAGCTGCACCCTTTTTCTTTTCAAAAAATTTTTTTGTAAGAAATATACAGCTTAAAATTAAATAAATATGTTATCACCTCAAGTAACAAAATAAGAGGATTTCCTATAATTTATGAATTGGGCAACAACACTACATTACCTATGCAAGATTTTATTCAGTAGTAACTAGTGAGCAGAATGTTTTTTGTTCGTTTGTGAAGCAGGGATTGTGATAGTACCCAATTCTCGTAAAAAGGTTTTCTCTTCTTAGTTTTTTGTAACAAAAATTGCAGTAAAAATTTTAAAATGTCACGGTGGCAGCAAGGCAACATAACTTGGGAGAATGAATACACATTCTGGACAGAAAAAATGCATCTTGTTGGGTTAAGAATTGTTCCTAGCAAATCCATATTTGAAAATCACCAAATGGCAAATTTAAATAGCAAAACATTTGGAGTCAAAATAAAAATTAAAATGTTAATATNATATTTGAAAATCACCAAATGGCAAATTTAAATAGCAAAACATTTGGAGTCAAAATAAAAATTAAAATGTTAATATATAGCTGCATTTGGGCGCTGTGCCTTTTTTTGTAAGCATCACGTATTATTTTTAGTTTATGTGTATCAAAACACTTGACTATAGTATATTATTCTATTCTCTGTTTCTTCAAACTCTTTGAATCAAACATTTCAAAAATAACTCTGTGTGAGACGTGTTTGGTTGTTTCCCAAATATGCCATGTAACTTACACATTTTATACTTCTGTTAACATAAAAATATCTTATTTTTGATTAAATTGAAATTTAGGGAGAAAATATGTCTGGAAATGCCTAGAAATAAATAAATAGTTCTTATGCAAAATATATCAAAATGAGTGCTTACGAACAGGGTGCAGACTTAGTTAAGCTTTGTTTGCATGTGACATAGGAATATCCTGAAAGTAGAACTTTGGCAGGACTTATGAAAAATTGGAAGTAAACATAAATGAACTATAGAAATCTATACTTCACCAGCCGGATAACGTACGTAAGGATACACATTCCGTATTTCACTTTTATTAAAGCATTATATAATCTTTTTCACAATTACTTGTTCAAAAATTTATCCCCAGTAAACTGTCAGTTGCAATGCGGCTCATGTTCACATCTTCTATATTTCATTAGTTCTCAAACATAGCAAGCACAGCAAGAAAAATACAGCTGTTTACTTTGTGCTCGAGTTTTAGTCAAAAGTGTACAATCAATACACCATCACAGATTTTGTCGCAAGTGTAAAAGTTAATAGTTTTGTTCATTTTTGAAATATGCAATACTGACTTGATGACTTTTTTTCTTGTTTTGTGGCTGCAAATTTTTTTTACTTATGTCAACAGATAAAAAACAAGTATAATTTTACAGTGCCGATTTCAGTAATAAGTTGCATTATTGTGAAGAAAAAAACTGAAATATTATGCCTAAACTGCATCCCCCCCCTCCCACACACATACTAAACCATACCATCGCCAGACCCCCGCAACATTACCTTAGAGTGGGCTCAAGGAGGTCTGCTGCCGCCTGAACACAGGCAACCCAAGAAGCATGTGCACCTGCTTTGGCAACCTGGTTGCATTCTGCCCTTTGGGAGCAGCCTACTAGCTCGGGGTATCGAACGTGCACCCCGCTCGTGCAACGGGGCAACAAGCTCTCTCTTCTCCACTCCATTGCTCTCCCTGCCACATTTGCCCTTGGCCGGATGGGTATAAAAATTGTCCTCCCTCCTTCATTCGCCCTCGGCTGGATGGGCATGAATATTGTAAAGCACAGGCACCAAACGTCTTCAAGACTTGCCTGCAAGAGCATCTGCCGTACTCCGCACACTAACTCGTGTCTCTCAAGATGTTCCTACGAGTCTAAGGATAGGGAGTTCATACTGCTGTATTGGCACAACTGCGCATTGTTACCAGTGACAATGTAGCCTCCCCCGGCACCGCTGAGGCCGAGAGCAAACCCTCGCTACGAAACAGACTCGAAGGAGACTTAGTTACCTGCGATAACTAAGTTTCTGTAGGCTCTGCTGGGAGTACCTGTAGTAAGGCATCCTATCCCCCTAGGTGTACATGCACCCCCCAACCAAGGTTGGATGAAAACATTACCCAACTCAGTTCAGCATCTGGCTACCATCGATAATGTTGCTTCTCTGTGCATCCTTAAGTCGGAGAGTGGGACTCGCCACCATCATGTGGAGAGACGCCCACCATTGGGGAATGAACCAACCCTTAAGTACTGGCACCACAGAGAGGCTCCGTCTCTCTGGATGGCCCATCCTTCCCTTACACACAGTTTATGCCATCTTGTCTACCTATCAGAGCTTGCCTAAGTCTGAGCTACTACCTTGCCACATGCCCCACCATAGAGCAGGGAGGGCAAAGGGAAGATAGTCGCTGNGCCTAAGTCTGAGCTACTACCTTGCCACATGCCCCACCATAGAGCAGGGAGGGCAAAGGGAAGATAGTCGCTGCTCAGACTTTACGATGTGGGTCAGGAGGCAGACTGTCAAAGAGTCTACACTCACTCACATACGGAAGCTGCTCGTCAACAGTCCGAAAAGAACACAGCCACTTCCACCTGGCAGACANGCTCGTCAACAGTCCGAAAAGAACACAGCCACTTCCACCTGGCAGACACCATTACGGACCAGCAGTACCAGCTCAGCAGGATCGACATACCACCCAAGATACTTCAACGTACTGAGACCAGTAACATCCTTGCAACCGAATCCATCCAAGTGTTGCCCAAGAGTTCATCAAGCCTACTCCAGTTATGCTAGCTTGCATTCCCTGGGCAACTTTCACCAGATAACCCTTCTACTACCACAACTGCATTTGCCCCAACCTGTGGTACTATTCGCTACACTGCCCTCTCGGCATCTTCACAGGCTGAAAGACTAGTAATAGAATTACTAGGGAGGAGCTGCGGCTGTTGAACTACCCCGTGAACAGAGAAACTGCNTGCATTTGCCCCAACCTGTGGTACTATTCGCTACACTGCCCTCTCGGCATCTTCACAGGCTGAAAGACTAGTAATAGAATTACTAGGGAGGAGCTGCGGCTGTTGAACTACCCCGTGAACAGAGAAACTGCTTCCACAGGCTCCCCCTTGGAGCCTGTGCAAAAATCAAAATTCAAGTGAAATAGTTTAATGAAGTTGGCAATAAATAGAAATCCAAATTGTATCAGTGAAGACTGAAATATGAATTATTACAGCACTATGCAGTTAAAAATGTATGTAATAACAAGTAAACTCTTCAGGAATTATAATGGCACCAAAATGGGTGGAACAAGCAAGGTAAAAAAAAGAAGGGTAAAAGGCGGAGTTGTTTTTTTTTTTGCTGCTTGCAGCGTGCATCAGTGTCGGCACTGGTTGGCGCTGCTGCCATGGGGCGGAGCGTGGAATGAGCCGTGTTGCAAACTACAAAATCTAGCCAGACATACTACATATTGATTGCAATAAAAATAAAAATATAGCAGAATCTTGATTATTTGGACAGGCAATTACAGTATACATAGTAATGCGCAATAATGTCTTATTAAATAAAGTTGTATTGAAGACTGCCATCTCTCCAGTGTGTGCTCGCACTGTTGTACACATTTGCCATACCAATGGTAGAAAATGCTTGCATAACAATGCTTCAATTACAGTTTTACAAAATGGCACAAAAGACCTTCCTAACGGTTACCTAATTTGACACTGTACATTAAGTATATTTTATTCCATATCTTTTTTTACCACATTATCCAGATCCAACGTTGAATAAAAATCCAGAAAAACAAGAATCCACTGTACATAAAATGTTTTATTATTAATGGCAAACTGTTTACATAAAGTGTTTGCATTAAGTTAATCAAATTCACCATACAAATTTAATCTTTCTTGCATTAATTAAATTTTGCACGTCAACCAATTAAAATTAAACTTTTAATTTCGGCTATCCTTTATGCATATTCAATTGTTTGATTGCCTATACCTATGACAACCAAACTTGTGAGTTAAATATAAATGGCAAGAGTTAACACACACCTTACTTCACACAGACCTACACAGGCTGACACTGGCTCATAATAATAAAACATAACTTGTTAGAATACAGTCAATCTTAAAAATGAATACAGTTCCTATGTTATAAATAATAAAAGAAAATTTAAACAAACCTTTAGGACTGTGACTTGAGCAGTTTTATTCCGTGGTGTTGATTCTTTGCCTCCCTTCACTGAAGATTTAGAGTCTTGTGCACTGTCAATTTGCTGGCCAACATTTCCAGTAAATTTAGACAAGAAACTGCCAGCTAGCTTTATTGGCTTCCCCTTAGACTGACTGTCTTCATCCACTTCATCTTCAGCAAAAAGGTCAGGATCGTTTCTACAGAGCTCGATGGCTTTCATCAATGAGGTGGGAATGTCAAGAGATTCCAATTTGAAAATGTCTTGAACCTTTTCTGTTGCAAACTTAAAAGCATCTCTCTTCACCTGGTGATTGTGGCTCTTCAGCGCAGCCGACGTAAGCGACACGAGGCAGTCCGAGACCTTCGGCAGGGTAAAGTGGCTCCTGTTGGCCACCACAAAATCGGCACAACTAGACCACAACTGACGTAACTGGCGCGTCAGGTCGGGCGTACCAAGCGGCAACTCCAGGAGGGAAGCTGCCACGGGCGCCACCTGGAGGAACACTGCTTCCGCGTTGCCAGGACACCCCAACTTGAACAGAGAGCTGACCNAGCTGCCACGGGCGCCACCTGGAGGAACACTGCTTCCGCGTTGCCAGGACACCCCAACTTGAACAGAGAGCTGACCGAGTGGGCAGCCAGTGTCGCGACCTGGCTGCAGGGCTCCTCCCACTGTTCAATGCTCCTCACATGGGACGCTACCTTCGAAACCACGTGCAGCACACTGGACACGTTCGTCAGAGGTTTCTCAGACTTTGTTCTTGTCAACGAATTTGATCGCTCTGCAACACCCACAAGGAGATGCACAGAAATACTTAAAGTATTCAATTAAATTATTCAAAAACCCTAGTTAAAAAATTAACAAATATCAATCCACCATACCGTAATTTTCAGCACACCAATTAGGCAACTTTATAGTATGCATCATGGAAATAAACCAATTATGTGTTGAGACTTACGAATAACTTTTCCTACTGTGTGTTTACGTGCACTGTGAAACTTTTTAAAAGAAGAATTATTATATGATGCCAAATTCACATGCTTCATTTATAAATTACTGCAACACAAACTGCAGAAGTGACTATTATGCAAATGCAATAACAAAGTCATTCCTGAAGAAGTTCACAATTTTTAACTTTGTAGGAGTGGAAAAAATTATACAAATGGAATTTTACAGTTGTAAGAACCAAGTTGAACATGATAACCAGAAACTATAATAAGNGTGGAAAAAATTATACAAATGGAATTTTACAGTTGTAAGAACCAAGTTGAACATGATAACCAGAAACTATAATAAGCAAGAATGTTACAAGAGAGTTCTACATTAACTTTTTCACCATAAAGTAAGACTTACAAATTTAACCATATAGATATTTTAAAGGACCTTTTCGGCATTCAGTTAAAAATACAGCAGAACCTATATCATTCATTTTTCAGGGGACTGCCAAAATTTTTTCATACATGTTGAACTTCAATGGATGTGGACCATATGTGGATGAACCAACAACAAAAACTAACAATTCAAATATTCATGTTTAACTAACAGAAAACAATAAAAATGAAACACTTAAAAACATTCATAATACACGAATAAGATATTAGACAAACATTCCAACTAGGGATGTAACGATTCAACTTTTTTTTTATTCTCGATCTTGATGCCGATACCTCTCTCGATTCCAAAAATCGCTATTCTTTTAGTTACAGACAATTACTTTACAGAACTAAATACTGTATAGGAGGGAGTGAAATTTAATTATTTACACTAGGCCTACATTAGTAGTAGGCCTATTACTAACAAATAATATAACACGAACAGTGGGAGCATACTCATATGAAATTCCAAAAAATTCAAAAAAGGCATTTGAAATAATATTGAAAAAACTAACAAACACACACACAGATATTTCGTCCACATTGTTTATTTGAAAATATTTCCAAACTTCACTTGACATGATAAATGTTCACACACACATGAAATTATTAAAAAATTTGCAAGAATAGCATTTTTGGTAGTAAAATGTGTGTACATTGACACAAATTTACTCAAATTAACTTTCAGTGGAATTTTTAACGTCCGTGAACACACGCTTTGAATCACGTGTAGCTAAGTAAATTAATTATATTTTTTTGACATAGCAAATTTGTTATGTTTGAAATATGTCAACGTCCCGGCGACGAGTGAGCACAATACACAATTAAAAACCAACACATTCCGAACAAAAAACAAAGACAATTTGCTGGCGTATTAAGAATTGTTTTAACCAATTTAACCATATTAAAATACACCATGTTAGATTTCAGTAAAATAGTTAAACATTTGGAGTCTAATCAAACATTCAACAAGTACTAGCCTATTTTTACGTGGATATTTAGGTTATGTATTTCGAAACTCGCGTCCCATATCAACCAGCAATTGATACTTGCAACTTATAGATGTTGCTCGCATACAAGACAAATTCAGTGCGCACGGTTTACCGTTAACTTCCTAATAGTACAAGTTTGCAACCAGTTTTAATTAATTTTCGCAATAAATAACTGGTGTTAACGTTACATAATGTATGAAGTTCAAAAATTTTTTTAGCTTACGAAACAATCTCTGAAATCTGAATAAGCGGAAGAATCCAAACTTTCTCAGCAATATTTGATTCATCAAATCATAATTGCTTACGTAAAGAGTCGATACAAAGTTTCTCGCACGAAACCAGACTTGTATTTTAGTTGAAACAACACATACAAATGTGAGCATAAATTTTCCCCGAAAATATACAGAAAAAATTATTTCCAGCGCAACAAGAAAATAGTTATGAATTCCCTAATTTTTTCCCGAAGTTTGGGATCCCGCACACCCCTAGTTTTAGAATGTAACTAAACTTGCTAAAAACAAAAACTACCAACTCGCGATAGAACTGAAGCTACTAAATACTAATTTACTAAATGGTAAATTTGAACACGGCTAGTACAGTTTTATTTTCAGATTATTTCCGCATCTCATATTTTCTCGCACAAAATAATTTTCCAAGAGTGATTCAATTACTAGGCATGTGCGAAGGTCGTTTTTTTAAATGTGAAGCGAAGTCGAAGCGAAGCTTGCATCATGCAAAGGAATTTCAAAGAAAAATCAAAGTCGAAGGATTAAAAAATATATATATTAATTTATAGTAGGCTACAGTTTTCAAGTGTATTCAACTCATTGTACTGTTACTGCCAAAAAAATGTATGCCTACTATACACTGAGCAATGGAATAAAACACATCCTAATCTTGTACTGCTGAAAAACTGAAATATCAAAATCTGCCAGAAAGTAATCATTATACATTTAGATACCTACAAACATTATAAAAACTACCATACCCCATTTGGCACCACCACCGCACAGTGATTACACTGGGTGGCTATCAACATTTGGCCTCTTCCCTTTCCTCCTCCAAGGACCCTTATCAATGTCAGGCTAGATAGTAAACTTGCTGGATGATGGTGGCATTAGGGTCTCAGAGCAAGAGAGTTGCACCACTTTCACTGCTTACAAGGAAAGTGTGCAGTTCTTCCAAAAAGACATACGTATGTCAGCCGAACTCCCACACGAGATAAATGTGTTAACTGTTATGACATCACTGCAAATGTCAAAATTAGAAAGGCAAAGAAACATGAATTTTTCGAGACAGNAAATGTGTTAACTGTTATGACATCACTGCAAATGTCAAAATTAGAAAGGCAAAGAAACATGAATTTTTCGAGACAGCAAATACACACTGTATTTATGTTTTGTTATAAAATGTACCATGTAAGTTGGCCAGATTCTGACAGGTCTGCAAAAGTAGCACATCTGACTACGTATCCTTCCGCCATCAGCTGATCGGCCACATGGCAACACTGTTATTTATTTTCATGCTGTTATTATCAGCCGATCCCCTTGTCAATGTACTGTTCGTGGGACGTTTTAGGCAAACTTGCTACTCAGAAATATGTAGCTGCGAATGTAGTAATAGTAATGTGTACATAAATCATTAATCAGTAAATTGTTATGTTAAAAGGCAAAAATATAAATAATTAATTTAAAACTTAGTAACTACAAAAAAATGTAATGCTAAACAAATTTTAAGATATTTTAGACCGACATCTGTCTAAAAAAAATTAGTAGGTTATAAAAGTAAAAATATAAAATCTTGCAAAAAATTTAATATTTGCTAACTTTTTTTAAATTTGTCCAAGACAGTGAATTTGGGATAGTAACATTTGCGAAACGGTAGTTGTTACTATTATGATACGTTGGACAATATAGCTAATATATTTGAGTTGGAAATATGTGACGTGGAATAACGTTAGAATTGCTTAAAAACTATTCACGCGTGTCCCAAATTTCTTCGGAAACAAGGAAATGTGTTTTCGGAGAACAATATGGCGTATAATTTACGTAGACGAACGATTGCCTGCCGAATAGAAATTACTAGAACTCAAAATTACTATACACAAAATATGTTACTTTAAAAATTATGCAGAGCTCGCGAAAAATAAAACTATTGGTATCTGTTCGTAAATGTATTATATATCGCATACTAACTGGTTGGTAATGCTTCGCAAAAAATCTGATAGATGGTGCGCGCAACATTTCAGGGTGAGGTCAGAGCCGCTAATTTTGCTCAATAGATTGCGTCTTTTTAAAGTTGATTGTTGTTCTATTACTGGTTCGAAACGACACAAATTTGAAATATATTTCGTCAAATTATTAGAAAAAATAATTCAATAATATTATGCAATATTTCTGTATGCTTTTGGAATTAATATCAAACATGCAAGGAAAGCCGGGTAGGAGAGGGGGTGATAAGACGTGAAAAAAGGTTTTGAAATTGCGTTTTGTTTGGATATGGATCATTTTAATGTACCTTTCATTTTGAACATCTATACATTTCTACTTTACCACAAAGTTTTTTTTCTAACACTAAAAACAGCTGTTTTATGACCACGTAAAAGGAAATGTATTAATTAATCTAGGAACTCTTTCTTATTGCGTATATTCTGCTTGTCTAATGAGCGTCGGCAGTGCACTCAGAATAGTCAGCGTAATATTGACTTTTGTTCGTTCATCAGCAGATACAGGATTTTGTAAATGGCACTTTGTTTGTTTCATTTACTCGAGTTGCCACTCACTGACTGTCAGAATCTGGCCAACTTATATGAAATGAAGTATGGCCGGTCACCCTCCTATTAAACAGCCTTCCACTGGTGTGTGTCAGGCATTACCATGTTCCCCTAACAAGAGAGAGGAAGAGAAAGAAAGAAACAAAGGAAAGCACTGGCATGTAAAAACCTTTCTCTCCTTCCCCTAGCTTTATGACTGACACTCCTGACCCTCGCCAATGTCAAGCTGGTAGATTATCTCAGCAGGGTGGAGCATGGGATAAAAACTTGTAATGTTCCCGCGGCTCGTTAACAACAATTTACATATATTACAGCCTCACAGTTAGGCGCCATGTTGTAACGTTGCGGACTTGTTACAGTGCCGAATGTTTACGTTGCCACGGCTTGCCCTCAACTAGATCAGAAGGTAGAAACACGAGACTCTGTACAGGTGACGCCGCTTAATTAAAAAAAAGAAGTTCCACATTAGTTTGCTTTATACTTTATTTATCATTGAAGTTTCACAGTGCACAGACGACTTTCCAGTTTGCAGAGTACGAACTTTCATNGTTAGACCAGTGCAGAAAACCGCACCACAGTCGTTTACAGTTTATTAATGTCTCAAACTTGCATCGCAAGACTAAGTTACAAAGGCAGGAGAGATGTTCGTTCCCTCCTGGCACCCTAACGACCCACGCCCTTTCGAACTGGTGCGTCTTCTCATGTCCGACGCATCCTCCTCGACGGTTGGCCACTTTGTTCCTATCTGCGATAGGCACCACCAGTATATATTAGGCAGGCCTATCCCCCCCTTCTCCTAAGATAAGCGCATGGCATCCGGCATCTGCCAGTAGCGTCATCCAAAACTACGCTGTGTCCCGCGCTCACAACATGTTATTGTACCCGCAACTGCGTCACAGGAAACTAAAACTGTTGACACCGTCCACTTCCAGAGAACCGAACGTCACGTCGCAGCCGGAAAGTTTCTGTATAATGCTGACGCATAACCAAAACAACAACTTTCGAAACTAGATGGTAAACGGACTCCTGTTACAACGTAAACAGCAAATGTCCGTCCGATAACCTTCAAAAGCACACGTCTGCTCGATAAACAAACTATCACGGCAAATGAACCACCGCAGCTTTAACTTTAAACCTGATAAAATATTACGAAGCTTTCCAAAGCTAAATACACACGAAAGAATTTTACACCTGTGTCCCAAAAAATTAAGAATATTGCGTCATTACAAACTACAAACTTTGTTTGAAAAACAGTGTAAGTTGGGCCTTTTTTCCATTGAGATTTAACTTTTCCCAGCCTGCTTCCTTCCACTGTTAATTATTCGCAATTTTCGCATAAGGTATTCGAAGTTAGAATGTGAATAATTCGTAAATTACTATTTGCAACTATTCGAAATTTTGAATATCGCACACCCCTATTAATGATACTAGCTGCTGGTTTTGATACTAGTTTCGGTAGAAAAAACACTTGGTGAAAACACATTGCACTCACTTTTTGAAGGCATCTGTGTGGTGATGATGGAATAGGGGACACAGTTCACTACATCCCTGACTGCACCAGCAAAGATCAGCAGCTGCTGGGCAGTTGGAGTTGCCTTCTTGAGGATGCTACAAATCTTGCCACTGATGAACTCCCCAACCTCATTCACGTCCACGCTCGCACACTGGTGTGCCTGGCTGACAAACACCGTGTACAACCGGCTCCACGCGTCCACCAGTTTGTCTGCCTGCACACAACAACTATACACCTCAAACACTTGTAAAGAATATTCAATAGTAGTGCAAAAACGTTAATAATATACACAGTGCTTGGTGTAAAATTATCTGATTCATGCCAGCCACTGGATACACCCAAGAAAGTATAACCACAAAAAATAGGCGCATTTCAAAATGTAACAAGTGAAATAAATTGCAACAGGTTCCACTCCTGGTCATCCACTGTGTATTTAATAATATTAGTTTGAACTTAAAGACATCCTTTCATGTGACTGTATATAACTTTACATTACAATTTTACATTTAAAAAAACAGCTCTCTTCGTACATAACACATGTCATCGACAGGTTTGTGCATGCTGAATAAAACTGTAGAGCATTAACTGTATATGTACATTTTGTACAAATTAGAATCTAAGTTGAATCAGTACCGGCCCTTTTGGANTATATAACTTTACATTACAATTTTACATTAAAAAAAACAGCTCTCTTCGTACATAACACATGTCATCGACAGGTTTGTGCATGCTGAATAAAACTGTAGAGCATTAGCTGTATATGTACATTTTGTACAAATTAGAATCTAAACTGAATCAGTACCGGCCCTTTTGGAGTTTTTTGTCAAATCTCTATCACACATCTTTGTATTTTATTTTTGTGATTGACAGAGCACAGGACATTGCTTTGCTAANTTTTTGTCAAATCTCTATCACACATCTTTGTATTTTATTTTTGTGATTGACAGAGCACAGGACATTGCTTTGCTAATTTTCTAAAATCTGTATTAATTTATTATTATTGCTAGTGTCATTTTTGTAATCAAATGCCACAAAAAAATTACTTATTTCTTGCCATCAGCCACAGGTTAAACAAATTATCACAGTAAATATGCAGTGAAGCTCTAATAATTTGATAACGTTTCACAGCTTTTATTTACACCATGTCATTAAAAGATTTTCATTAAAAATTCTGAAATGGAACTGACAGCAGGGCTGCTACAGAATATGAACATTTAATTACCTTGACTATCAGGTTTTTTCAGAAGAAATTAAAAAATTTCCAAACTTGTTATGCATTCATTTTTAAAAAATATTAACGAAAAAACACTGGTTTATAAAATGTGATAAAAAAATAAACGTCAGGAACATACTGTTCCTGAAATTATTTTTTGGTACCCAATAGTTTTCCAACAAATTTATTGCGCTGTTAATGAGAATGTTTTGGCTGTAGGAAAAATTCTGTTACCTTAAAGCACATTCCAAATTTATACTTCCAGACCTGCAGCAACCCGGGGCAAAAAGTGGATAAATCCAAGATGGCAGGGACTGATTCCCTTCAATAATTTTGCACAACTGTCAAATTTAAAATGAATAGTTTATAAAAAATTTTTTTAGTAAAGTGTTGTCAGGTACAATCAGAGAACAAGGAAGCCAGGTGGGTCTTACCTGCTCCACACACGCCACATGGTAGCGGTGCAGTGGGAACAGCAGCACACTGTAGATGCACAAGAAGTCGTGGCAGGCATCACTGCCCTGGTTCACATCTCCTCCGGCCATCGCGAACCGCAGCAGCTGCTTAGCAACCGCCTGCCACAGTTTGAGTGCGTGCTCTTCACTCAGCAGCTTCTCCTGCACGGCCACGTCGAGGCGCTTGACTACCGCCTGTGTGAACTGCAGGCTGCCGGTCACACCCGCACCCACACACAGCTGCACCACCCTTTTGAACAGCGACCGGTGCCTGCAACTGCCCGCACACTCACCATTATACACCAAACATTCACTTCCTACTATGTACCAATGCTAACCATTGTCTTAATCTTATGGAAATGGAGTTCCCTCTCCCCTAGTTTTACTTGAATGCCCCTTATACGCAAGTTGTATGTATGTCGGCTTAACATCTCATCGACAGCGAGGTCATACAGATGGAGCAAGTTGCTAAGAGAAGCAGGCAAGGGAAAGAATCAGCCACTGCCCGTAGTAAGGAACAATCCCAGCCAATCAGGATGGCCAGATAGGGAATCGAACCCAGGTCCTCCCGAATGCTATTCCAGTATGTTACCACTGTGACACCTTGCTCAGTTTATATAAACAAGTAATAGAATAAAAGGGGTCTGTCAAAATTTGGTGGCTAACCTCATAAGTTTAGTTACATAATCTGACGTAAAAAACATGAAGTACTTACAGCAAATCCTTCTCCATTACAAAGAGCAGGGAGGGCGACAACAGTAACTCGATGAGGAGGAGAGCAGGTGTGCCGTTCATGAAGTCGGTGGAGCCAGCATCGAAGGCGTGGCTGACCAACACCTCAGCAGGTAACTTTTGCGAACCCTCCAAGACTTCCTCCAGAAGACCACCGACGATGTGCGGTGCCAACCAGGGGGCAACCTTTGCCTGGTCAACCAGGCCACGCAGCACACGTTGCACATCTCTGACCATTTCCACTACCTGACTCTCCTGGGTCTCTGCACTCCCACGAGAGTCCACTGCCAAGCAGACATGCCGCAAAAGGGCTTTCCATAGCAGTTTCACTTTGCACTCGTGTTGGGAGTCTTCAGAAATTAGAAAAATACATTCCCCCACACCAAAAATTAGGAGATGCGAAAGAGAAAGGAATTTCTTTGCGCTGTCAATAACTGGTACAGATAAGGGTGCCAAGTTGGCAAAATTCTCAGCAATGTCGGCCTTTGTAGAGTATGGTTCAACTTTCAAAAACTCGTAGAGTACGAACATCAAAGTGGAATGATTGGCGGGATCAAGCTTCCAGTGTGACGGGCAGCCATCTTTCTTGCTTGGACTCTTTTCTGGGGTGAGCGGAGGTGTAAGGAACGGTTGACCACCGACAATGCCAAAACAGAACTTAAAGAACGGGATGACAACGGTATCCAAGCACGAATCAATTTCTTTTCCCAGGCACTGAATCAAACACCACCACACCTCTATCTTTTTGCGGTAGATTGCAGACGTCTTATCATTCCTCACCAGAAGAGGCTGGTTAAGAAGTTTCAGTTTCCTCTTCATGAGATCGCTGCCCCTTGAAGAAAACTTCTCTATCAGAAACTTCCAGGAATCGAACGCTAGCAGGCGAGTGGCTGGATCTGCAGATTTAAATGCCTTCTCAGGCACCGAGAGGAGGCGATTGAACAACTTTACCAAGTCCGTAGTGCTGCGCTCGGCCTGCAGTTCGTTCCCAATTAAGTCTATTGTAATGCACCACAGGTCACACCAATCCTGAGAGCCAACCAGTGCTAACATCACAGGGACGTACCTGAAAAATGTATATTTAATTATTAAAAAATCTGTTTTCTGTTGAGGTACAAGCTTTCCTAGATTGTCATGATACATACATAACTCGTATCCTAGTGCTTTCATTTAAGAATTATTAAATATTTGGAGCCTACTAAGGAACNGTCATGATACATACATAACTCGTATCCTAGTGCTTTCATTTAAGAATTATTAAATATTTGGAGCCTACTAAGGAACAGAAATTTAACTGCCCTCTCCCTCTACTTGGTATGCTTCTCTACTGGTTTGCACACGGAGATGACAGATCATTTGATACATAAACAAGAACTGCAGTTAGCAATCTCTCACTTCTGTGCCTCAAAACATGCACACAAGCTACAGGTGAACTGAAAAGCAATTTAGTCACAAAAAAAAAAAAAAAAAAAAAAANGTCATGATACATACATAACTCGTATCCTAGTGCTTTCATTTAAGAATTATTAAATATTTGGAGCCTACTAAGGAACGGAAATTTAACTGCCCTCTCCCTCTACTTGGTATGCTTCTCTACTGGTTTGCACACGGAGATGACAGATCATTTGATACATAAACAAAAATGCAGTTAGCAATCTCTCACTTCTGTGCCTCAAACATGCACACAAGCTACAGGTGAACTGAAAAGCAATTTAGTCACAAAAAAAAANAAAAAAAAAAAAAAAAAAAAAGGAAACAATTATAGACGTACTAGTTTATGCATTTAACAAGACAGCTATCAATTGAAGATCACAAACGCCAACAAAAAAGAAACACTAAACAGAACCCTAAATAGTTCACAACAAAATACACAAAGCATTTTTTTGTAATCTGTTCTAAGATTGTGATTCAATCTTTACAGTTACCTAGTGTGATCTTTGGTTGTTTCTGTTTGTTTTGTGTATTCTTTTGTTGGAATTTGTGATCACTATCTACTTGATAGCTGTCATGTCAAATAATATATAGTATAAGAATAAATAAAAATTATTAAGACCAGGTAAGCATTATACTTTCTGCAACGTTATTCTTCTCCATTGCAGAAACTTGGGACATATCAATCCAACAAATTTTCACTAAATATTTGAAAACAGTTTAAACCAAAATCAAAAATACCGGGTGAGTATAAAATAATGCACCAACTTTGAAGGTCTATAATATCGAAACCAAACAACTTACAACCTTAGTTGACAAATCAAATGAACCGTGGACCTGTGAAGTTTGTTTAACATATCTTCATAACTGTTCAATGTGACCACCACGAGCGGCCCGAACGACATCTATGCGATAATCAAACTTGTTCCACACTATTGTCAGCATGTCTGGTGTTAAGGTTTGGATGTGCCTTACATTATCCCTTTGACCACATAAGCAAATAGAAAGACTAGTTCTTTTTGGGGACACGTCAGGGCCTCACCGCAGTAAACAATATGTGTACAGGAACATTAACTGCTGTATCATAAGTAACACACATGGTCTAAGTGTGACAGAATCAGCCCCAAATTAAAATACTGGGCTAGGCCAATCTCACAACTACCTTTGAAAATACAGAATTAGTTAAAAGACTCAAAAAATATCTAACATACTTACTTATCTTTGATGTCATCTTTGAGTGATTCCCAACTGACAGTTTCACTATAATGTAATTTACACTTGACCAAGGTTTTGAAAATGTCCAACGTGACAGATCGCACATGCCAGCTCTTCAGAGAAAACAGCTGAGGGAGCAACAGTTTCAGCCAAAAATCGACATCTGGTTGTACTCTATACAGAAATGCTGGGCCTCCTTTTAACACCACAAGGAGAACCCTCAGAGCAACCGTCTTCAACGATGCAACCACTTCGTCTTCACCGTCAAGGTCCACACACTTCCTCAAAAAACTCTTGAGCTTGTCGTAACCTTCATTTGACAAGAAATACGCAACAACATGCTCCAAGTCTAGACTCGTGACATCTTGGAGCAGGTTGTGAGCTGTGTGCAGCCTATTGGAGTCTTCGTCCAACGACTCTACAATGTCTATCACTCTGTCTATGCATGTTCCTATCACCTCGGCTCTCGTGGAAGTCTCCCAAATGGAGCAGGAAGCCTTCATCACCTGGCCGAGCAAGAACACGGCTTCCCCAGCGAGGCCGAGGGAGCTGTGGTTGCTGAAGCAGTCCAACAATGCCCTGCACAGATACCTCGCGGTGGTGTTGTCCAGGAGGCCATCGCAGTAAGTGGCAAGCACGCTGCAACACAACAATGCACATCTCACAAACAATGCCCAACAGACTACGTCAGTGGTGCACCACATGAAGGGCATCGTGTATCACATCTAGACCTCCTCGGGGTCTAAGCTCAAGCTGCACTCGTATATGAATGGCTCCATCACATGACCCAAACACAAAACGATTTGGGAAAANAGTGGTGCACCACATGAAGGGCATCGTGTATCACATCTAGACCTCCTCGGGGTCTAAGCTCAAGCTGCACTCGTATACGAATGGCTCCATCACATGACCCAAACACAAACGATTTGGGAAATCTGTGAGCTCCAATTAAACATATCTAGACAGTATAAGGGAGAACTATCTTGGGTATGTAGAGCACGAGAAGGCTATTCACATATTATGAGAAGTGTGTTTCAAACAAACATCATGGCAGATATTGAACTGGCATTTCTGTACAAATTATGGAGTCTACAGCAAAATTATTAAAAAGTAGAGTAAGTAATAATGCATAAAATGCAGCAAAATTACAGTATAAAGCACTGCAAATATAATTCATCATTCCACGCACACATGTAAATACACACTTATGATGCATTCTTGTGAAGCTGTTCTGATAGCCCAGTGGTTAGAGTAACATCTTGTATTTTGCATTCCACGGGTTAGAAATCCAAGGGAACCAAAAGTCTTTTGTTGCATGCCATTTTATTCAAATTGTAATATTTTAATCATACAAGTATTAAATAAGACACTAACGTAAATACCATAAATAAAATAATAAATCTATCTATGGATTGATGGAAAAATTGTTGTAATTGTATTAAAAATATTGATTTCTTTGATAACTTCTACTGTAAAATAATAATCAGCACGTACCTAAAGCATTTTGCCTTGGGTAAGTTTCTTGTTGACCGAAAATATAAACCATAAACAAATAAGTAAACTGTAGAAAACACAATTCTTACATAATTTGAACACAAACTTGTTACTTGCAAGCTACTAAACGTTTGCAGCCTGAATGAAAACTGTTTGGAGTGTTTGGTAACACCTCACAACTTAGACACTTACTGTACAGAAACATACATACTCTAATGTTACAGCTGCTGCTAGTATTTATTACTGACAAACTAGAAGAAACCTTGCACATGTTGTTTTAAGCAACTAGTCGTGTTTCGTGAAATAATCTACAATTAGCTGTTTAAACTTAAAACAATTTGCTACATGGTAAAGTTCATTTCATATAAGAAGGCCACATTCTGGCAGTCAGTGAGTGGCAACTTAATGTATTAAAAACAAACAACGTGCCATTTACAAAATCCTGTATCAGCTGATGCACGAACGAACAGAAATTAATATTACGTTGGCTATTCTGAGAGCAGTGCCGACGCACATCAGACAAGCAGAAAATACGCGGATAAGAAAGAGTTTGTACATTAATTAATACATTTTATTTTACGTGGTCATAAAACAGAAGTTTTTAGTTTTAGAAACAAAACTTTGTGATAAAATAGTAATGTATAGGTGTTCAAAATGAGATGCACTTTTCAAGTTTACAGACTCTCCAACCATGTGCTGCCATCTTGTGAGGGATAGGGGCACCATCTTTTACAACACGCCCTTCCACGCTATCTGTTATCCATATCCCGAACTACACCCAGAAACATATTATAGTTTTATTGTTTTCAAAATAACGTACTTACGCGCATATACAAATGGTTATATTTTCCCGCGAGCTCTGTATAATTTTTAAAGTAACATATATTTCGTGTACCGCGTTTACGAACGACCCTACACACGTCCACCAAGCTCTGTTTAAGAATGCAGCGCCACCCAAGCAGTTCACCAATTGCCACATGTAGCAGCACCTCCTGGCCACATCAAAGCCTATTCTTGACACGACAGTTGATGGCGAATGGATACATAAACGAAAAGACACTGCGATTGTCAACTGTCAAGAATAAGGCCTTCTTATATNCCAGTTGATGGCGAATGGATACATAAACGAAAAGACACTGCGATTGTCAACTGTCAAGAATAAGGCCTTCTTATATGGTACACAGTATAAGAGGCTATTAATGATTTATCATAATTTCATTATAAAAATTAACATGGGCAATATACTTATTTGTGAAAACATTCACTGAATAAAGTTTTTGTGTGACGGTTTAGGGATAGTAGAGCAACGCTGGCCCACAACCCCCCCCCCCGCATAACCAGGGTAGAGACACGTGTCTCGAAGCAGGTGAACAGCCAGAACGGACCGCAGTTACACATGTCTTGCTGCGTAGGACTCCCTGCCACCCCCCTTCACCCCCCTAGGCCTCTCGCCTGCCCGTGAGATCTGTGGAGCGCAGAGGTTTCATGCGATATCACCAAATAATCATGTGTATTTCGCCTAAACTCAAAATATACGCACCACGGAAGAAATAGCTGACGAGCTGGATATTGGTGCCGAGAACACCTCCCTCCCCCCTTAGCTAACCACAGGACAATGTGGAAACGCACCGAAGAAGTAGCTGACGAGAGTAAGCTAGGGGCGAGGTACTCCCCCCCCCCAATCCCTTCAGGAACCAGGACACGTGTTTTGAAAGGCATTGTTCTGCGTTCTACCACCTTACCCCCTCACCCCCTCCCCCCACAAGGCGACACGTGCCGACAATTAATGGTGGAGGCTGGCGAGCATAAAAACCCCTTTTCGAGAGTAGTGGGGAATCAGTTCATTAGTACCGCGCAGAGAGGTTAGATCAGTAGACCATTGAGCAGCCAGTTGAAGATCGCCGCGCAGAGAGGTCAGCCGCGCCATTTTGGCCGGGGGGCAAATCGGACCCTCGGCCACGTCAGTAGAACATCACCACAGTGAGACGGCAGCAACAGCGGGCCTTTGCCAAAGGCCGCCCATCACCGGAGCTCACCCACCATAGCTGACAGCACCCGCAGCAAGAGATAAGTATTCAGTACACCGTCAAGAGAAGACCCCCCTCCATCACGAAGTCGTTAGCAGTCAATCCGAGTAACCAAATTATTAGAGTACCACACCTCTCAAGTGTTGTTGATGTTTATTTGTGAATATATCCGAGACAATATATTCGTCCTTAAAATTGAAACAGCCAAAGTCTACATTATTACAAACCCCTTAACCTTCAGACATCATATAGTCTATGCCACTAAGCATTAACAAAAGACGCTACGTACTTTTTGGATGAGTAAAGTGGCTTCCCAACTGTGGGGCCTAAATAGCGTCAATATCATACTTAATTTCCACAAATTCCAAAAGAAAAGCTCATTTGTTATTTTATTTATTTCAACCATTGTTTTTATAAAGCTCAGGTGGAAATATAAATAATCATTAGCAGACACTTTGAGGCTGAGTACACGAAACCTGTGATTGGCTGTTGTGCACAAGAAACTTTTCCCAGCCAGTTACACGTGTGGCAACATGACAAAACAAAACCCTCTTACACCAGCATGTCACTCTCCTCGTACAAGGAAGACGTATGTGAGAGGCAGATGACTGGAGCTTACGACGACTGCCTCACATACGTTGCAGCTGTGTGAAACATCTCAAACAAGCTGCACTAGCACAATCTCGAGCTTAGACTCCCTGGAAGTACGTTTTTGTTTACCATAATATGGAATTTAACAAAATATTTACCTTAGTGTTCTAAGGCTAATAAATGGAATACCAACCCACATGATTAATAAACATCTACAACATGCACAACAATGAAGGCACATTATTTCTAAAAGTAACTGAGTAATCCATATTTCATAATACCAAAATCTCACATGCACAACTACAGTAAAATTTTGCAGTATGAAATTGTGTGGATGTATGTGTACACAATGTCAATGTACATAATGTGTATAGGCCTACTAATCTATCTATCATTTGTGTAATTAAGAGTGGTTGCAGATATTGGTTGTATTTTTCTGAGTGTTCCTATGGCTGTAAATTCTTACAAAATTGGTGAAACTGGTGAATTAAGTGATTTATGGTTTTTCCTACGAAGTGATACTGTGTTCTTTGTCTTTTTGGGCAGTTTGCCTTAAGCCTTACTTTGTGCCTAATAATAACATGTTCTTCTTCTAAACAGTCTCTAGTAATGCTATGTTAAAATGTTTGATTAAGATTAGGGAAGAAAATAAGGATCAAAATGACAGTCCCCTATAATATCTATGCAAGTTATGGATACACACTATATTTCATAAATGAAATGCTACCAAAGTTCATTTCACGAAAGTTCTGGGTTCTAATATAGTAAACAAAGTGATTTAAAAAAAACTTGAAAATTTTATTTTTATTGAACCCACTAATCTTGAAAATTCAAAGACAATAATGTCTGATCAAACTTCTGTGTGTTCTCAACATTACAATCAAATATAATTTATGCAAATACCAATCTAAGCACAGGAAAATCCTGAAAAATTATTAGATAGATAGGAGACAAATGAAATAAAAGGAAATTAAATGTGGTTATTCTATACAGGCTTCAGATAGGTGGAATTTAAATGTCCGGAGGGCGCCAGATAACCAATAAGGGAATCCGCTCGGGTTAGCAAAACTCTTGAGGTGGGCCACCGCTGACAAGGTCGAACTAAAGAATAAAGAACCCTGTGCCCCATGTCTTACAATGTCATGTGTGGTGGCCGACATATCTTTGGCGTCAGATGCCTGAGCGCACGCACTTGCCAGACTGGGGTATTGTGGCTCCCCAACACGCAGTTTCAATACACAAAACATAGCACTTCAAAAGACAAATTTACACTGGACTTACATGACGTAAGCAAAAAATAGATTGCAGATAGCTTTGAGGAGGGTCAGTCACCCTGAAGTCCTCCACGAGACTGGAAAAAAAGCACACGCACTGCAGTTTGGTTCACGACACTAGTTGTATCACTGAAGAAATGGGGCGGTACAGAAAAATGAAGCGGTCGTGGAAGGAGACCCCGCATTGGCCTATGCTGCAATTGCGCAAGGCTTCTCACATACGCTGACAAAATTACGTTACTAAAAAGTGAAGTAATGCTAGAGGGGCACGAGTCTACTCTGGTTGGGAAGCAAACTCGGGGGTGCACGAGAGAAAACGACAAGGTTCCGATGGAATTAGTGCTATTGAACTACCTGGTTGGCGCAAAAGTTGCTTCACCCCAGAGCCACGATGCACGTGCCCGCCCGGATGCCAGCTCATGCTAGACTAAAGAGTTGTTGGCGCAGCGATGGCAAGATGGCTGCCACCACCCGTCAAAAACATAAGTTCCCTTAAATAAACTAAAATGGATGAGATGAGAACACAAAACACTGGATGAAGCATTTAACATTTACATGGCGTCAAGTACTATTGATGTGACGTACTGGCAATAAAACTTATGTATTAATAATTAATATAAAGAAATTTATTTGCATATGAAAAAGACTTTTTATCATCTGGAAGGAAGGAACACACATAAAACCCTTTCACATAGTAAACAATTTACACCTCATTAAATTAAAATTGAATTTTAATTAATAGACATGTAAAATTTTAAAAACAAATTTTATTGTGCTACAGTTTGGACTTGGCATCCAACTAATAATCAAATGCACACTGTTCTAATTATTTATTACTGGCACGTATTTGAGATGTCACTTGTGGCTTGAGTGTTCACATATTAATGAGTCTTTGATGCATTAGTTAGAATGGTAAAATATTACATAATTTCTCGTAACTGGAAACCCACGCGGTCGTTGCTTCACATTAGCACTGAGGCTGTGAACACTGATACTATTTGTTACATTCATTTGTACACTGATTGTAATTACTGAGGGTAATAACGGGATAGCAGTTAGAGTTATTATTATCATTTCAGTAATCACGCCTTGTGGCGTTGCTAGGCGTTCCACCGACTTGGGGAGTGTGCTCTGGATGCATGGCCTTTGGTTGTGTCGCGCGCGGCCAGTAAAACGGTGATGACAGTTCCTACCTTGGCCGGTTGATGGTGCACGAGGGTCGACAATGGCTCGAGGGGAAGCCGCGGATGGCGTCAAGAGTTTAACAGTATGCTGCTCTCTTCACCTAAAATGTTTACTATCCGTTCCTTTGTATGAATTTATTTTTCTTTGTGAACAGACTGTAATGTTGTATGTTCGTACTACATTTACGTACTGTCATGGAAGGATGTATCAAGCTCACAGATCATATATTTCAGCATCCTCAATCTAAATAATTTTTTTATATTCATCCTACCATTTCTGAAGAAAATGTGTTGTGTATACAGATCTTGGTTTGAAATTAAAGAAGTGCAATTTAATATTTAAGATAGAACTTAAGGTACTACTTAAAACTGATGCAGATATCAATATTTTGAAGTAACCTAGTCAGGATGCTTGTTACAGTGTTTTATTAATGTGGTATCAGAATTAGAAGATTCTCAAGAACTGCCCTCTCTGGATGTAGACCCTTGACAAGTAATACAAGCAGCCCAAGCTCACTTTCTCCCTCCCAGGAAACAGTAACAACCTTTACATCTTTATTTTGCAGGTACCCTACATACACAAATTAATTTTTTACGGCCCACCACTCCTACAGTCCTGCTCAACCATAACTAAGCCTAACTCGCTGCAACAAGGCAATGTAGTGTAGTGGAGTGAATTATCTCAATATTGAGGTCTTGAAGAGCATATGAGGGTGAAGCAAGGTGAGTATGGAGCAGCTGGAATGCAAGGGCGGGAGGGAAACTGGAGATCCCTGAGAAAAACAGCCGACCAGCGGCATCGTCCAGCACGACTCCCACATGTAAAAATCTGGGAGCGGCCCTGCCTGGAATCGAACCTGGTTCACCTAGGTGGGAGGCGGGTAGTCATAACCAATACACCACCGTGGCCCGAAACAAGGCAATGAAAGTAATAACAATACCAATTTCTAACAATAAATCAGTATATGATAACTCCCCAACATTTTTGGTTATTTGCAAAGTATGCTCGCACAATAATTCATACTATATAGGCACTGTGAAAGTAACAAATATTCACACCTACACCTGCATTCTTCTATTGCAAACTGACAACAGTCAGGCCAAAACCGCACTTAAAATTGTTGCTATTACCTCACTGACACATGTAAACCATGTAAGCTTACCAAACTAAAAGAACAATTTCCCTGCATTATGCTTGCATATTAAGCATCAATCTGTGATTTCAAAGAATAAGACACCACAACAATGTGTTAATTTTCACAACACATTAGAATGAATAATAGTTAAATTCGAATAAACAGTGGAACAGTAACTTACCTTTTGAGCTGTTTGAATTGCACAAATTTCTCTTGCTCTGTCGCCTCGCCATCCTGCAGAATAGATGCTATGTGTCCAATATCGAGGGATGTCATATTTGCGGCATCATCAGCACTCAGTTCTACCTAGACCGGAAGTATACCACATACATTACACAGCAACTCGCTAATGACTGCAGTGTGCGCTGTAGAAAAATTTCCATAGTAAATTTTGACAAAGCAGAATGATCCTTCCTCCAGCTGGCATCCATCAGTACGGCATTCCTCAGTAAGGAAAAGTATCCCCCCCCCCTTCCCAGCCTGCATTTTTATTGATATTAGAAAAGTACCAGGATGTTGTAAAGCCATTTTATATGATGATAGCTAGCTTGCTATAATGTCTGGTTCACTTCTCGAAAAAACCAACTTTGTACATATTATCATTTCTTCAAAATAACATTGAGTTGAACCCAGTGAACAGGCTCACTAAAAAACACAAAACATAATTTATCTTGGGTGTTTTTTGTAAACAATCACGTAGGGCCTATCTAAAATAAACTGGTGATATAATTTGTTTGTAAATGAAACATGATCAGGATTTTAATTACAAATTATGTAGATTTTTGAGTGCAAATTGTGGGTCAGTTTGAATTAACTACATAATTGTGATTTAAAAAAAAAACACTTTCAAAATAATTTATCACAAAAAATTTGAAATTTTTTAGCGCAAAAAGTTGTATTTTCACAATTCCCCCCTCCCCCCCCCCTTAAAAAAACCACCTTAAAACTGCACATTTGATATGTTTTGACTCATTCACAATTACCATCCTTGTTTGTTTTATTTCACAGAAACTTGTTTAAGCACTTAATAATTTCTTGTTGCTTAGCCATCTAGGTGAGCAGCTTAAAAATTGAGGACCGCCTAAATTCGAGTGAGAAGCCACTAGGTCAGGTTCAGTCAGCATGTACAACACGCAGGCAGCATTCTAATAATGTGTATCACAGGTCAACATTGTTAGTCACGTTCTACTGTGATGGCCAGTAAAAATGCATTCTTGCCTCCTCAGCCAATGCCAGCTGTTGTTGACAACTAGTCCACAACGTACCAATTTTCCCTTTTGCCACTATGGAGAAAGTAATAGTATTTATATTGGGCCATGACTTAACGTCAAAATTCATAGTTTTCAACACCTGACAACATTTCCGCAATGTAATCAATATGCGTAAACCATATCCGCCTAATTTAAATCAAAACGAACTCGGTAGTAGCATTAGAAAGCCACAAATTGTATGCTGTTGTGGAGATATTCTGTCAATACTTAAGTGTAGTAAAAAAAAAATAATTAAGTTTAATAATTATAAACTTTCCAAGTTGACATAAGTTAATTCAGGTTTTAAACAAGATGAGGTACCAGTAATGAAAGCATGACTGGCATGCCTAATAATACTCTTGGAATATAAACTATTGTTACACCACTGCATAGATAATGTAATATTTGCATCAGCTGAAATAACAAGGCTCATATAGCTTCTTTGATTCCAAAAATTCTACACACTAGTCAAATTTTACCCTGCCAATATAACAATGGTAACTTGGAGGAGTCAAACATTACTGATCGCTGACCAGTCAACACTTCCCACGGGGTTAAAGTGGTAGACTCGTGAACAGTGTTATTCAACTAAACTAACACCCTGTACCAGTTGGCTGCTATTCTGCTGCCAATATTCAACCATGGCTTCCACCACCTTAACACGAACAGTAAACCATTCCTGATCACTGGGACGGTCACTACTACAAAATATTACAGGCTTCTTCCAACACATAACCTTTCCTATACCTCCTTTAACTAGTAACCAAACCTCACTACCCTCTAACAGAGCCTTAACAGTACTCGTATAATAACTCTCATGGTCGTACTCCTCAAAGTAAATAACATGATAACTGTCATCTAAATCCTGAAATGCAAACTGACCGAAGTCAGGTCTGAACACCTTACGTCCCCTCAATATGTCGTTAATACATGTTGTTTTCCCTATATTACTCTTACCCCAAAGATATAACTGCTCCCTTTTAAACCTCCAACCCTGAATACGCCATTCATTCCACCATTGCACTACCTCTGCATACCAGCCTTTGTACACAAGCCAAACACAACTGGGTCCTTCGTAGACTTCCCTTTGTGCCCTATAGGCTGCGTAGATTGCCTTTATCATACGCAAATAACCAGGACCCACAGGAATCACAAAAGGATCTAAAATATTGAATACACGTGTACATTTACACTTTGATCTTGCATATTAATACATGTACTGCAGGGGTCACAAGGTTATCAACAAAGGTCAAGGTTTGGTTATGCAACATCCACAGATACACATATATATACACAGACTCACTAAAGTGAATCAATCAGTCCTTATAAAATCTAACGAACGGTAGAGAGTTTCCTTAGGGAAAATGTCCAACATGCACCGAGGACATTATCAAAGAAGAAGACATTATTATCCAAGCAAGGTGTATCGTAATATTATTAGTGTTGAAGAGCGATATGTTCTTCTGTCTTATCTGTTGAACTGCGGACACTGTAGTTCCTTGGCCATACTGTACTGGCCTCTACCATCACCTTGAGTAGGCCTACTGGAACCTTGCCTCTGGTTGTCTTGCAGGCTGGGATTATTCACGCCACTTTGCTTGTTCCTCTGACTGCCAAGCTGGCTCATTCCTGATGAAGCTGGCGGCGTGGCTGTTGCGAATCTAGTTGTTCTGTTCCTCTGTCTTCTCAATTGCCATCTGAATAACAGTCGTCTTGTCTGCTGTTTGCACCCCTGTTGCCACAATACCTTCGTCCTCTGTTATACCTCCGGCTGGAATAGTATTTCTAATCTCGATAGGAGTTTTGGCTTTCCTACCAATGCCCTTGCCCACGCACTTGTTAAGGCTCTAAGTGCTCGATGTGAAATGTGTTCACCCTGGGATTCTGGTCGGATCTAAGCTAGGCACGATAATCTCGCTGTGGGTTGCCTGGGTGCAATGGCAGACAACATTCCACTGGACCATCCCTGTTTGATCACAGTCTTTGTAAGTGATCAATCTGTCAGCAAGCCCTCTCTAAATGACACTAAGTCATTGTCTAGCAGGCCTGCCCAGTAAATTTGAAACCTGTACGGAAGCTGGTGCAGTACCATGGCAACAAACTCTTCGTCACTTACCTAGTGTGTCAGGTGTCTCAATTTTTTGTAAACCTCTGATAGGTGAGCTTCAAGGTTTTTTCCCTTGTCACATTTTATATTTTTCCATCTGTCTCCATATTTTATGTTTCACAAAGTTAGGGCATAATTTTTCTAGTCCGCATTTTTGCATTTTTGTAATAACGCCTGCCAAATGTTGCGGTTTTGCAGGTTTCTGCCTGAACCAGCTTAGGCATTTTTTCTTGCGCACCATGAAATATCCTTGTGAATTTAAACCTTATTGGTAGTTGTTTATGTCATCTCTGACATTACTTGTGATTTGTCACAGATGACGGAATATGATGCAATGGTACATAGATCATTCTCGAGGCTCCTTGGTCTGTGACTCTGGGCTCTAGGCGTGGGGTGGGAAGCCAGACGGTATAAGAATGGCAGCGCAAGATCGGGGAGGTCAGACATTGACTGGCGAGAGAGAGCCACCATCGAGGACAGACATTAATCGGCGGGAGATGATCGGCGTGGCGCTGGTGAGAGAATTCACAGAATTGAGGTTTCACAGTAAATGATGGAAACCAGGCGTAAGACACTACCAAAGTTAAAGTATGGATGGGGACTTAAACTTTTCTGAGAGAAATTAGGACTTAAACTTTCCAGAGAAGAGTGGAAACTTCAACTTTATTTCCTTACAGAGGTTGGACTTGTCATGCGACTGGGAGTTGCCATCGGAAAGACAGGGCTAAAGAGTTATTTGTGGGAAATATGCATTCCTGTGATGGAAGGGACTATTTAGCACATTCCGAGACGATATCTTACTGAAGAGTAGTAGTGTCAAGGTGGGTCACAGGGATATCAAGGAAACTGCAAACAATATACTGAATTGGAAGATTGGTGTTTTTGGACTTGGAGGTGTGTGAGAGTAAGGAATCATGCGAGCACTACCAGCATCACAAGGGGTCTTGGTGGGGGACAATATCCCCGGCTCTGCCCTAATCTGTGGGTGTGGTCCTGTGGAGAAGCACTACCAACTCCCCCAGTGGTCAGGTGAGGAGAGTATCCTCGGCCCAGGACTGACGTTGCGAACGAGATTGTGTGTGGATGCGAGATGGGAGCAGGAGGCAGAATAGGAACTTTTGCATTTATTGTTTCCAGGGAAGCCTCTCGTCTAGACCCTGTCTAAATGAGAATTGTATATACGTGTGTGTGTCTCTTGTAATGTTAATTTTCTGTGAATTTTCAATTATATCAATTTTACAAATGTTATTAAATGGTATTATGATTATTACTTGTTTTGTTCATTTTTAGTGGCAGTTTTGTATAAAAAAAAAATGTATTGCCACAATTATATTGGGAAACTATCATTTGGGCTTGCTCATTTGTAATTGCACTCCTACAAACTGGAAAAGCAAATGTCAATGTCAATATATCCTTTTTCCTGTTTCAGTAACAATTTTGGAATCAATGCTTCCCATCCCTTCCTCATCCCAATTGCTAATGTGGGTACGTTGTGGACGTTGAGATGGGAAGTTGTGGTAGATAGTGAGGAGGGGAGAACCCGCCATAAACAGTTTACCCGAGATATGTCACATCTTCACATCTTCCTACCCATGCGTCACTTGTTAAAACGATCCCTGATTAGAGTTTTGCTCAAAGGGATTAAACTACCCCTAAATAATTGTGTAGTTCACATTGTATGTATACTACCTTGATGAATGTAAATTAATTGTCATATTGTGCTGAAATAATGAAATTAATTAATTAATTAATTAAATAAATAAACTATGGGGTTCAACTTAGACACTTATCACCATAAAAAATGGTGTACAAGTATGCTTGAATTTGACATCAAAAGATAATGCACTGAAAGGCAACAAACAATTATACCTCAATTACTACAATGAGTTCTGAATCACTTAGGTGTCCACTCGACGTTAACACACAGGTCATACCGAAGGTTGAACTCAAATCACCACCGTTGCATAAGTACAGTATTCCAAGAGTGGACACTGCCATGTTAATCAATGAACCACTATAGTATATTATGTTTAATTGGTGTAAATAAAAAAAAAAGAGATAAAATTGGTGTTGGTAATGCCTAGTGAAAAAAAATTCTCACACAAATTATTATTAAACTGAATGCGCACAAATGCAGAGTGCCATCCCTCTAGTGTAATTTTTTATTTTAGAGATAGTAAAGCTTTGCACGAGGCGGAGGAATAGCGTAAAAGTAAAACTTTGACAGGGCTCTAAAAATTTTGAAGTAATCATAAATAGTCTCTACAAAAAAAATTCTGTTTCTATCTGTGAATGATGCCTCCCAAATTAGTGGTCCAGTTCAGCCTTACTTAAGTGTCCAACCTTGCCACTACTGTCCAACCTTGCCACTCCTGTCCAACCTTGCTACTTACACATACACTGCCACAAAGGCCCGAGTAGTTAAAACAAAAACAGTGGATGTAGCCCAAAGTTGCCCATGACTTTAGTTTTGATAAAATACTTTAAAAAATAGTACTCGCTGGTATTAACCCATTTGGAGGTGTTGTTTAGCAAGTCCTTAGAAGAGTGTAAGTTGCCACAAGGTTGGAAGGATGCGTTGGTGGTCCCAATACACAAGCAGGGGAAGGATAGGGGGAGGTCTGGCAGCTACAGAACATTGAGTCTCACATCGAGTACAGGAAAGGTAATGGAGAGGCCGGTGGTTCAATATGTGGTGAATGTTATGAACAAGAGGAATTGGTTGGAGGAGTCACAACATGGTTTCAGAAAAGGACACTCATGTGAGACGCAGCTGGCTGGGCTGTTAGAGGATCTGATGCAGGCAGTTGATGAGGGGAAGCAGGTTAATGCCTGCTTCATTGATTTTGAGAAGGCATTTGATAAGGTGCCCCATGGGACTATGATGAAGAAAGTGGATGAGCTGATACCGGACAAGTGGGTAGTGGAGTGGATTGGGGACTTCCACAGGGGGCGAAGAGAGAGGGTGAAAATGGGGGAGGCAATATCGGAGGAAGAAGAGGTTACGCCAGGGGTGCCACAGGGAAGCATGACATGGGTTTGGGGATTAGGGTAAAAATAAGATTGTTTGCAGATGATTGTGTATTGTATGCAGTGGTGGGAGGAGGTGAAAACTTGCAGGCAGACATTGACAGGATATGGTTGTGAAACCCGGAGAATAAAATTAAGATAAAGGTAAAAAAAACTAAGGTAGTGAGCTTTACGAGGAGGAAGGTGATAAGCAGGGACATGTACAGATGGGAGGTGCAAGAGATAGAAGAAGCAGCATAATATAAGTTTCTAGAGATTGTATTGCAGGGAGATGGGAAAAACAGGTAGAGAGGGTGGTTGCAAAGGGAAGAAGGGCTTTGGGTACGTTGAGAAGGGTTCTGAAGGGAGTCAGCAGTGAGGTGAAGGAGAAGGCATATGGCACAATGGTACGGCCTATGTTATAATATGCGGCAGCAGTACGGGTAGAGAGGCAGCAGTACGGGTAGAGAGCTAGAGAAGGTGTAAAGAAGGGCAGCAAGATGGGTGAAGGGTAAGTGGAGAAGACAGGGGCAGGATGGTGAGGACAAAGGGAACTATAGGCCATCAGTGATGATGAAATAAATGGGGTGGAGATCGTTGTGAAGGACAGGAGGAAAGTTGAAAGGCTGGTCAGGATGTACAGAGTGGTGAATGACGAGGGAGGGTGGGGAAGGTTACGCTGCCAGCTAAGTAAGAGGGTGTTCTGAGGGAGAGGAAACAAGAGTGAGTAGCTTCAGCAGGTGTGGAGAAGAACGGAGCGGGGTAGGCAGTCTATACTTGTGTTGTGAGGTCTGTGAGGGAGTGGAATGTGTTGCAGGACGAATTGGTATCTGTGAGAAGGGGTTGCAAAGTTCAGGAAGTGCATGGAAGTGGAGAATGGTCGAGTAGGGGAGTGGTGAGAGAGCTCGCCTCCGGGCGGTAGCCCAATTGCGGGTTATTATTATATTGTGTTTAGCTCAAATGCCATAGTACCTGTTTATTTTTGTTTTGATATCCACATTTTTTTTTTTAATTTGTAATACATTACTTGTAGTTTAGACTACGACTGCGGTCAGATTCGGGCCAGCAAATGAAAAAATGTAAGATTGAACATTCCACCACAAATACCAAACTTTAGCATAATATTTAACTAACGTTCATCACATATACATAAAACACACGAAAACAACAGCTTTGAACAGTCAAGTCACAGAATTGAAAACTCTACAATACAGTATTTAAAAAAAAACATGTAACAGTATTTGTTGCAATTCTCGCAAAAATTACATACTTAACACAATCGACTACTCACCATCTCGAAAAACAAATCCAAAAACAGTAATTTAACAGATCCCCAGCAAATACTCGAATCCTATATTATACATGTAATCATATTTACTGCTCACTAAAACCCGCGTACAACTTCTTGTAAAAACAAACACGATTAATTACATGGCTGGCTTGTCAAAAAGGAGGGAAAACCATTTTTATTCCTTTTGTTATTATTGCCTTGTATTTATACATACAGCCAGATACAAAATATGATGCTACATGGCACAAACACGGCTAATAGAAATTTCCTCGTAAAACAAAAGTTTCAAAGTAAATTTCTCTAGCAGAGTTGCGGGCAAAATTATAAATGTGAATTTTTGTACTCGGCACCGTTTATTAAACAGAAGTAGAGTGAATTTATTACTCTCCACATTTACTTAAAGATGGTGATCATATTGAAAACGTTGCGAGAAGTTGTCATAAAGCGTCTCTGTGCATGTACCAAAATTGACCTACCCCAAAAGAACACAACTATCAATAACATATGGTAAACTCTGATAAACGCATTTTTTTATATTTAAAATTTACAATGATAAGCACTAAAATGTTAATAAAATACTTTCATCAATTTGAATTTAATCAAACTGCTTTACAAATTAGTTAGAGGAAGTATAAAAACATCTTAAAGCTCTTGGTTACTATACTATGTTCTAACTTAAAATTCAATCCATGGCGTTTTCGCATGTCGTATTTGAGGAAAAACAGTTAAGATATTTGGTTCGATGTTGGGATATGGAGATCAGTCTATCTCATCTTTAGTCTATGGTAGCTGTCCACATTCGTTTGTGAGTAGCCGTGGAGTGATGAGTGATTTGTGGATTGCTGTGCGGGGTATGAAGGAATTTGGTGGTGGTAATGTGGTCGAATTCGTTTTTGTGATCTATAAATATTGACCGCAGGTAAGCGATGGATATAGATGAACATACGGCAAATAAGAGAAAATGATCAGTTGGGCAAGCCCATAATGATAGTCATCACGCAAATAGTCATCGTATGGGTCATGATGGCTCTTCGACGGAGCCACTAAATACTGCGAGACAGGTTAGACTTCCCCAATTATGCTATCCTCGGGATAGTACAGGGCCTTTTGTTGTTTTTGTTGAGTCGCAAGATATGAATATTGGCAATCTACACCCCATTTCATTAGGTCGCAAACTCCATCCCAACCGAGATATTTTACATATACAACGAGCAGGCCCAGCGAAATTAAAAATTACATTTACTTATGGTATTGCAGCCAATCAGTTTATGTCTTCAAAACTACCAACTAAATTGAATGTGTCGGTAAATATCCCTACTAGTATTGTGCAATGCCATGGTTTGATATATGGCATTCCTCTCGATATGTCGACAGATGACATTCGCGAAGGTTTAGAATGCGATTATAAGATTTTATCTATTGAGAGGTTATCCAAACATGTAGTTAATGGAACTTTATCGGAACGAGTACCTATCCGCCTGGTGAACTTTACCTTTGAAAGGCAACATTTACCTTCTGAAATTATCATATATAAAGAGATCTTTAAAGTTACACCTCGGGTACAATCTGTGCTACAGTGTTTCCGGTGTTTTCGCTTCGGGCATACACAGAAACACTGCCGCGCAGGGTCCGTCTGGTACAACAACCACCACTTTCGCAACCAATTATGTCCCTACCCACCTCATTGGCTCAATATCCACCTTTGCCCACACCATCAGTTCTCCCTCCCCCGTCAGCGCCTCTGGCCTTCCCGACTTCGTATTCTTTGGCAACACAAAGCTCCCCGCGACACTCCCAAAATGGACACTGTGAGGTCCAATGGATCTACTGTTTGTTATAAGGCAATACCTCCAGTGACTTCCAACATTGTTACACATTCCTTTAATATTCGAGAATATTATGCTCAATTTAAGCCGGATGCTGCCGACAATATTTCTTTACCTGCTCGTGCTCTACTACCTGAAGAGGTACCGCCCGCTGAGGTATGTGAAGTCCTTCAAATTGATATCGATAAATTGTCTTCTTTGATAGACACAATTGAGCATATGATTACTGTCACAAAAACAGATTCGACTTATACTTTTGACCGGGAGAGCCTTGTAGAATCATTTCGTCAAACTCTCCTCTAAGGAGGTGTGTCTTTTTGAGTGTCCCACTGGCGGCGATAGAAGTTCGTTGTCTGCTGCTCTTCGTGTGACTTTTCCTGTCTCTTACCCTTCAGTACTTTTTCATGACCCTCGGTTAGTTTGTGTTGTTCTCGCTCGGTTTTTCCTTGCGCACAGTATTGTTATGTGATCTTCAGAATTTGGTGTCCTGGTAGATGTCCTAGGTGATCGGCCCACTCTTTCCTTGCTATCCCCTGTTCCATGGCCTTTCTTTCCCTCCATGGTTGAAGGGCCTCTACCGAGAAGAGTATATTTGTAATCCCGTCTAGTATTTTTTCTTCTTTAACTTCCATTTGTTTGTCTCCTGTTTTTTGTTTTTGGCCGTAGGCTGTTGGCCACATTACCACTAANCCCTGTTCCATGGCCTTTCTTTCCCTCCATGGTTGAAGGGCCTCTACCGAGAAGAGTATATTTGTAATCCCGTCTAGCATTTTTTCTTCTTTAGCTTCCATTTGTTTGTCTCCTGTTTTTTGTTTTTGGCCGTAGGCTGTTGGCCACATTACCACTAAAAAAAAAATATGGTAGCTGTCGTCTACGTTTCTGTATTTATTGTTGTGTAATAGCTGTTTGTTTATTTTTATCACAACGAGGAAAGTTTTTATAGACGTAATTAATTTTATTATTTGAACGAAAGGTTGATACTATGCGTGAAGAACTACTGGAGAGATCGTTTATTTGGTGAAGACTTAATTTGTCTTTAATCTGAAAAGTTGATAATTGAGTTATGTTAGACATCAAAGTCACGCCGTTAGGAGCCGGCCAGGATGTGGGTCGAAGTTGTATTTTACTTTCTATGGGCGGTAAAAACATAATGTTGGATTGTGGTATGCATATGGGTTTTAATGATGAAAGAAGATTTCCTGACTTTTCATACATTGCCCCTGATGGACCAGTAAATAGTTATATTGACTGCGTTATTATTTCCCATTTCCATCTTGATCATTGTGGGGCGCTCCCGTACTTTACAGAAGTGTTTGGTTATAGCGGACCAATATATATGACACATCCAACTAAGGCAATTGCACCAATTTTGCTTGAAGATATGCGCAAAGTGGCAGTGGAAAAGAAAGGTGACAGCAATTTTTTTACTTCGCAGAATATCAAGGACTGCATGAAAAAAGTTATTACAGTAACACTCCACCAGTCTGTAATGGTGGACAGTAAATTAGAAATTAAAGCCTACTATGCAGGCCACGTGTTGGGTGCTGCCATGTTCTGGATCAGGGTTGGCTCACAATCTGTAGTGTACACTGGTGATTACAACATGACTCCAGACCGTCACTTAGGTGCAGCATGGATAGACAAATGCCGCCCTGACATGCTGATCAGCGAGTCTACTTATGCTACGACAATACGTGACTCGAAACGATGTAGGGAACGTGATTTTCTGAAGAAGATTCATGAGTGTATCGACAGGGGTGGGAAAGTTTTGATTCCTGTTTTTGCACTTGGGAGAGCTCAAGAATTATGCATATTGTTAGAGACGTATTGGGAAAGAATGAATCTAAAAGTGCCAGTGTACTTTGGAACCGGTTTGACAGAGAAAGCTAACAACTACTACAAGATGTTTATCACATGGACAAATCAAAAAATAAGGAAGACTTTTGTTCAGAGGAACATGTTCGACTTCAAACATATTAAACCGTTTGACAAGTCATATATTGATAATCCTGGGGCAATGGTCGTGTTTGCATCGCCAGGCATGCTGCATGCAGGTTTGTCCCTCCACATTTTCAAAAAATGGGCACCCAACGAGAACAACATGGTGATAATGCCAGGGTTTTGTGTTGTGGGTACAGTTGGCCATAAAATACTGAATGGGATCAAGAGGATAGAATTTGAAGGTCGACAGTTTGTGGAGGTAAAAATGTCTGTTCAGTATATGTCATTCTCAGCACATGCTGATGCTAAGGGTATCATGCAGCTTATTCAGTACTGCGAACCAAAAAATGTGTTGTTAGTGCATGGGGAGGCTGCTAAAATGGAGTTCCTCAAGACAAAGATAGAGAAGGAATTTGATCTGAAGTGCTACATGCCCGCAAATGGTGAGACATGTATAATCAAGTCTGATATAAACATTCCTGTCTCCGTGTCACTCAGATTGCTGAAGGAAGAAGCGAAGAAGAGCAACATGCTGCCGCCAGATCCCAAGCGGCAGCGCATCATTCACGGTGTACTGGTGTCCCGAGACGTGTCCATGTGTCTGATGGATGTGGATGAAGCGTGCAAAGAGGCAGGGATTAATCGTCACACAATCCGGTTCACGTCGACACTGCGGCTCGAAGACCCCGGCCCGGCATCCAAGACGGCTGAGAAGCTGGTGCAGTTGATGAACACGCGGCTTAAAGATCTTCCCGTTCTCTTCACCGATTTCACCATTTCTGTTGAGTCTGTCATCGTAAAAGTGGAAGCGAGTGATGATGATCAGAAGACTGTGTATGTCTCGTGGGACAATCAAGATGAAGAATTGGGTAGCCACATATTGGAAATTTTGAAGAGTGTAGGAAACTGACTTTGGTGTATCTTGAAAAGTTACCATGTAATTTATCTTTCCTATCACCATCCCAAACAAACCTCAGCATTCGAGAAACTGTGTGATATTCATTCAGGTTTGTGGTTGTTATCACATTTACAAGACTGTAGTGCTACGGATGCCTGTTCAGAAGGAAGTGATTGGCGATGCCAACCATTTTTATAATTGATGCAGTTAAAGTTACTCTGTATAATTGAAACAGTGAAAGTTACTTTATTGAATTCTGAGGCTGTTTGTATTTGAAGTAATCATTTAATTTTTATGGGTGGCCGATATTTGTGAAGTAGTGTTCATAAAATTTTTACATTGCAACGCCTTTGTGATGTACAGAATTATTTTGTGTAGCACAGAATTCTTTCAGCCCAAATGTTAAAAATACCAGCTGTACAGAATTTAATGTTGGCCTAATTATAGGAATTATGTTGACTTAAGTAGTTTTTTTTACAAGCTAGTCAATAAAGTACATCATTTGTTAATAAAATTATACAATTCACATACTGTGTAGTTATTTTGTACAGTAGCAATAAAGTAGATTATGGAGTAGATAGTGATATATTTTTCTCCACTTCATTTTGTGGTTTCAATCATTTTTCCAGGGGATCAGTGTTCTATGCTGTGTGTCTACTCATAACAAAAGTTGGTACAAAACCAAAACTTATGACTTAGAAATTGTCATAAAAGTTCCTGAGAAGTCGCTACCATTTGCTGTGTAATATTTGATACAAACTTTATTTTGAAAAAGAAACTAAAATAATTAAATTGTACTTTTTGTAAGGTGATGTTTAAATGAATTTTCCTTATTTCCCAGTTTTTTTTTACTTTTGTGTGTATTCAAAAGAGTAAAACCACATGAAATAAACTAATTGTACAGAAACGTTAATGTCACTCATTTAATGCAAAAGTAAGACACTTGAGTTATTTTTTCTGTAATGTCATTTTCAACTGTACCGAGAGCATGTCAGTGTATCTGCAAAAATATGTGGCAGTTACAGGCAGAGACTTTTCTCAAAGGTTGGTCTCACAAGTGATTGGTCAGTCTTAAACCAACTGTAGCAAGTTTACTCCATATTCCTTATTTGCAGGATAGAAAAGTACAGAGAGAAATCACAAATTCTTTATTTGTACGTTGCAGCATACATTCTATATACTATCCTCGGATAACTACATTTTGTTAACTGAAATTATTTATTAATAATTATAGGCTTGTAAAGGCTGTCGCAGGATTGTTGCTACAAACTTGTAGGGGTGATAGGTAATATAATGAACAACTTTAATCAGAGAAGGGATGTCCGTAGATGCCCCGTTTAGATGCTAGGCATCCTTGTACGACACTTTATAATACCTGGCAGGTTGGCAGTTAGCATTACACACAACAGGCACCAGCTGCCTACCTCCCAGGAAACAGTGGTATTTGATGTAATACTGTAGAGGTGGTGGTAGTAATAAGTAGGTTGCAGTGCTCTATTGCCTTTTACACATTTCCATACGTTAACCTGAAGCAGGTGCTCAAAATGGCAGCCCTCCGCTTGACTGCATACGTTGCAATGCCGATGCATTGCCTGACGGACCCTTTCGAAGATACCACGAGTTTGACCCACATTTCAGGCCGCCTGTATTCATTCTGCGAGAATGTGGCAGTTCTCCGTAGGGGTAGAGTACACACTTTACGCTAAATGTGTTGGTGAGGTGTTGGTGAACACGACGGTTAAAATGTGGTGGGCCACCATTATGTTGAAACCACATGTTGATTCATACATTCAGCTGCACATCTTCCAGCAGCTGGGGTAGCTCGTTTGCCAGAAAGGTGTGGCATGCCTGGTCGTCTAAACGAGCTGCAGAGATAGAATCCAATAACTTGTTCACGGATGATGCCAGCCCACACGTTCACTGCAAACTGTTGTTGGTGGTGTGTGGCCACCACTGCGCGAGGATTTTCTTCTGCCTACACGTGGTTGTGGGTATTGAAATAGCCATCTCTCGTAAAACACGCTTCGTCTGTAAACAACACACATGATGCAAACTCTGGCTCGGCAATGCACCGCTGCTTAAACCACTGTGCGAACTGCATACGGGGCTCGAAGTCAGCTGGTTCAAGTGCCTGTACCTTTCGCACGTGGGATGGGTGTAGTCTGTGCTGATGGGCACCCTCCTCACAGAGGTGTTGCTGACGTCCATATTGTGAGTAATCGCACGTTTGCTTGTGGACAGGTTCGCCTCAACTCTGTCCAGTACCAAAATGTGGCATGCGAACACCTCTTGCCCTTGTGCCCTCATGTTGTGGATGGAAGGTCCAAAGCTCAAGCAGTCACTGGTGTAGTCTCTGGAACAGTGTGCGATGGGGCTACTGTCTGTTGGGGAAGCGTTCCTGATGAGATGTGCTGCTACATGCCCACAGCTTCTAGCTTCACAGTACAGCATACGCCTATTCTGACACTGAATAAGCGTCCACGACTAGTCTGGTGTACAAAGCGCAATCGCGATGAACACACGACTGTTTCAACTCTGGCAGCAACAATAATGCAGGTCTGTGTAGTGGAATGTGGTGAGGGAAGGATGTAACTAACTGCGCACTGCACATGTGGTCCAATGCAGCTCCGAATGCTTTCAATACTGCCTGCCTCTTCGGGACAGAGGCGAGAGACTGTAACCAGCCCTCACTTTCACTAGCAGTTTCCTTCAACTGTTGTATTTCAGTAACAATAGTGTAAACAGCTAGCTGAAGTAAACAAAAAATGGTTTTGCTGTGATAATTGGGCAGTATGAGATTACTTAATGGTTCATGCACGACATTTCTTCAAAGCATCTTGGTATGGCAGATCTGGGAATTCACAGAATACAAATACTGTACTCTGTTCCTAAGTTGGTGCATTCAGCAAAGTGTTCAAGAAGTCACAGTGTCCCAAGCATTACATGCTGTTGCTCGTCACGCTAAAACTACAGGTCGCCAAAACATACTTTTGTAGCTTGGCAAAATCACCTTGAAAGCTTGCATGACATACAACAAGCTGTCTACATTGTTCTTGACCTATAGTAAGACCCCTCATTTGCTTCAATAAAGCAAACTGTAAAGAGATTGTTGAAAACTTAGTGATGTAGTAGACATGTGACAGTAGTTGGCGTAGTGACTAGAGCGCTTTTCTCCCACCAAGGCAAACCAGGTGCGATTCCCAATAGGGTCATGCCTGGATTTTCCCTTGTGGGAATTATGCCGAATGATGCTGCTGCTGGTCAGTGGGTTTCCTTGTGGGTTTCCCGTTTCACCCTCATTGGCTCTTCAAGACCTTGTTAAGAGCCACCCAAACCTCTCTACTCCATGTAGATACCCACCAAGGCGAACCGGTTTCAATCCCCATTCTGGTCACACTTAGATTTTTGCAAGTGGGAATTGTTCCAGACGATGCCGCTGGTCGGCTGGTTTTCTCTGGGATCTCCCATTTCCCGCACCCTTGTATTCCAGGGCTGCTCCATGCTGACATCATTTCACCCTCATCGGTTCTCAAGACCACATTAAGAGCTACCCAAATCTCTCAACTCCACTCCATGTAGATAAGTTGTTCACACATTTTCCAGAATGCAAGCAAAGAACCTGTGCCTTTGCAATATGCCTACCAAGCTCTCATATATCAGCTAGCTGGCTGTACGAGAGGAAAGATGCTCCCAGTTGATAAATAAAAGTGTTTGAACACACAATTATATCACACTCGGTTCTTTTGCTGTGTTGAGTTGGGCTTTCTTTAAGTGATCACAGAAAAGTGCAATATCCAGTATGCACATTGTGTGGGGCTGGGTATTTTCTTCTGTAGTGATTGTTTAGTTGATAAAGCATTAATCCAGTTCACCTGATTTGTTTACTAACAATAACACAATTTTATTTGTCTATCAAGTTTTGCAGAACTTGTCTTCAAAACATTCAAATAGATATTTGACACAATCCCCCAGCATACCACGATTCTGTATGATAAAAACTAACCTACTCTGTCTTGGCCAGCATGTTGTACTAATGAAAACATGAATTATGATGAATGTCATTTTGTTCAGCAAATGTCATACCACTGGAAGATGCCGAATACTGCACAACAGTGATGTGCCAAAAAAATTTTTGTTGTGTACTGATTTCGTTAAGGAAAAGGATAATAAATAAAATAGGTTAATAAATTTTGATATTATTTTTTTACAGTATGTTTACAGAATATAATCTAAAGAAATGACCACTAAAGTGCACCAATTGGCATTTGCTAACACATTTTAATAAGGAAATTGACAAATTCTGTGGAAATTTCTTGAGCAGCATGAAGTTTATATATAAAGTGTTTCCAGCTACACTTGCTCATCCACTGAACAGGTGGCCTGCTCCGCCATGAGCACTTCATGTATCTCGAGTATGTGCACTTGTAGCCAGTGGCGTAACAACTGAGGGGGGCAGGGTATATATTGCCCCTCCTCCAATTTAGCCAGAATGAGAATAAATGGGCACCAAAACATTTTTTGTTTTATCAAGACGTGTTTATGTTGTATAAAATCTCTAACAAATTGTTATAATGTATTTCTGATACTTACATACATCTTCGCTTTTGGGTATAGACTTTTCTCTATGCTGTATGCATAATGTAATCTGGCTTTTGGTAGCACCAAAGTAAAATTTGTAAGAAGAGCAAAAATATCTAAGAGGGATGAGGGGTGTCTAAAGACCTGCTCCCCGAAGTTGGAGACATTGTTTCACCACACTGTGTGTTCCTGCATGTACCGCTGATGCTGCCTATAGCAATTTACTCAAGAGGGGCAGGCAGCAGGCGCACAACAGTGCCCTCAGAGCCACGGAGCTTAGACCTGTGTTAAGAGGCAGTGGTCATTACACGTTGCTGAGTTGTGGGACAAATTATGTTGCAAACAGACTGTATTATTTCTTAACGCAGTGAAATCATTAACCGATGCCTTTACTGTCCATGAGATCTGCCTACGGGGTATTTATTCCTTGATGCTGTCCTGGGCCAGTGAAACCCCAAGATGGGTTGTGGGATGTTAATGTACAAACGTATAAGGGTAAGTAAAAAAGTAATTTTCCTTATTTTTTTTGTAGGTGAACAGGTGATGATAAGTTAAGATAGAAAACACCTTTATTTTACAACATAATCTCAAAATTTATTCAAGCACATGTCACAGCACAAAATATTTAATATTTCCCCCCCGACGATAAAATGTGGCTTTCCTGCTCATTAAGCCATTTCACTGGTTCATCTTTCACTTTGTCGTCGCTGGAAAATCATCTATCTATAGATATTTCTTCACGTTGCCAAACAGATGAAAGTCTGAAGGTGGCAAGTCCAGGCTGTACGGTGGATGGGCAATACATGGCTAATGCCAGATATGCAATAAGACTATTGTGGTGCAGGCAACATAAGGCCGAGCGTTATTGTGCAATAACTCCACAGCTGCTAGCTAAATTGTTTTCCCACCGGTGCAGGTAATCAGGGTGTCAGAGAGCGACGAAGTTTCCTTTCCTGTCTTCGTAAAGTTTCGCTTTCCTCAAGATGGTGTTAATTAAAAGAAGCATAAATATTCATCAGTGTTGGGTCGCTGGAATTTTGTTTTCCCCTTCTCCATCGTTTCGCTAGCGCCATGTTTCCAATCCTTTTGCTGTAATAAGATGTGTAATGAAAAATGTCTAGAACGACATAAACAAACAGTAACAGATCAAAAATGATGAGGGTATAATTTCTCACGGCGCCCCGGGCATAAACTTGTATCACATGAATCTCATGACAACCGAATGAGTTGAAGGGTTAACATTTCATCTATCCTAGATGAAATGTTACAAACTCTATAGATTTCAGGGAAAAAACTGGTTCATAGTAGTTTTTTTTCACTGTGTGTTGATACAATAGTACACAGTAATCATCATCATTGATGTGCCTGCTGCTTTATCTTAGTAGTACAGGGCTGAAAAGCAAAAACATGGTGATATAAACAATTTTTGATGGCAACTATGTATGAAAACTATCTGCATTTTTCTTGGGTTTATGCGCTACGGCAGCCCGCTTATAATTCAGCATAAATACCAGAATGTTTTGTTCTAAGAACCACTGATTTTGAGCCAGGCCAAAAAAGCAGCGTCCGGCTGGAGGCCAGAAATCCATCCACATTGGCCCAGCATGCGTCTAGGTATTGCTGTGTGGTTAATGATGTAAAATATCAATATAAAAAAAAATATATTGTGAGTAAAATTGGAGAAACACCTTTTAAATTGGTTGGAAGGATGATGGGAAAGACTTGCTAGTGCATGGAGAAACAAATATAACATGGACCAAATTTTGATTTATTAAAACAGTAGGATTTTATGATATATCTGCTATACCTATTTTGCACCCAATTTTCCTGATGGTTTGAGATATAGACAATTTTGTAGAGACCGTTGTCTACAACTTAGTAGTAGACAATTTTTGTCCCATATTTTTTTTCCGTGGCGCACAGCTTTTGAGGGATTACAAGAAATGTAGGAGTTTCTGCAAGAATGAGGAACCTATCTTTGGCTGCTAACATAGTTATTGGGAAATGTGATTTAATTAACATACTTTTACATGACGGACACTTTTGGCAACAACCATCTCCCAGCACAACAATCTCTAAATCTATTCCCACTTATGTTCATAGTGCTTCACCTACTTTCAGACTCAAATTGCCACCATCTATTGATTTGGAGTATGATTTTTAACCTGTCTTCTATAGATAGTTAAGATATTATAATCAGCATTCTGTTTTTTTTTCCATATAGTTAATGAAATAGCTAAAAGTTAAAATTGTTCATGAAGTTTATTGAGAAATACACTGGCTAGACTACCTAGATGGACTGAAGTGTTTGCAAGAATAGTGCTGGTTATGTAAGTAGCAATATATGTTAGCGAGTTAATTAAATTTATGGTTTGTTTTGCAAACTGCAACGTTTTTTTCCCCCTCCAATTTTGATTTTATAGTGCACTGAGCAGGGCTAAGTAATCACCTTTAATTGGGCACTAAAAATTTATGTTTATAGTCCATTAATGGTTTCTTCAGACGTTTTGAAATGAACCTTTGAAAAATCANGTGTGTGATATATATATATATATATATATATATATATATATATATATATATATAAAATCTCCATATTAATCCAGGGTTTCTTTGTTGATTTTCCAATATTTTTTAGTGCTTTGTGATTTTCTAATTCCCTTATTTAGGTAATTAACCAACTCATTAAAGCATTTTTTGTATTACTTGCAGGAACTACAAATGGACTCTCTTCTAGATATTTAAAAATGTTGTTATAATTTTGAATCTGGTTATTATATAAATTATTTTTTTTATTTTTAGTTCATTTTGTAATACTTTAATATGTAAGGTTAACAAATTATGATCACCAATGTCACTAGTTAACATGTAAACCAATTTTTTAAATAACTTTTATACCACAAATTTATAACACTGTGATTAACTTTAAAGTATTGTATTGTATTCTTAAATAAATCTTCTATAACTTCTAATATTTATTTCGTATTATATACGAATTAAAAACAAGTGAGAGCAGCAATGTGATGGCAACAGCTGGTAAGAAATAGTTCCCAGTTAAAATATTGTTTTAACGTCGTTTGATGGTATACTATTTGTAAATTAAATGTTGCCTATTGATATATGCAAATTTTTAGGCAGCACTGAAGGAAACATATTTCGTTGTAACAGTCAAAAGTATGAGCGCAAATTATGGTGCATAGGCCCTAGTGACATGGTCGTTGTTTTTTCCTTCAAACGAAGAAACTTGAACAGGCGGAGAGGAGCTTGTCGTTCTCTCTCAGGAAGTTTTGTACCGCTAGTAGTAGGAGTAGGAAAATTATACGAGTTTTCAATTTTAGCATATTTCATACTTATTACAGCAAAAATAATGATTTTTGAATTTGTAATTTACAACTGGAACAAGATTTGATAGCTTGAAAACTTTTAATATATTTAGATGTGGTGGCAGGGCGGTTACAAATCCGAAGTTGGCAGAAGTGGTTACTGACGACATGACATGGCGTGTTGCTGAACGGACCGTTAATTTCTCTTGTTAAAAATACTTAAAATTACCACACCAAGTTTGTACACGCATTTTTTAAACCTGCCTAGGTTAAGTTACGATGATGTGATAAATCTGTTTTTCAACGGCAGGAATAAATATACCGTAACGTGCATCATGACTGCTGTGAGTGGAAGAAAGTTCTTTACGTTACGGTGTGTGTATGTATGTACGTGTGTGTGTGTGTGTGTGCAGGCGTGTGCATGGGATTGCAAATATTGGTCATGCAAAATTTTTATGTTTAAACAGTAAACTGTTCTTATGGCGAAATTAATTTTTTTTGAAGTCAAGTCCATTTATTTATCATAACGACGTAACTTCGCCCTAGGCATTTGAAATACAATTGTGTAACATGCTTACGTTTGTGATTTGAATGTTTGCCACAATCCCAACAAAATACTAGGCCCAGCCAGATAAATTAAAATAAATAATAGAATAAATGTAAGAAACAGCATATACCAATGCATAGAAACATGAGAAGAACAAAAGTTACAGTATACCTATTTGTGTGCTTGTTCACATGTTCTTTCATAAAAATAATAAGCGACAAATTGCGTGATTGAATTTACTGTCTCTTCTTGTTGGACTGATTGTGCCTTCATTTTAATCATTATTGCAACTGAGGTCGTCCTTCTAACGAAATAACCCAACACACATCAATAACAAGAGGTTAAATACAACAGTTCTTTCCCCCAGTTGTAACAGGGTTAAATAGTCGTGGCAAAATATTAATGTGTGTAATGTGCTATGTCGTGTAGAACAAATATGTTATAATGTAAAATTGTGTAGAACAAATATGTTAATGTAAAATAACAACCGTAAGAAATATCATCAATACAGATGTTAAAAAGTCATAAAACTGACCTAAATATGGTTATAGGCCAAAATTGTAAACCTTCGTACGAAATTGTTTTTGAAATAGGACAGAATTCTTTGAATAGCTGAAAACAGTAAACAAAGTATTGACAGTTAAAACGTGGAAGTCACATGTCAGTGTTTGTGTTTACACGTAGCAGAAGGATACGTAATTGGCAACACAAAAGTAGAACTCTAGCAGGGCTTCAGAAAAGTGTGAAGTAACCGTGAATGACCTACTAGTGTTATGTTCACAAGGACCTCCGGATGTTATATCTTCACCTATTAAGAGATTTACAGCAGCAATGTTTGCACCTACAGAAGTGTAATTCATCAACATACGAATCAACTAGTCTACCATTAGGAGTTTTGTTACGGTTATTGTTCTAATGCTAGGTACACTGTGAAATCAAGTAATGACTGCCATTACTTTTTGTCAATAGTGAACAAAATCCCAAGTATGTCTTACTTTTCCATTAATACTGTACCAAGGACACTGAAATCACCAATTTTGTTTCCTATTGTAGGTAGCGAGCATAAAGATGAAGCTGGAAAGCGATAGATAATAAATTGTAGATAATATCACCAATTCTTAATTGCATCTCAACTTCAATCCAGATTGCTTCGATTGCTCGGATAGTCATTTGTTAATTTTTCTAGACGGAGGGGAAGTAGAATTTAATAGTATGAAAATACCACATGTGCTTTTCTATCAGATCTAAAAATGTTACAGTATTTAGGTAAGTAATGAGAATTCAAACTGGTATGTATTACTAAACCATGTTTCTGAAATGGTGTAAAATTCTATACTCTGGATGTTGATCATGTCATCTTCATTATGGCCCAGTATAAATGCACTTGTGCATTAGTGCACACATGCAATGCACAAATATGCATTAGAGCATAGATACACACACATATATATATATATATATATGTAGTTTTAAAATATGCTAATTGATCTCTAGTAATTTTAATAATGCAAATTATTTCAGAAGCTCTCCAAGACTGTTCAGTTGTGTACATGTTCGGACCACCACTTTTCACCCATTGGCTGCAGTCATGTCAAGATTCTTCTGTGTTTATACAACTTAGTTGCACGTGATCCTGCAACAACACTTTTTCTTAAGAGTTATCAAGGCATTTCCAAACTATTTCGGTCCACTACTGAAACACACAAATACATATGTTCAAGTCCAGTGTGTTCTCAGAAACAGGTACACAAAATGTTTTGTACGGATTGAATTTGTTTTTAGCCAACTAATTTTAAAATATTTAAATTGCATTCACTCTCTACGTAGAATATTTTTTTCCGTGACAGTGGGATTAAATTAAATGACAAACAGTGTTGGTTTTTGATAAAAACCTTTTCAAGAAACTTTTGAAACAGTGTAATTGGGAAATGCCAATTTTGTTAGCATTTATTCTTTGTTCAGAAATAGTTTGATATGACAGTTGCTTCGGCTCATGTTGTAAGGAAGTAAGGTGAAACCATCCAGCCACCAAAATTCTTGCCCCTTGTGCACGACAGCAAAAGAGGACACTTCACTTACCAGCATTGCATTTTGAATAATTATGCAAGTTTCCTTTTAAACTTCCTATGTTTACAGATTCACTTGACATTGTTGCGGGCCACCAAGGAGCAGAGGACCGCGTCAAAGATCCGGCCAGCACGCAATATTGTTAAAAGTTATATCTAACAGAGCACCAAGCGAGGAAGGGGGAAGTAGGCCAGCAAGCCGCATATAAGGCAGGTGAGGCGACCTTGATCGACTATGCAGACATTGTGGGGCATCGCCGTGCAGCAGACTCCAGTCTAGGCAGGGCGCACTCGCCCGGGAGCCGTAACAAAACTCCTGATATTTATTCAGTGGAGAGTACCCACGGCAGTGTGTGCGAGGGGGACTTAAGGCCGTAGATAGTTGCCTGAGCACTTGTATAACTTGTATCCAGCAAGCAATATACTTGATAACATCGATCTCGGCCATTGAGCTGCGGAAATAACTTCTTGTGTGTAGACGAATGAAAAGTACAGTAGAGTTAGTCTTACACTTGATCTTTCATTACTGCACCTCATCCCCTCTCATATTAAGTTCTTTGGACGACCTCTGGTTTAGCAGCATAAACCAAGGCTGTTACAACAAATTAAAATGTATCAAAACACCCTTGTCCAAGACAAATTTACCATAAAATGTAGCAAATAATATAAATATGACTGACAGAAAATAAACTCTAGCACCGTATGAAGAAAAACACATGCGTTACATCTAGGGCCGAGTGCCAAATGTGTGTATAAAAATGTAATGGGCCAATATTATTCTTACCAAAATAAATTTAACAGCATAAATATGTACTGAATATCTACAAACCTTTGAAAGTTCCCTAGTGTCTGCATTCACCTATAACATACCACATTTCCATTTAGTCAAATAACTACGTATAATTACAGTATTGATAAAACATGTTGCAGTGCACATATTCTTGACTAGGGCTACGATGAATGAACGCTATTTCTTTGCAGTTTTGGAAAATCATGACATCAATCACGTGGATTATATAAACCATTTCTTTACTTTTGAGAATAGATGAGGTAGCAAATTTATTGTCAAGCTATCACATATTAGATAATGGCATCTCCAATAGTGCTCTTATTATTAGACAAAATTACTCAAGATCAGACAAATCGCCTCACTGCCATGAAACAATTATATAAACAGGGAAGCTACAAAGATACAGACAATTAATTACATGTGGAAATAAGCACTAAAAGTAAAAAAATTAATCAGTTCTCAGGCGCAAACGGTCTACAGAATTATTTCATCTCATGGTATAGTAATTTTCACATTTCATTGTAAACGCACATCTTTGTGGCCACAACACAATGGGAATTCACTTTAGTAAAGTACAACACCTGATACAATGTAGAACCAAATGGAAGTCCAAACAATTGCACCTGTCACCTAAGGATTCATAATTATTGCTCTCAAGTTTCGGTAACCTCTTTTCACTCAAACATTTGAATGAAAATTCAGTGTTATATTCACACTTTAAATCTTATAAATTCTCTACATCAAAATAAAAAGAAATTTTTGTTTGGATTGAGTCAAATGATGTTTGCTGTATTATAAGGTTGAATATAACTTGCATTTTAACCCTATCTGCAGACAAATTAACAACTTTGGTAAATTTCGAAAGCAAATTGTCATTCTACAAATGCATGGCAATTATCACTGCAAAACATTCACGCAACATCTTTTTGTTTACTCTGCAAGCTAATAAAATCTGAGCCAGGGTATAGTAATATTTATAATAGTGGGGTTGAATCAAGAATATTTTCACATCCTCGCGTTAAATTCATTTTTTTCCCATGCCACTACCCACTTTTTAGCAACATCCTTCAGAGAACTAAATTATTTTAGATGATTACTTTTAGTTCTTAGCAAGTAATTATTGCACCCATACACTGCACAGCCTGCCATAGTCTCTCTTAAAACATCTTGCAAAGCAACAGGATAAAACTGTTTTACTTTGAGTCAAACATGTTTCACTACCAGCACCTAGTCCCTCTAAGCCAACATCACCGAAGGCAGATGAGGGGGAGGGGGGGAACATGCACTTCGCATCAGCTAGTACATGGCAGTGTTTTACAAACTGAGCACTTTTTTTTATAGTGTTTGGTCGTTNCTCTTTTTTATAGTGTTTGGTCGTGGACTTTTAATATCCTGATGAAACAGCTTGCCACAAGCCGTGCCATTGTGCCAGTTAATACCTCTTGCTCTCGCCAATGCTGGCCATTCTCATCCAACTAATTTCTCCTTCAAATTCTCCAAAATTTGGGTCATGTAAATCCTTCACGTTTGGCTAAATTTATACTCCACATTATTGTTATTAGTGTCAAATCTCAATATAACATATTTCACTTTAAAGTACATCTTTAAAATTCCCGGTAGATGTATCATTAAATACATGTCGGGTATAGAGTATTTTTCAGAATTAAGTATAATACATAAAGTCCATTTGTGTACTTAGTTTTGTTATTGTTGCACAGTTGTTACTGAATTCACAAGATGGTTACCTTGCAGAGACCATCTTACAAAGGTTTGAACACTTCATACTCTTAAGTCTTCAATTTGTAAAACTAAATTGCTGTTTCACAGTAAAAAGTTAACTTGAAAATATATTGTCCCAACTTTAGGTGGATAGCAGCCTCTCGCACACGCATTAAATTACAAGATGGAATAAGAGGATCTTCAGATGTTGCATAAATGGTTTCATTTACACTTACCTGCGAGTTTACATTTGTTAAAATTAAAATTACAGTTGGAACAAACTTACCCTGGTCAAGTCGTTCTTGGCACAGTCAATGTAGAAAGTCTTGCCACAACCACTGACGCACGTTAAACTGACCTGCTATTTAATTATTTTTACAGATGAAAAACTTACTTCCACTACATCCTACTAATATTATAAATGCGAAAGTCTGTGTGTATGTTTGTTACCACTCAGCTCCATAACGGCTGAAAGGATTTTGATGAAATTTACATAGGTACTTTAGGTCCTGGAATCTGACATAGAATCCTTTTTGTCCCAGAAAATTGTACAGTTCCTGTGGAATGACAACAAAACATAATTTGACAATGGCTGGGAGCGTGACCGAAATATTTTTTTCCTCTGGTGTCAAGTGTTTATTAGGTCGCCCAAGGACTTCTGAAATGGCTTAACGACTGCTATCAATCGATAACAACCGGAACCAAATATTTAACATGCCCTCCGAAGCCTGGAAGCGCTCAGATGTTATGCCACTAAACTGTTACCCATCCAAATGTATGCTGCTGGGAACATTGCTTAACTTCAGTGATTGATTAAGATCCCTCAGCCAAGCACAAAAAGTAGTACCTAGGTACACTTATTTCTAAAGCTACAACTTGATGAAACTCGCGTTTTGATTTTCATACATTGACGCTGGAAAGCGGAAATGTGGTAACTACATGATAGTTGCACATACACACTCCAAAAACAATACCCTGCTTCTTGGCTATCAGGTAAAATATATTTCCTTCCTTTTGGGTTGCCATAATCAGTTAAAAACCTAGGCAAACATAGTATAATTCTGTTTTCACATAAATGAATTGTCTTTTCCCACTTGATTTATTAGTGTATCACTGTAAAACTCAATTGTACCCGGGCGAAACTGGGCTGGTTCGCTAGTATTTTATACAGATAAGGTGTGCCATTAAAATACATCTGCCTCTGCCGAGCACTAACACAGTCCCTTGAAAGAATAGTCACAACTGTAGGTACCATTATTATGGATTTTAATTTTATAGTTAATTAGTGGAACATGCAAACACTGGCAGCAGTAATGAAAAGTGTTCATCTAGAGTATTTGGGATCTATTGACAATTACATTCTATTAATTTTATATAGGACAATTTAAGCACTTCAGTGGGTGAAGGTCCTCTTTTATGCTTGCTTGACAGCACGCTATTCAGTGAAACCCCTTATCCACATGTCAAGGGCCAAGAAAAAATGTAGTGTGCTGGAAATTGTTGCACAATGAATATTTGTACTGTGCACACAGAGCCGTGGTGGTGTAATGGTTAGACTACTTGCCTCCTACATATGAAAATTGGGTTAAATTCCTGGCGAGGTCGCTCCTGGATTTTTGCATGTGAGAATCATGCCGGGAGATGATGCTGGTCAGAAGGTTTTCTCAGGAACCTCCCATTTCCCCTGCTCCATACTCGCCTTGCTTCACCCTCATCGGCTATCAAGACCTCGAAGTTAAAGAGCCACCCAATTCTCTTCACTCTACTCTTTACACAGTAAGCAGGACTGAAAGGTACACAAGCTGCATGGGAAAGTGGTAAACCATGTGTGTGAGACTTATCTTGTTATGCCAAAGGGCAGAGAATCAAAGAAAACTCTTAACATCAACTTGCTACACCATTTTTTTTTCTATTAGTTGCATTGAGTACAACACCTTTAATCACTACAACGTAAAAATATAAGCCTCTCAAGTAAAAACACACACAATATTTTTTATCACCATTTATTTTTTCTTACTCTCTACACTTAAAATTAATAGCAACAACATTTCTAACTTTAATACACCATCTCTCAAACATTTAAATATGAAAAGCAGTATTACAATTAACTTGCAAAATAATTACATGAAATTTAAAATTGTTTCTCCCTACTGAACAAAAAGAAGATATCACTTGAAATTGGGTTAAAAATTACGACAGTCAATTGTTGCAAGATTAACTTTTCTATTTCATGCTGGAATCACAATATAAATAACATGAAAGCGAACAGAAAACATTGCAATATTATTCTTCTTCCCTTAGAAACAGTTCATTCCAAATTACACTTGACGCTGCGTTTCTACAACAAAATCGGAACTTAATATAGTGAACTGTGTTACAGTTCAAAATACAATTTTCTGTAACAACCACAATGTCTCCGACCATGCTCAAAACAAAATGTTCTAGACTTAACTGCTACAAATATCAAAACTCGATTTCCAAATTCTGGTAAAGATTGACGCAACCCCAATGTGGTCACTCAGTGAGAGTTGGTATTGTAATTATATACACAGGACATTTAAGACACTTAAGTATAAAGAGGTTTGCAAGTGGCATGCTTACTTCTGTAATTTATAAACATTATATACAAAATGAAAGAATTCAAAATGGAAAATAACACACACACACTCAAAAAAAATATTCTTATTCTGATCTACTTTCATCAAAGCTTGTATAACAAGCAATAGTTAAAAAGATAATGTTTGCTGCTAACGACAGTGAGGTTATCACCCTCTGTTGCAAACAAAAACTTGCCTAGCTGTTAAATCTGGTACACACAGCAATTTTACAACCCCTGAACCTAAAATTGATTACCTATAGATTTTTTAATTTAGTAATAAATAGTGTTTTTAAATAAGAATGATTACAAGCAAAGATTTTCACAGTTTTGTTACTAGAAAAATTATTTCAGCCACATACTGTTCATTTCCAATTTGACCACGTACTTACATTTTATGTTGCAGGTTTGTAAATTGTTACAAATTCTACATATTAAAATTTTTTTTTGAGTCATCTATGTTTGAAATTTGCTAATTGTAGATTACAGATTTACTTTCACAACTGCGATATACTACTGAATAAGACTTAAGAAGATGGAATCAGCGAAGAATGCACAAACTGGTTCTGTTACAAAACAAGTAGATTTAACACAATGGCTACAGTAGCATTACTTTGGTGCACAATAAAACCTGAATAAGATAACCCTGGCAGAAAAACGGAGTAATTTTGTACAATTGTCTCCACAACATTTTAAAGGTTGCTTGCACCAATTCCTCAGTAAGTATATACATCTGGGAATCATCTCTAACCAATTATGCTACCTGATTAACACATATTATCAGTATACTAAATTGTCTTCCTGTATATGAATTCAAAATACACCGAAACCTTAGATGACCTCAGTATTTCCATTCTAAAGTGTCCACAGAAACAATGTACAACAGTTGAAAGAAATACGTTTAGAAATTACAACAAATTTGTACTAAATGATGCTACTAATTAATTTTCTACACACATACTTTTTAACATATGAAATAAAACTGCTGTCTATGGTTTACCATTTATATGCAGCAGTTGCATCTTGTCAGCTTCAAGGGAACATAAATGTTAACAATTTAATGTTTTAATGTTTGAACAAAACCAGGGGCAAGGAAAGTTTTGTATTAAGCATTTATGTGTGATTTTTATTTAACGTGTGTGTACGGAGTGATGCATGTAAACAATTATAGTCGCTAGGAAAATACAAACTAATTATGTCTTACGTTTATGAACGCTGGTGCCTATGACACACGCAACACTTTCTTACAGACTGTTTAAGATTAACTGGGCATTTTTGAAAGTCCCACTTAAGATAACATTATTCATCATCTCATCCTTCCACTGCATGTGAAAATTCAACATTGCCATTGACACAAATCACTGTATTAAAGCATTGACCAAGTGAAAGGTAAATTTGTTTCTAAAGTGCAAATTATTTTCTTATTGTGCAGAAAACAAGCCAAAAACCAGCCAAAAACAAATTACATGCAATTGGCACAAATTTAGGCATTGCACTTCCTAGTACTGCATTAAAACATGGAGATACATTTCCTACATTGTCGCCAACTTTACTGAGAGCATCCTGGTCAGTGTCCCTAAAATAAACAATTATGGGCAGAGATTTTATTTTTAACAGACCGGTTTTAAAATGGCTCAACTGACCGCAAACAGCCTACATCAGTAATAGGCGTACTTGTTATGAAATCATATTAGGAACTTCTGAAAATTTGTGTACATCAATTTAAAATTGACAAACGCAGTTCACTGTTAGGTAAAGAACTTGCTCATGTCCCCTATTTACTACACAGTGTTACTGAACTGTGTCTGTGGTATCTGTAATTCCAGCACTGGAAGTTTGGAAGTCTGCCTCCGTACTTCTTTTGCTAAAACACTTTGCAAAATGCACTTTCTGCTATTACCCCAATGAAATCCGACAAAAAACCATTAAAAAATTAATGAGTACCAATTTGTTTGCGCCTTGCAGGATTAGAAAATTTTCTCCATAATTTAAGAAATGCTTACAGATTATCCTACTATAATTGGAAGATCAGAATTGGTACAATGTGAGGACTGATTGCACAAGTGACTAATTTTGCATACGTAAATGCATCCAATAGTAACACAATGCATTGCATTAGCTTTTATCTGTTTTTTAAAAAAAATTGAGTACACGCTAATAGGTGAATTTTAATGAAGTGTTAACAAAAAATTTACACACACATTTTATAGGAAACCTAACTGTTTTTCTACGCCCACATTGGAGCGCTTGAATCAGTCCATATACAATTAAGTCTTCAGGGTATTAGCTAGAGATTTTGCTTACAGATTCCTCTTCTGCTCCCAAAACTTTTTCATTCTTTCCGACCTGGCAGCCCGTTTTAACTGTTCATTATTATAAATGCAAGAATCTACCCACCACTATCAGCTTAAAATGAACTATTTAATGCTTTAAAAAAGTGGCCATAGAGAACAAAATGAAAATTCAAAAAAAAATTTTTACCTCAATTCAATGTCAGTGCTACTTTTAACCGTGCACAAAATTATTGATGGAGGAGTAATCAACTTGACAGCACGACTTCCCTAACTTCATATTGCCCGTAATCACATGTGAAAGACTGATAAAGGCAGCAGAAAGAGACGAGAGAAGAAATATTTAAGTGATGGCTAACTGAAGTAAAAAAAACAGTAGCAGTAGATGCATCAAAATGAGCTCCTGGGCTGAATCCTGGAACTTACTGCAAAACTGATTAAAAAAATGTCCATATAATATATGTACAGGCATACTGTAACATGAATGTTCATTGTGATTAAAATAAAAAGCTTTTATAAATTCACTTGACACAAAACCAACTAATCAAGAAGAGTTCAACTTTCTCTGTAAGCAGACCCACTGCAAAATTCTGTAATTTTGAAAACTGTGAAACTCAAGATGTAAGATGGTTTTAGTGTACTTGAAAAATCATTAACACTATATAGAAAGCTGCCAAAAATCATAAAATGTTTTTAACAAATTAATGCAAACATAGAGCTCAAGTTAACAACTAATTACATGTTGCATCCAAAGATCATTTAGCAAGTTTAACATTAAATTCCAAAACAATTTAAGTAATTAATTATTTGCCACTACCAGTTCAACTCATAACATACTATTTACATTTTTTCATAAGAGTACAAAGTTTTCAACTGAGAATAATCTTGGTTTAGAATCAATGTTATATTTCTATCTTCATTAAACGTGGCTTGTCATATATTCAACTTTTCTAACAATACTTTCTATTACTTTGAATTCTTTTTACCATATAAAATTTTTACACACATTTTGTAATAAAAATTCAAATAAGATGTTACTACAAAAAACAAAAGTAAGTTTTCTTATGGGAAGATGCTCAACATTTATTCATCATCATATTGATCACTTGCACAGCATATATCTCTTCTTCAGACACTCTTGCATTGCCCAACTATTCTAAGTGCAAAAGGAAATGAAACTTAATAGGTAATGAATGGTCCACAAGGCAACATTTCAATTTGTCCCATAATTTAAGTATTTTGCATCAGGTGCAAAAATCAACAAAAAATTTTTTCTTTACTAAAAGTCATAACATAATTGCCCCCCATAATGTTGGAACTTTTCTGCATTTAGCTGTAGGCAATTGACTGAGGAACGCCATTAACAGTCTTCGAGGTTAGGACATCATTTTCATATGTCATTGTTGTTTCTTTACCATGCTCTTGTATCCTGGAAGAAAAAAAAGAGCAATCACAGTCTCTTCAAAAATGTTGCAACAGGGTTTCACTGTATATTGCAACACTTTCATCTTACGTACATAAATATTTTATTATCCAAACATTGTATTTGATACACACATTATTTTAATACCCATGCAACTGACCTGAACAGAAAATCTACAAAGCTAAATTGACCTTGTATCTTTTAGGCTACATGTGCCAGAACAGACCACATGGTGGGAGGTGGAGATGTGAGGGATGTGCTACAAAATTATGCCATGACTGTAGTTTATCATCCAAATGTTTTAATTTATAATTTCATCCTGCCTGTGGATAAAATTATGTGTAATTTCAATATAAAGCATGCACAACATTAAAATAACAAATTTTCTGTACTCTTGGCTTTGTTTTCAAGAGTTCATTAAAAAAGCAATAATAATTAATGATTGGAAAAACACAATGTTTGGACAACATAAATTTCTCGCACACACCCTCATTGAGAATATAGGCTTACATACCTCACAAGCATAAAAAAATACAAAAAGGTGTATAGTGAGAGTATAGTTTCATTGTGTGGGCAGGGGGGAGGAGAATGAAATTTATATTATTTGCACTTCTCAGTTCAATAAATTGAGTACAGCAGTTGTCAAATGGGGTTACAAGCATTATACTAAAAGATGCCATGTTATCATATACCAAGATAAACCTCTGTTCAGTTACATGTAATTTTTAATGCAAATAGTTTCAACTGCACTAATTGAACTGGGTTTGGTTTATCACACAAATAAATACCTGATTGCATTATATTGTGTAATGCTGTAGATTTAGTATTAAAACTAGGATTTGACAGTTAACTTGGTGAAAGACCCCTTTACAAAATGACATTCCTATTCATTACGCAGGCTTCTTATAAAATTAAAAATAATATTAGCCCTCACTCTTTTAACAGTTATACCAATGTTAGGAGTTCTGCCTGCCTACAACTGTTGCATATCCAAGGCCTCACAAAGTGCGAGCTCTACCGTCTACTCTTGTTCACTCACTACTTGCTTCATTGCCTCTACACTAAGGCGCTCAACTAACATGCAGTCTTTCCATCCGCGACTCGCCCAAGCATGACTAAGCAGTGACCCTATAATTTTATGGTGTGTTAATAATTATAAAAGTATGTTGTGTGCCTAGAAAAATTCTAAATGAAAATTTGCAATATAAGGTTTTTAGTTACCACCAGACCACACTGTCACGTGTAAAAAAACTCACCCCCAACTCCACAACCTCGGTATTCATTATGAACATACATCGGAGGCGAAGAAGAATGATAGCAAAAGATTGATCAGTTGCAGCCTTATGACATTCAGTTTACTGTAAAAAGTAAAGAAATTAATTTCCTTTTTCACTTTTGATTACCAGGCACTTCTCTTTTTTGTTTGCTGTTACTATATTTCCAAATTTACATGACTCAAGCAAGACCAAAACCCCTAGGTGGGACCTCCTAACCCCTTCTCCAATTGCCTGCCGTCGCTTTGTTTGCCTTAGCTAAACTCTCCCATAAGAAACACAGTTTTCTCTCGAACCAGAATAAAATAAACCATACTATATATAGTAGACTAGTGAATAAAGAAAAATATGTACGTGGATCAAGAAATGCATTTAGAATAAAAATTTAGCACCTTTAAATTGGTTAGGAAAATGTAGTATTATTGCAAAATAAACCAAACTTGCTGCAGTTTTAAAAACCCATGGAAAATATGCAAACAAGGTGGGAGCAGGTGTGCTAGTGTCTACGAACAAGCAAAATTTACCCAAGGTCATATATATTTCTAACTGGTTAGGTGTTATACGCAGTGTTGCAAGTTATTTATGGTAAAAAAAACCTGACTGTGAAATGTATTCGTAAAAAATCCTGACCGCAATGTATTTGTGTCATTCAAAAAATGCAAAGACCCCTCACCAACATGCCTAGTAAATACTGTCAGATGTAAGGGTTTTCTCAGGACCATTTCATTTCCTACATCTTCATTACATAGCATTTCCACCCACATTCTCATCTCACCTCAATTCTTTAGGCTGGCTGGAACAAGTCTGTCCCTTGGGTAGGGTAGTCGACACCACTTACTGGAAGCCTCCTCTCATACATTTGTCACACTGCCTCAAATGGAAAACGTTGAGTTGATTTTCATTTTCATATTTGAAAAGCAATTTTTACCAGAGGTGAAACTTCACCCGGTCTCCCGTAGGTACACATCAATTTCAACTGAAGTTCAAAGCTACCTTAATAAAAACTTAAATCATTTGTTTTCACTCACCTCTTTGTTGTAATTTTCTTTCCATTTATGAAGCGTGTGGAAGTGGAGGTCCTCCTAACACCAGTGCCGCTACCTGCGCCAGAGACACTACTGTTGAACGACTGGAATGAAGTGAAACCCAGAGGACCGTTGTGATTGGCAAACAAGTCGTCGAAGCAGGACGTGCCAAGGCTCATGCCAAACGGGTTGAACAACTGCGACGAGATTGTGTTTTGGGGGTGAGAGTGACGATTTCCGTGCCGTCTGTGCACATCTGCAAACAAGTCGACCACCTCAAAATAATGTTCACTTCTCTTCACGTGCCCAAAATTCCCCTATTTAACTGTCACACTAAGATGTGCATTGTCGAAATAACACTGTACTGCTTCTGTGATGCACACAGATCGCAGATTTGCTTACATTGTACATTAACTACTGATACACAACTGCAAAATGGCTTGCTGGAAAATAAAAATCATTATGAGGACAACTCATACTTATGAAACAAAGTGTAATATAAGCAGAATCTGACCATTAGACGGATAAAACAAAAGAAAGTTTCTAATATTACAGAAGTGATTGTTGAATGACAACCAAGGAAATTAGAAATAAGGATGCAATTACTAAATGACTTCTACCATTTGCTTCTTGCAAGATTCATCTACAACAAACAGATTTAGTGAAATTAAGTACCTACTTTCACTTTCATACATGTCTGTATGGTACTGATGAATGAACTTTTACAACACTAGCAATTTAAATGCAGCTAATCAGGGGTGGATCCAGGAAATCAGTGTTGATGGGAGGTAGATGAAGGGAGAACGGGGAACTTTGTAGTGAAAATTAAAACCTCCAACATGTTGCCAACTCTATTTCACAATGTAAATAATATATAAAGTTACAATTATTTTCATACAAGCGCACAACTTAATGTAAATAAATTTTAACATAACATAATTTTATTGATCAGTATTAAAATACAAAAGGTATATACTTTTACTGGAGCAAGGTTAAGTTCTTTAAGAGGTAGGTGTAGGACGTATGGGAAAGAANGGGGGGGGGGGGCGATAATTGTTCCCCCTTGTAACATGCCCACACAAGTAATCCAAACTTTTTTTACCATACACAAATACCCTGCTACTTTTAAATATCTTACTACAATAATTGTAGTCAATGTGAATTTCTTAATAGTTTCTAAATAGTTAATAACAAACTTCATGGGAAGACTAGCTAAGAACACTGACATACCACCAAAGAGATCTTGAAATGGCGACCCACCAAAGAACTCGCGGAACACCTCCTCCGGGTCACGGAACGTGAATGGGAAGCCAAAGCCCATGTCGAAATCTTCATGACGAGAGCGGCTACGCTGGTTTTGCCCCAGACCCTCCTTACCATACTGGTCATAAATGTGACGCTTTTTCTCTGTAACACAACAATCCACATCTTTCCCTCAAGACTTGCACACGGCACTATTAACATTAGATGACTTTTTAATTTTACAGATGAAACAAATTGCTGATGTGCTTGAGGTTTTATCAAAGTAGTGAAATTCATACCTGCTGTAAGAAAACAACAGTTATCTGTTGTAACAGTAACTGCAATCTGTGTATGAATACCTCAGCCAATATTTTATGTATGTTTGGTTGAAAATGAAATTTCATTGAATCAACTCTACAAAGAAACACATTGTACACCATAAATAAATATGTACTAAAACTTTCCACCACCACAATTCAGCCCAAATCTAAATTACAAGAACTGTTTCAAGAAAGTGCACATATAAACTACAAAGCAGCATTTTTAAAGCTCGTAATTAGTGAACCCAAACTAGGCAGTAGTTTTAGATTATCACATCAAAAAGGTACAGTAAACATAATTTACCACTGGATACATTCTGCTGCATTACGAGGTTCCTCAACTCCACTGCTATAACATTATGTGCCGCAAAATTAATTTTATGTATCAACTCCCATAGTTCTTTGCAAAATCCATTTATACATTACAGTGTAGCACAACATAAATTTTAATTTAACATTTCCATGTTTTCAAAAAAACCAGAATTTTAAAATTACACGATTTTTACTAGAGCATAATTATCTCATTTTATCATTGTTCACTAGTTACTACAGCGCTACCTTCTGCTAGGTGTGACAAAAGTAATAATACTTACAGCAGAGGAGGAAAATATTTGTACATCCATATCCAGACATACATAATACCCAAGTGCTAACAAGAAATTATTTACAAAACTGAAAAGTAGGCATGTATTTCCAAAAGTAGTGTAAACTGCTTATAAAACTCATTTTAATTATGTTGTTACAAACAATATTTATTAATACAGTTATGCATTTCATTCAGTTTTGCAAAGTAAAATAATTTAATACTGACGAGTTAATTTTTACACATTCCCTCTTGTACGCAGTTGAAAGGATGAGGAAAGGAAGAAAAATTTAAGAAGAGAAAGATAAATACATTGAATGGAAAGTACACTAGCACCGCACAAAGGAGCCACAAGTTTCATGTACAGATGACTGTCAAATGTGTGTATAAAAATAGGTAAATATTATACATTAAAGTCTATAATTCACGCTTATAATATTCACCAAAAATAACTGTTTCAAAATATTTTATCACAGCCAATAAACTTCTTGTGATAATTTCTTACAAGATCATGAAACAACCCTAGATGAAAATTCCCTCTTTTTTAAAAACAAATGGGTTCAAAAAATTTTGTTTAGGAGAAAAAACTATTAATGATTATCATAGCAAATAAGCAGATTCAAAGATATTTATAAAATATATTTTCAAAAACTGCTGTGAAAAATAGGTATTTTGTTAGTAATACAGGCTGAGCATAAAAGAATACCTCAAATTTGAAGGTCTATAATATCAAACCCAAACAACCTACAACCTTGATTGACCAATCAAATGAACCGTGGAACCGTGAAGTTTGTTTACCATACATTCATAATTGTTCAATGCGACCACCACGAGCGGCCCGAACGACATCTATGCGATAATCAAACTCCTTCCACTCTTGTCAGCATGCCCAATGATACGGTTTGGATGGCATTTGTAACTCTTGGTTTGAAGTGGTGAGGGGGAAAAGAGTTTGCATTTGACAAGTCAATATGAAGGGGAAGGTCTGATGTTTCCTTTATGTGCCAAGAGATGACACTGGGAGCGTCTGTTGTCACACTATGAGCGTGTGTTGTGTGTTAGTCCGCATCACGATGGTGACGGAATAACAGAAGGCGTTCTGTGTTATTCAGTGAATAGGTGTGAATAGGTTAAGACTGTTAAACGTAAATAACATCGCAAATACAGATGTCGTCCTCCCGATAGGTGGAGTATCGTACGTTGGTTTCGTAAGTTCCGTGACACAGGGTGCCTTTGCAAAGGCAAAAGTTCCGGGTGGCCGCGTATGTCCGAAAAGAATGTGCAATGGATTCAATAAGTGTTTGTTCGCTGTCCGAGAAAATCAACTCGACAAGCTAGCCAGGAAATGCAAATCTCTCAACAAACGGTATGGACAGTGTTGCGAAAGCGATTGCTGTATAAACCATAGAGGTTACAGCTTGTATAGGCTTTCACCGAAAGGGATAAAGAACCGAGACGTGATTTCTGAGTGTTCGTTCTTGCCCAGAATGAGGTAGACTACACCTTCATGTCTAAGCTAGTTTTTAGCGATGAAGCGATGTACCATACATATGGTAAGGTAAACCGGCTCAACATGCGGATATGGGGTCAGGAGCCTTCACATGATAATACCGAACACGAGCGTGTTTCCCCTAAAGTGAACGTATTTTGTGATGTATCCAAAGACACTGTTTTCAGCCCTTTCTTTTTTCGCAAGCCCACTGTTACTGGAATTCCTTATTTGGACATGTTTACAATGTGGTTGTTTCCTCAGTTAGAAGAGGCAACAGGGGACTTCATTTTCCAGCAGGATGGTGCACCACCCCATTGGCATGTAGCTGTTCGTGGATACCTGAAAGAGACGTTGCAGCAACGCTGGATTGGTCGAGGAGCAGCTGGTGACCAAGCTCTTCATCACTGGCCCCCAAGAAGCCCGGATCTTACNAACGCTGGATTGGTCGAGGAGCAGCTGGTGACCAAGCTCTTCATCACTGGCCCCCAAGAAGCCCGGATCTTACCCCCATGCGATTTTTTTCTATGGGGGTTCATACGGGATCAAGTGTTTTGCCCATCATTGCAAGCTAACATTGACTATCGCAAAATAAGAATTACGGATGCCATCCAAACCGTAACATCGGACATGCTGACAAGAGTGTGGAACGAGTTTGATTATTGCGTAGATGACGTTCGGGCCGCTCGTGGTGGTCGCATTGAACAATTACAAAGATATGGTAAACAAACTTTACAGTTCCACGGTTCATTTGATTGGTCAACAAACGTTGTAGGTTGTTTGATTTTGATAATTTAGACCTTCAAAGTTGGGGGTATTCTTTTAATCTCACCTTGTATTTTGCATGGTTTATAATTAACTATTTTCTTTCAAATGGAATTTGGATCATGGAAATTGCTTAATTAGATTTTATGGTAAAGTTATTAAATTCTGTGTGGTGTTTAGAGGTATAGATTGTTGCGGAGTGACGAGAATTCCAACTCGCATTCAAACTTAAATCTCTGTAATTTTCTTGATCAAGTCCCACCTTTGCACAGGTGCTAAGTTTTATGTTTAAGCAAAGCGGTTTCTTAAACTGTATGATGTGGTAACCAGGATAGCATATATTATATATACATGTATAAAAAACATATACCGTTGAAACAAAAAAAGGAAACCGAGGATAAATATGAATATCCAATTTTACAAGAGTCTGCATACCTACAACACACCACATTTCTGCACACGCCCCAGTAACAGGCAAGCCATAATTCTGGACGAAACTTATTGTACATATTCTCATTTAAATAAGACTATAGTGCTTAATTGCCAATTCTTTTTTATTTCAAAAAATCTAGAAACTCATATCAGTCTTGCGTAGGTTAGGTCGAGGGTGACTTAACGTTAGAGGCGTTATAAGGTGGCACATTACACNAAACTCATATCAGTCTTGCGTAGGTTAGGTCGAGGGTGACTTAACGTTAGAGGCGTTATAAGGTGGCACATTACACATTACACGTTTAGGTGTCTCATATCTGATTAATGGCCTCAACACAGTGCTCATATTATTACAAAAGAAACTGACCCTAGGATACATTTTTACTCACTGTTTTAATGCCTCCTCCTGATGAAATTTTATTATGAAACTATTATATAATAAAAAAAAACACACATNAAATTTTATTATGAAACTATTATATAATAAAAAAAAACACACATGCACACACGCACACACACACTTGCTTCCAAATGTTCTTAATTCTCAGTACCAAGAATAAAAACATGTTCATATGGAGTCAAATGAAAAGTTAAATTTAACTCTTACTTTTTCACTCTACAAGTGGTCAAATTCACATATTACAAAGTGTTCATTCTTTACACAAAACAGCTTTTCCTTTTACCTAAAATAAGACAAACTAACAAGTATGCTAAGGTATAATAATATTTATAATAAGTGGTTGAATCAAGAAAACTTGCACACCCTCAAGTTAAAAATAAGTTGTTTGTTTTGCATGCTACTGCTCACTTTTTAGCAAGTACTTCAGTCAGGAAAATAAACTAATTTACGCAGCTGATTTCAGTTGTTTTTGAGTAATTCTTGTACCCATACACTGCACAGTTTGGCAGCGTGTCGAAATATTAAAACGCCACATTTACGTGATAAACAAGAAAAAATTTTCCCTTTGAGGCAAACAATGCGTTTTATTACCTGTGCATCCTTGATTCTCACCCTTGCACTGTCACAGAGGAATGTCAAAGGAGTGGAACATGCACATTACTTAACCTTACCTCCTTCCATCATGGCAGTAGTGGTCACAGCAATAGTAGAACTTTGTGTGAATAGTGTAGTGAGCAACTTCAAAATGTGAATAAAAATATTGTGTGTTTTCTAATTATTCATGTATAAGTGATGTGGAAAGCCTGGTACACTAAAATACAATTAATAATCACTAAATCAAACAATTATTTCAATCATTAATGTGTGCCACGTCATAACGAACTATCAAAATAAGCTGCCTTGTGTGCATAATATATGCTAGTGCCTTTTAGGTTTGTGCAATGCCCTGCTTCACCCAGCAAATGCACCAGCTTTTCACTCCCATTATGTGCCTTGCAATAACCAAACTGTCTACATGGAAATCTCCCCGAGACCCAGGATTTTATGATCCACGTGTCATCTACTTGCCTACCAACCCTCGGTACTTTGCTTCAAAACAGCTGTCAACCAGAGCAACAGAATTAATTTTTACATGGTAAAAATATATTGCCCTCCAAGATCTTGGTGGTGATAAATTGAATTAACACTTTTGTAGCATAGTTTCCCCGCCAATAACCACCACCTTGGATCACAGACACAGTGGAAGGTGATCCATACCTTGACTTGCCGAAATCAAGATATGTTGCACCAGAGTTGCTGGCAGCTGCCTACTAGGCACTGCACATCTGAAAGTGTCAAAACTGCTGGCGATGATATTACCACAGCTACCCCTCGCAGGACTAATTAAACAATTACCTCAACAACCATCACAAACTTGCTTCCACAACTGTCACACCAGCCACCACAATTTGCAGGCGGAAGTTACTATAGCCTGATATTGTAATGAAAATACCGAGAATATATGTTTTTTATGTAGCAAAACAACATAATTAAATTCAGATTACTCTACATAAAATACTACCAAAATAAAGAATAACGTATTTTACATAAAAATTTAAAAATCATGAAGGAATCAAACTATTAATTTTTATTATCCTAGGTTCTGTTTTACCAACTCCTAATAATGAAGGAAGAAAATGCAGAAATGCAGAAAAATTTGTAACAAAGACTAAAGTCATAAAATTTAAAGTATAAATTAGAAAGAGTATAATGCAAGGTTCTTTGCTGGTTAATTTAATAAATTATCTAATTTTTTTATGTCTGTATTTGTGTTAAAACTTGTTTTATTGACCAGGAAGTGAGTGTTCGCTCTGAAAAGTGAAGCATATAGAATGTGTTTGTAAAGAGTTGAATGTGTAGCACCGACTACAGCACTTTGTATATGCATGCTTGGTTACATTTTGAAATCACTGGTAACCTAAAGACAAAACTGATTTCATTTGTCAGTAATTAATGTGTTCCCTCAATGAGATGTTAATATGCAGAACTATCTTGTCACAATTTGCTACCAACTTTACAGAGCCAAGCACCCAATGTTAATACTGAATATATGCAGTAACCAGTAGTGACTTTTTTTCAAAATTTATTTTAAAAGTGCTTATTTGCCATGAACAGCATATACACAAGAGTGTCATTGTCCTAAAAGAACCCACGATAAGCAGGCATTCCAGCAGCCTCTGGTGCCAATATAACACCTCGCAAACTGGCCGATCTTCCTCCAAGGTAGTCTTTCAAGCTGATATGGTATGGTTAACCAATGCTGGCCAAGCAAAGACAAGATGACCAATGAAAATGGCAACTCAGCCAATATTGCATGCAGTTTAGGACGTGATGATGTTTCATAGTATGACCGACAAACAGTTTTCATGGACCAATGAGAAAAGTTAACCATCACTTAGCATTATTCTACGAATATCCTAAATTTACTTAAATTCCTTAATGGTGTTACACCTATCACATTCATCAAATTCATGCTCAATTTTAGAATATCACAATCATAGCAATTAAGAAATGATCGTTCAGAGATAAGGCAGAATTATTATATGTACCACCAAAGTTGTTTATTTGCAATGAAGCAAAGATGCCGATGACTATCAACATAATGATTTCATTACATTTACAAACAAAAAGGGTTAAAAAAAAAACATCAAAACACCTGCGCTTTAACTTAACCAAACCTAAATGAACACAATACTTCATAATAAATTAAAATTCCTGAAAGCAATAACTTTTTTTTTAATTAGGAAAATATTTATTGCACAAAAACAGAATTTAAAAACATATCTAAAAAATTTCAGTAATTTACAAATAGTTACTGCACTTTTGTTAATAATTGTACAAAGAGTTACCCACCAGTTCTTTTTTAAAAAAGACCAGCCGGAGCTCATGTAACTCAAATTATGGTACATTAAAACTGTTAGCATTAGGCACCACACTGCAGATTTTAGATAAAGTTTCAAGCAAGCAAGTGGGGAAAAAAAACAGCAAACATGCAAGCAAGCAAACTACCAAACAAAATTCAAAACTTACTCAAATGTATACATTAAATAACACAATAATTAATGCAAGTTTCTCTACTTAAAATGCCAATTTCACACTCTTATAGCCATTGCTTTTAGTAATGTTCAAAATCTTTTTACTACTGTAACCAATTACTCTTTGCAATATTGACTCACTTCTCCACCAGCCCCTGGGAACATGTTCAATCATGCTAAAATTCTTAACCATACAGAGCAGGAACATTCATACAATTCTCTCTTCAATTTATAAACATGTACACACAATTCCTTTATTTGAAACCACCTTCCATATTTAGGAGGATAAGATAATGGTTATCTATGATGCATGAAGGACTAGCTATAGAATGGTTTCATTAAGAAATAAATCATCGAAAATGTTTCATATTGGTACATCAAACTCTATCATATTTATGTGTACCTTGTACAGCATGTGGTAGTCTGGTCTCCTGTGCCTGTGCCCATTGAGTAAAACCGGAGTATAATTCAAAGCAACATACAGTGTGCACAGCTTCCAGAACTAGTATTGTATTTCAGATCAGCCAAAAAGCCACTTCAGACATTGAATTTTGCCACTTGAGGTATTAAGTAATCCATGTGTTACACACCGGCTAGTCCCATAAAACCTGCACCCAGACAATAATAATTAGCACTACTGAGCTTTAATTGGCTGCAGTTGAATGCAATTTAATAGAAAGAGATAACGCTCCTTCCAATTGCGGAGGGTGGGTGTGGTTATCACCTCACCTGTCAAAGCATCGTACAGAGTTGAATCTGAACGCGCCACCTTGATGGGGCCCCGAGGCCTATCCAACCTCTACGAACGCGGTTTGTAACGAGTACTCTTACTAGGCAGACCAGACCAGCGTCCCTTCATTAGCGAGCATCAATCCTTCGAAACCGGGTCCGGTTGCACGCCGCTTTTATTCACCAAAGGGTACTCTAGCCCCATCACCAACCCCAGCACTGTGTTGTGGGGGTTCAGTGGGAGGGAATGCCCTCTTTCCCCCCTGGCTACTGAGGCCGCATGGGCCGCCGTTGCCGCCCTCCAGGCAAATTCCTGCCTCCAGGCCTCATCCCAGTGGGAGGTTCAACCAATGCCACCCAGAGTCCGACTGCTATCAGCACGACCCAAGACTGAGGCTTCTCACTGATCCCCTGGGTTCCCATGACTATTCCACGCACACTGAGTTTTCACCCAGGAGAAGCCAAACTCCTCCATGATGCCAGACAGTTCAGCTCAACGTTAATCACAGCAGACGAAGAACATGCGCAGCCTCTGGACAACCACACATAACCTAGCCATGGCCGATTGCCAGTGCACTGGCAGGCCGCCCCTAGTCCACTATCCTCCTCACTCAGTCAGCCACTGTATTTCCATCGTGTCTCCATCCCTCACCTTTCGAGGAGGTGGAGATTGACTTGAGCAGTGCTAGGCTATATAATCGCATCGCTGCCCATTTCAGGGACCAAGTCTCTGCCCACGTAGCAGCACAGAGGCAAACTCTGTCCAGGCAATCAAATAAATGAGAGTGCCCCACTGTAGCTCGTCAGCCGAGGCGAAGAGCCCTCCACCGGAACGAACAGTACGCCCAAGCTGTGGTCCAGCGAGAAGGTTACACTACTTCACGCCGATCTGCTCTTACACCTAATGAAGCTGGTGGCCACCACGTAGGCTTTCACCAGGGATATGGCCGAACTACAATAGTAATTCCCGTAGTCACGACTACCCAACCAGGCACTCTGGGGTGCTGAATCTATACACTCCCTACACAGCGGGATCTGCTACCAGCTTTCACCAAGTGCTCTTTCAGCCTTCTCTGTTGCCTTACACCCATGACAGGTTGGTTGCCTGACCACCGGCCCAGCTCCAACCCAGTCCCCCACCAAACATTTCTTTGGTAATTTTCAGCATGTTCTAAAACCTGTTATTTGAAATAAGTGGCAAATTGTTACCACATATAACTTCTTTGATTGCCAGTCACATAAATTTAATGTGTATCAAAAACAGAAGAGTTTTTAAACTTATCTGAGGTGATATTAGCAAAGTAATTACTTTCAACCTCATAAGCATGTGCGTGTATATGCACATGCATGTGTGTACATATGCATATACATGCACACACACATCCATGTGTACACATGCACACAAGATCGCACGCAAAAGCACATATACATTTTTTTTGTCAAAAAAAATATGGTACTTCTGTAATATACGTAAGCTAATTATTATCAAATGGTTGGATTGCATCCGCAACTATACAAGAGCAGCAAAAACACTGACAATGTAAAAATAACCACTGCTCTCCCTCATCATATGCAAGTACAAGGCTAAAATGGTTCACAAACTTTTTTTGCCACAAAACCCATAAGAAACTTATTTATATTAAAGGAACCTGGATTCTGTTTCTTACTTCTAGTAAGAATTTTGAACCCACAAAATTCTTCGTTCTTGAACCAATGCACAGAATGCCTGAGTGGTTTACATAATTTAGTAGGCTTGAAATTAGCAATTTTCCATAAACAAAAACTTTTATTATGGTACAAAAATACTGCACCTACACCTAAATTAGCATTTTCACATTACCAAAAACATTAATGTTGGCACAGGGCTACAGTAAAACCCTGTTGATCCGGATCTCCGAATAATCCGGATGTTTTTAATTTAATGTTCACATAGATAATATGTAATATGAAGTGGATTGACTCACCAGCTATAAATAGCTTTGACTTGACCTTGAATCCCTACCCATCACTTCCCCTCCCTCAATCTCCTCAGTTTTCTTACCATTTTCAAACGGCATTTGTCATTTTGTTTATTGTGTGTGGTTCAACCGGATATTGTTTTTGTTTTTTATCAAAGTGTTTGGGAGTGTATTGTAGTGTTTGGGAGTGTATTGTAGTGTATGTACAAGTTTAAAATGGATAAAAAGTTAGACGCTATTAATTGAATTGATAAAGGAGAAGCATTGAAAAAAAATAGCTGCTGAATTGGAAGTTGGAACTTCAACAGCGTCCGACTGGAAGAAGCAAAGAAAAGAAATTGAAGATTTTTGTTGTTAAATGATATGTAAAAACAGTTAGGAAGCCAGAGGAACAGCAAAAAAAAAGCAAAAAATTAAGCATTAGACGACTCACTATTCATGTGGTACAGTGCTCAGCGAGAACGTGGTTTGCCTATATCTGGACCGATCTTGGCCCGAAAAGCTTCGAGCTTAAACAAAAAGTTACCGAATCCTGACCTAGAATTCACTGCTAGCCAGGGGTGGCTAGAGCGTTTTAAAAACCGACACGGTATTCGCCAACTTACTCTGACTGGAGAGAGCTGCTGCTGCTGCTGCTGAAAAATTTAAAAAGAACTTCGAACAATTTGTTTTATCTGAAGAATTGACACCTGATCAAGTTTATAATGCTGACAAAACTGGGCTTTTTTACCTGATGCTTCCGAGCAAAACGTTACCATCAAAGCTTGAAGATTCGGCTAAGAGCTACAAGAAAAGCAAAGATAGGCTAACTGCTATGGCTTGTAGCAATGCATAAGGGAAACATAAGTTTCCTCTTGTCATTGTAGGGAAATCCAAGAATCCCCGAGCGCTAAAAAATGTGAACCACAATATTATGCCAGTGGTTTACCGACCACAAAAAAGTGCGTGGATGGACAGTTTTTTGTTTAAGAATTGGTTTTTTGATAACTTTGTTCCTGAAGTTCAAAAATTCCTGAAAGAAAATAGTTTACCAGGAAAAGCTATTTTACTGATTGACAATGCTCTGTCTGATCTGGGTGAACAATAACTCTTGAGTGGAGGAATTAAAGTGACAGGTAGCAAGGATTATACCACATTCCAAAACTGCACGTTTGTGGATGCCCAAACTTCAGGTGCATCAATAACCCAGATGGCATCACTATTCTGGTGAAGTGCAGGTGCATAAAAGCAGAGTGCTGCTAATTCTGCACCAGCATCTACAAATTATAGTACTTATAAAAAATTCTAAAGGCAAATCACCCTTATCATCATCAACTCTGTGGTATTTGCACAAAAAGTTGCTCAGCTGATGACACATTCATTATGCATTCTTTAAGATTCACCACCAACTTCATTTCTCATAGACCAGCAAGCTTAACAACTGGACAGTCAATGAATGCATGGATGGTGTGTTGATCCGACGGAACAAGGTTTTCGTACATTAAGTCAACAGGCGGCCATCAACAGCACAAGCTGCATCTCAAGTGCTGTACAGCCTGAAGGGGGTGACTATATGACTTGAAGATGCTCCTACTGGCATGGAATAATCTAGTGTGAACCACCATGCGACATCCCTTATGCTATCACTAGTGTTAGGGAATTGCATAAACCCAACCATGCAAACTTTTATTCACAAGGATAGCTCTTCCAGGATAATAATTCACAATGCCACCAAGGAATGACTATTTCAAATGGTAAAAGGAACATTCTAACAAGATTTGCCATATGGACTGGCCTCCATAACTCCCCTGATCTTAATCCCATAGAGAATCTGTGGGATGTTGATGAAAAGGCCATTTGAATTATGCAACCCAAACCCACCTCATTCAGCCTGTTATGGTCTGCCATTAGGAATGGATACAAATCAACACCCAGTGGAATCCCCATTATCCTTTATTCCGGAGATGGATCAACAAAGTATTAACTTGGTGGTAGCGATTTAGTGAGCACAAAGTGTGCTTGAGAAACATTTACAGTGGTATGAATGTTATTTGCACAAGTTACATGCATTTACAAAATTTTTTGGCATCTTTATAGTCTACAAAATTATGTTATCACCACTTTTGTAAAGATTGATTACTATGTTGAAAAAACTTATTTAAAAAACAATTATATTTTTTTATTTAAATTTTTAATATAAATCTTGGTTAAGAGGTGATGGCACCACCCATAACAACATGCTACCAACACACTAAGATAATAAAAAAGCTGAAAATCATTAAGATAGGCTAGTATGTTCAAGTTGTTCAACTCTTTTTGTGCAATGAACAAACGTACAATAGCAAAACCATGAACATTTATATGCGAGTGAATATTTGTTGTAAACAGCAAAAATGATGAATATTCCATTTATTATGCCAGAAGACATTTACCAAATAAACGCTGAAGCACTCTTGCTAGTGCTTACACATTCATTCAGACTGTGGCATAAATCCTGCAAAATGTCTTCTGCCAGTGAAGATAAAGCAAGTAATGTGACTGCAAATAAAGTAAGCTGAAGTAGATCCCAACACACACCAGCAGCACTACGCATCTATGCACAAGTAATTTTTCTAACTGCAACACTGTGGAAGAATCCCTCATGGTTAGCCCATCAGTTAGCAATTCCCAGCTTCGCTCGTTTAGTTTGCAGTACTAAAATTTCCTAGTCCTCATTGCAAAAAGAAATCTAAAATACACTAAGAAAACTGGTATTCAAATGTTAAAGTGGTTAGGGTTCCAGCAATTTTCAAAGTGTTATCTTGCAGCACCAATCCAATAAAATTACATAATACTGCTGTCAGGAAAGCGTGGAGTGAATTAGTCCATGGGAGAGGTACGCAGGCAGTTAAGGGGGGAAAAATATAATCAAAAGTGCTGTTGTGTTTGAATATACCAAAGAAACGGTGGAACGGCGAGTCGAAAAAGTTGCGGAAATTGTAGCTTCGCGGTGGTCTCGACGCTGCCTTCTGCCTCTGGTCGTAGATGCGCCGCTTGTTTTCTGTGGGAGTGTATTGGAACAAACATGAAACCTTCAACTGATGAGCTACTGAGATAATACACTGCCCCCTCCCTCCTCCCTAGCCTACTCACCCAGCATTCAAATACTCATCACAGTAGTTCAATAGGAACTACCATCTTTAGCCCACATGTGCACCATTACAGAATATGATATAAATTCTGTATATGACACAAAGGCAAACCGGCAGATGCACTTTACAGACTAACAGGTTAATTGCAAATATTTAACTCCATTCATCATTGATTTTAAATTCCCATTAGTTACACAACTATACAAATTTTAAAAGAGTTTTACACAGTTGTTGATGGGATACAAGAAAACATTCATTTAATACATCACATCCACTACTCTATTTCTTGAAATTTATCATTATGTTAAACTTAAATAACATTTTCAGTAGCATTTTAAGAAATACGAAAAAAAAATTAGTAATGATATAATTATAATTAAACTTGTCTGCATATGATCAGGTTACAGAAAAAAATGGAATCTGCTAATTCATTACTGGATAAAATTACTTACAACCCTTGTTCTTGGCATTAATACACAGAAGGTTGGAATGAAAAAGAGAGTTTTATGGTTTTAAAATAACCACCTCTCATACGTCCTACCTTATAAGCACACCTGCCAGTACTACGTCAAGACAAGCGTAACTCTATTTTTAAAAAACAACTAGGAAGGTTATTTAGTTGCTATCATACCACAGCAGCAGTTTTTTTATGTATAGTTTCTTGTTGAACTACAAAAAAAAATTTAAGTAAAAAACCCTTAAATAATGGCAAATACTTTCTGTCCCATCAAAAGCAACCTATTTAGTACTTTACAGAAGATTAATGCTTCAAAAAAACAAAATTATGAAACCAAGAATGTTAAAAAAGTAAGATATTTGTTAACAGCAAAGTACCATACAAAAACCAACGTTGGAATATGACCTGAAATTTACTGCCTTACATTAAAACAGCTAGTTATTTCAAACAAATTTAATTATGATGTTTTGCAATATTCACCATCAGAGAGAACTTCATAAGCTTCCGAAATCTCTTTGAACTTTTTATTTGCCTCTTCAGCATTATCTGGGTTTTTATCTGGGTGCCATTTTAAAGCCAGTTTTCGATACCTGTAAAAGAAATTGACTCAATAAAATTAAAAGTAAATTACTCATTGACAAGCATAACTAAATATAAATATATACTATTTCCTATATTGGTAACTCACATTAGTACTAACCTCTACTAGTTTACATGTGTAGAACTATAACACTATAGTTTACAATAAAAGTTCCCTTCTGATTTTATTTCATCATCACACTGAAAGGCCTCAAATATTTTTTCTTTTCTTCTGAGCGACAAATACCAATCAACAATTTTATATGGGGAAAAAACACAATGTTACTTACTCGCTTAAAAATTCCAACTGTGAACATTTTTTTTTAGCTTTTATATCTTTTCACTGAACTAGCAGGTAGCTTTGGCAATGGCTCTTCATTGAGACTTTTGCACAATCGTAATAACGAAATAATCTCATAAAACCATAAGCACATGTGCACACAGTATGTGTGTACACACATGCGCACAAAACTGCAAAAATAATTACATGTTGGTCACACAGACCATATACATGTCCTACCTTTTTCTCTCTCACTAGGTAAGTGTAAACCTAAAACAAGGTGTTTTTTTTTTATCTGGAATTGGGATTGGTATTGGTATCGAGTTATTAGAACACTTAATATAATTAGGAATCGAAACTGCATGAACCTGAACATATTAATTGTAGTTCACTGTAAATGAAAAAGTGAATATTTACTGGTATGTTATAACATGAAATAATGTTGACCAGTGTTACTTAATATACAAGAATACCTGTAACATGTAGTGATAAAAAAGGTCAGTTGTGTAAATAATAAATTAGAGACTTCTCTTGTAGCTGAAGTCTTTAATAAAATTACTGTAGTTCAGAGTAGATGCCCCATCATTTTACATTGGAAAGAGAGCAAGAGCCAATCTCGAGTCTTAGTGTTGATCTTTATGAGCTTCAGCTTTGAAAAATTTTGGCAGAAGCAGTAGTAATGGGGAAAAAGAGACTATTAATATGGGTAGATTTCACACAGGCTATTTTTGAATTGTGTGCTGAAAAGCTAAAACTACATCACTGCCTCACTCAAAGACTCGTGCAGATGTTTTGAGTTGCTCATGTTATAGTGCGTATACAGTATGTGTGACTGTCTCCTATATTCAAAAGTAAAGATACTTTTAAGTTTCAAAACTTGTCCATTAGGTCTTCGTCACACTTAGTCAATAAGTGCTGAATTTGGTGAACGCCCAATTTTCTATTGTGGGATTCGAGTACTTCAAATCTCGGCTGACCCCTTAGTGTCGAAGTTGGTACATATTATAGTCATTTTTGAATTGGTCTTGCAATGAAATCTCAGGAACATCTCATCCCCTGCTTCAAACAAGAACATTTTCTTTTTCTGCCTTTTCCTGATTGACTTTAATGCATTCCACTTATGCAACTTCCCTCACTGCCACCAGTGCAACACCTAAGTGCATAGTTTCACTTTGCTGATACAATGTACCTGGACTACAATACCACACCAAATCACTGGCGAGGTGGCACAGAGGTAATGCAATGGACTTGCGGGAGGACCTGGGTTCAATTTCCGGTCCAGCCATCCTGATTTGTTTTCCAACATTGCTGAAAATCACTCCACATGAATTCTGGGATGGTTCCTTAATACAGGCCATGGCCAATTCCTTCTGCATTCATTAATGTCTAGTGTTCATTATTGCAGTTTGGAAGGCAAGAGTGAAAAATGGTGGAAGGGGGGGGGGGGCCACTAAAAATGCATAGTAAAATGAATTCACAGGTTAATTTTATTTTCCAATGGCTGGCACTCTATTAGTCCACAATTGTTTTTTTTTTCACGCAAACTAGACAAAGCATTACAAAATTTTTTTTTATAATATCTTACTGCTTTAACAGATTCAACTGTGTACTCTGTAATGGTGCAGTAATACTGATTTAATAGGAACATTTAGTGGTCTATTATTTTGTGAGGGAATGTAATTGTTTTTCAGCATTTCAGACATTTCAGTTATTTTAGTATGTGTATGTCATGAAGTTTCCTTTTCCAGCAATTAGAGAAGAGCAGTTAGGATGTTTGTAGATGTTTTTTTTTTTTTTTCAAGTATGTTTTGGAAATTAAGTGGTTTAATTTTGGCACAGTTCGACCCACGTGGGAAAGTGGTGGCGATGGGGTTCGCACCAGGGACTCTCTGTAACGTGGATAGTAGTTTTTTTTTTAAATTAAGTATTACACTCCTTGCAACTAACACCAAGGAACATCATTATTTTCCTCCAAAATTCTTTATTAGTCACACAAACTACATAAAAATAATTGCATCTGCCAGTGCATTGTATCACAATTATTGAAAAAGTGTAAGGAATGCACCATTTTTACAAGTACAAGGAGAGATTAATGGAATGCGTGTCATTCAGGGAAGGTCAAGGCCTCTCGTAACTTTGAGAGTGCCCGCAACTGTAACCAACTTGCTAATTGTTTGAGAATCTAGTTTTCTTGCCAAAAAAAAAAAGATTTGTACGGCTTCTCCATCCGCCTACAACTCTCACCTGATTTCTCAGAGGTTTCAGCAAAATGTTCACATCAGCCTTAAGAAAGCCCCACATCTTGCTGAAGCATGAGAAATCTTACACTGTCTTTGCAAAAGCACAAAAAATAAGTCTGGGCTCGAGAGCACAAAGTGACACTCCCAAAAACCAGGTTCCAACTGTGGCTTGTACAAGATGCAAATAAAGCTACGAGACTCTTGTTTCGAGAAAGCTTCTTTGAAGTTTGAACACCATTTGTTTTTCAGCGAATGTTGAATGTTGTTAACTTCTCCATTTACAGTTCTCCAGCAACTAGCTTAAAGTTCCAGTTCATTGACAAGTAATCGGCCAGCTCTTCACAAGTATTTTTCTCTAGCACTAAAAACTCTCGCAGTATTTCTCATTTTCAGCATTAACATTCCTTGTTACAAGATGTACAAACTCATTTTCAATATTTTTCCTGAAGAACTGATTTTTGACCAAAATCTTGTTTATCACTTGTTGCAGATGCTCTCACAAAGTTTTATCAAATATAGCAAACATTTCGACCAAATTAAAAAAATTGCTGCAAAAATCTGAGGATTGAATGTACTGTTAACTGTGCCCTCTTAATGGCCCCAAATATGGAGTTAAGTGCCACTTTCTTTTAAGACAGTTTATTTTGCTGACACATAGCTTTTGCTTACAGTGAAATCTATGATTAATTTAAACTTAGCAAGGTTGTTGGGGGATCTTAGTAGGCATTTGTGACCATGTAAAAAATCAAATATGGTCATTATACACCCATATAAGTTTGCTTTGATTTACGGGAACATAAAGGATTTAAACCACTGCAATAAAATTAAGAGGCATGTGTAGTAATATTTATACTACATGCACAAATTTAAATTTTAAAATATTATCAATTATCTATTGGTAGAGAAAAATGAGTAGCAAGTCACAGTGGTTGCCAGGGGAACATTGTTTACATTTAGGCTTAAAAATATGTACACGTGATTTATGGCCATCGTACATTCACAACGTACGTTGTTTTCAGATCCACTACATTTCCTTGTACCTGAAACAGTCACTAAGCTTTGATATCTAATTAACATGGGTCCCATTCAGTGTTATTATTTTAGGCTATGTCAGGTGAATATACAGGTTTTACGGTGTTAATTGAACACTACTCAAAGTCCTGCATTTCGGTCCATCATGTCTACTACTTCAGTGCAAAGGTCAAGAGAATAATATTAATTCCTATAGAAACCATTACAAAATGGTGGAAAGATTTCTTTAACGGTAGAGGTTATCTAAGCAGCGAGATGTGTAACAATTCATCAGATCATGGAACAAAATTTAAAATGTCTAAAACTTTGATATTGCATACAAGACTACGTTCTAAAATGTTGATATGTAAAAAGTTGTTAAGTCTTGTACCAATTTAAAATGGTAAAATTTAACTTCTTGCTCAGTAACACAGTAAACTAGATCAGGAGACTTACTTTTGAGGGAAATACATTGCAGAATATTCTAATTTCAAGCAACGGAAACTTTATTTTGAGGGCACACATGAAACGCTACTGAGCAGCAGGGGAAATGGGAAGCTCTAGCTAGAGTTCATACATTGCAACCAACAATATGTTACAGATGTGCAGAAAAAAATTGTACTTACGCCTTCTTAATTTCCGCGGTGGAGGTGGCACGTGTAACCTCCAGTACTTTATAGTAGTCCACCATGTTGTTAATTACTGCCCTTTAAGGGGGCTCCCCAATCTGCAACAAACAAAACAAACAGTACTATCAAAGAATATGTTGGGATAGACACACATGATTACTAATCACTAAATAGTAATTAAACAATTTTTTATACCTTGTAAAATATTTGAAAAATTTGTCGAACTTTGCTCTCTGTTAGACAGCAAACACTACCCAAAATAAATAATTGAATGACAAACACTACCCAAAATTAAACAACACCAGCTTCAAGTAAAGTGTGCATTCATATAAGCTACACAAAGGCAAATATCAGCATATGAAGTGTTTACTAGTTGAGGGCATTATATGCCACCTTTACACAATACATGCATTGCTGAAGTTCACGCAGTATCACGTTAAATATTCTGGACAAAATTATGCATCCGTGTCCACGCACACGCATGCACGCACAGCCCCAACAAAAACAGACATAACACACGACACCCAACACACAACACACACAGCGCACACAAACACACCACAAAATGCGTACATACACACGAGACAATATTGCACATTTTATTTTTTTTTAAACACACGTTGGACATTATAGCTAATATATTAAAGTTGGAAATATGTGACGTGGAATAACGTTAGAATTGCTTAAAAACTATTCACGCGTGTCCCACTTTCTGCTGAAACAAGGAAATGGGTTTTCGGAGAACAATATGGCGTATAATTTACTTAGACGAACAATTACCTGCAGAATAGAAATGACTAGTACTCAAAATAGCTGTACACGAAATATGTTACTTTAAAAATTATGCAGAGCTCGCAAAAAATAAAACTATTGGTATATGTTGGTAAATTTGTTATATATTGCACACGAAAGGACGGAAGCTAGTCTTTTCTAGCTGGTAATGCTTCGGCAAAGATCTGATAGATGGCGCGCACAACATGTCAGCGAGGTCTGAGCTGCTTCTTTTACTCAATACATCTCGTATTTTTAAAGTTGACTGTTGTTCTATTACTGGCTCAGAACAACATGAATTTGAAATATATTTTGTCAAATTATTAGAAAAAATAATTCAACAATATTATGCAATATTTCTGTATGCTTTTGGAATTAATATCAAGCACATAAAGAAAGCCGGGTTGGAAAGAGAGATAAGACGCGAAAAAAAGTTTTGAAATTGCGTTTAATTTGGATACGGATCGTTTTATTGTGCATTTCATATTGAACACCTATACATTTCTACTTTAGCATGAAGTTTAGTTTCTAACACTAACAACTGCTGTTTTATGAAAAAGTAAAATAAAATGAATTAATTAATCTGGGAACTCCTTATCACATATTTTCTGCTTGTCTAATGTGCGTCGGCAGTGCAATCAGAATAGCCAACGTAATATTAACTTTAGTTCGTTCGTGCATCAGCTGATACAGGATTTTGTAAATGGCACTTTGATTGTTTCGTATACGTCAAGTGCACTCACTGACTGCCAGAATCTGGCCAACTTATATGAGACTTAAAGCAAGAATGAAAATCTGGAAAAAAAAAGGACAAGACTGCAACTCTTGAATGCCCATTGAAACTAAGAAAGATTATTTTAATGAAGTAATATTTAGAGTATTGGGATGTGAATTTATTAATTGGTTTAGGGATAGGGGATTTGCATAAAGAGATAGAAAGCTAAAAGTGCAAATGTGTTATTTGTGTGTGACCCTAATCACATAAATTTATGATTCACATGCAGTATCTAAAATAATTATTGAAAATGTGAACTAATTTTGTACAGTTTACAACAAACTCTGTCCATCCTACGAGATTAAAATTTTGTTTCATTTTATAGAGGCATATTCATAACTAAAAAGTGTCCCATTTTATTATGTAAGTTTCACTTACATCTTAATTTATTTTCAAATTTTCATTATAAAGTAAACACATGCAAGAATGAATCCAGTGACTTACACTGAGGTGACAAAAGTCATGGGATAGCAATATGCAAATATACAGATGGCAGTAGTATCGCGTACAAAATGTAAAATTGGGCAGTGCATTGGTTGGGCTTTCATTTGTAGTCAAGTGATTCATGAGAAAAGGTTTCCGACGTGATTATGGCAGCACGATGGGAATTAACAGACTTTGAACGCGGAATGGTAGTTGGAGCTAGACGCATGGGACATTCCATTTTGGAAATGGTTAGGGAATTCAACATTCCAAGATCCACAGTGTTAAGAGTGTGCTGAGAACACCTCATTTCAGGCATAACCTTTCCACCATGGACAATGCAGTGGCCGACCGCCTGCACTTATGACCGAGACCAACGACGTGTGCGCAGAATGGTCAGTGTTAACAGACAAGCAACACTGCGTGAAATAACCACAGGAATCAATGTGGGACGTATGACGGACATGTCCGTTAGAACACTGTGGCGAACTTTGGCTGTACTGGGCTATGCCGGCAGAAGACCAACTCGAGTGCCTTTACTAACTGCACGACATCGCCTGCAGCACCACTCCTGGGCTCGTGACCATATCGGTTGGACCCTAGACGACTGGAAAACCGTGGCTTGGTCAGATGAGTCCAGATTTCAGTTGGTAAGAGCTGATGGTAGGGTTCGAGTGTGGCGCAAACCCCACGAATCCATGAACCCAAGTTGTCAACAAGGAACCGTGCAAACTGGTGGTGGCTCTATAATGGTGTGGGCTGTTTTTACATGGAATGGACTGGGTCCTCTGGTCCAACTGAACTGATCATTGACTGGAAAGGGTTATGTTCAGCTACTTGGAGACCACTTGCAGCCATTCATGGACTTCATGTACCTTAACAACGATGGAATTTTTATGGATGACAATGCGCCATGTCACCGGGCCACAACTGTTCGCGATTGGTTTGAAGAACATTCTGGACGATTCCAGAGAATGATTTGGCCACCAAGTTCGCCCGACATGAATCCCATCGAACATTTATGGGACATAATTGAGAAGTCAGTTTGTGCACAAACTCTTGCACCGGCAACACTTTCGCAATTGTGGACGTCTATAGAGGCAGCATGGCTCAATATTTCTGCCGGGGACTTCCAACGACTTGTTGAGTCCATGCCACGTCGAGTTGCTGCACTTCGCCGGGCAAAAGGAGGTCCGACACAATATTAGGAGGTATCCCATGACTTTTGTCGCCTCAGTGTATAATGCTTGAATTCCTACATCACTTAGCTGTAAATTGCATCAATGTTGCTACTGCCATTTCAAACGTTAAAACTGTTATACCAAAAATCACAAGAATAATTGGGAGAATGAATATTCATAGTAGTCATTGTTTTAATCTAATTCAGAGAATTTGTATACATTACATATTAAACACATTAAATTGAAATTTAACAAAAATTATTATAGTTTCTTTTTAGGTAAAATACAAAAATCTCATAAGTTACACGAAGCTACATAACAGAATGATTAATTTGGTATAACCAAACTACAGGGCCATGCTAAGTTCTTATCACTGATATTGTTTTTAATTAGTTAATTACAAGCTGCTTAAAAATGACAATGCACTCTACATTGTTGCCACATTCTGTTTCTGAAGTAAAAAGATTCACACAGTGCAAACAGAGTTTTAACTCACTTCTTAACAAATAGAGAAATGTTCATCTCACAAAACACAAAAATATTGATGGCACAAGTTTTAAAAGTTATAATGACGCATACAATATCAGCACGTACATATCTTATTCAAACACTTATATATTTTCTTGACTTTCATGACATATTTAGAATGTATGCTTGTACTTTGGAGTATATCTCAGACAATATTCATGTCGCAATAGAACAAGATCAGTAATTAAATTTTGAAATGCAGGTTCTACAGATAGAAATTCTTACATAACAAAAAAAATTATACTAATTTATAATTATCTTTTGTCATTACTGAGCATTTACACATTTACTTTTTAACCATGTTGATACAACCGACCCTAAGAGAAATACGTGTTTTTGTTTTCAAGATACATGCAAGTGCAACATTCAGTAAAATATTATCAGATATAAGTTATGTTTCTAACAAAAGAGACTACATGCAACAACTATCACTTTGTACAATACAGTACATCTGCAACCGCCATACACAACTTTTAAATTATCAGTGATCAAGTGTTTTTTTTCCTGGCTACAAATATTTTATTATTTTTATTACTACCATACATTGATACTGAAATTGCACACATGCTGCTTAGAACAAACAGCTACTAAGAATGAAATACACACACACTTTGGGTCATTCCTTCCACATACGAGAGCACAAATTAAGCTTTGTTGTAAAACAACGTACTGTGTGGTACAGATACCTTCGGCCATTCAGAGTTCGATCTCCCCCCACCCCACCTATTTTATCACTGTGAACTAGTACTGGGTTTATGATGGCTAGCAGCTCTGCATTCATTGAATTACAATTAGTGCATGTTTTCCTATTTTCTTCCACTAGTGGCAAGTTAATGACAAATTCACTGTTTCACAAAGTTAACAGAAATATTAAATCGGTACTTAATAGATAGAATTTATATAGGTAATTCAGCTTTATTTGCAGCCATTAGATGAACAGCACAGCATTCAATGTTTCACATACATCTCGTATTTATTCCAATTTAAACAAAAGTATTTTTAATTTTCATTTTTGATATAAATTATAACAAGGATGACGATTTCACTATTGCTTCAATTTCAATTTATATAAAAACTTAATTTACATTCCTTTAAATTAAACAAAAAATGCATGAACATTTCAAGTTACATGACTGAATACAAATCTTACTATAAGGAAGCAAGCAGTTTAAGGTTCCATACAGGTTTTGAAGCTAGTTCCCTGTCCTCACATTAGGTAACTCTTATCACAGCTTCCGTTCGCCAGTGGCGTCATTGTGCGGAAAGTCATTCCTCTTTGTTAAGCCGCTGATATTCTGTCAAATTTTTGCCTTCAAATATATTTAACAATAAAATTTGGAGAAGAAATACAACCAACAAAATTTTACAAAAAAGTTTGTTAAATAATCTTGAATGTCATTTAAGCAGGCTAAAACTGTTGTTGCAGCCCAATTTAAGAAAGAAATTTTAGAATGTTGATTAAAATTTACTTTCCAAATAAATTTTAATTTTATGATCAGGCATATTTACTGTGCAAAGAAGTTGACTGCCGACCACTAAAGCCCTTGTCACACTGTCAAAATTTTCCATCAAATGTTTCCAATTAGTTGTCAAATGAAGTTGAAAGGTTTGCAATATCACTTAAATGTCATAAACGCAGCCATGTGTGTCTGAAAAAATTTTATGGACCCAGTTTCCATCAAAAAATTGCCATTTCCAACCCTCAATAAACTTTAAAGTGGTAACCAATAATTATAAATGAAATAAAGGTACGAAAATGTTTAATTTAAATGTCTTATCAGAACATGCTTACTGGAAATGCACAGTAAACCAAAAAAGCAACAAAAAAAAAAGGTGATTATTTTTATTGCACAGAAAACATACGTGATTTATAAATTTTAAATTTATTTTAGAAATGATAATAAATCACATAGTTCTTAATACTTCTTCCTGTGATAAGCTTCATGGCAACAACTCCATTATCATGCTTTGAAAATCATATTCAAGTAAAAATCAGACGACGTCTGTCAAACTTTGAGAGCAGAGCAACATTTCAAACACTCAGGATTCTTGGACCAAATTTGTTTGATGGCGAGGAGGAAATAGATTATTCTACATTGTGATAGGTGGAAGAGGTTACACCAACGGATAAGAATACAGTGCCGGAGGGGGGGGGGGCAGCTAATTTAAAAGCCCCTACACAGCTGAAAACATTAAACTTTACGTTTCTCACATGTCTTGCCGCGTTGAATCAAAGTCAAGTAGTAATTTTGTTGAGTATCTATCGGACGTTACATGAAATGAATATTTGTTTACCTTTCATCTCAACATATTAGACCAAGCTAGTCTAAATTAAAGAAATGGCAAACATTATGCAAAGAGAAAACAAATGAATCGATACTTATGAAAGTAAACAAGCCAGTGTTTTGTTTGAAATGAAATTGTAATGTAAATACCTTATTTTAAAAAAGAAGTATGCAAAATTTATTCTTGGGTGATATATGTTTTACACAACAAGACACACATTTTTACGAAGATTACAGAGCAAATTTTTAACTGTCTGAAGTTTGCCTCTATAACTGTATAGTGTATCTGTGATTTAGTAAAAGCAAAGGAAACGTAAAATCAAATGCTGAAGTTTTCTATTGTGTAAGGGCCTTAAGTTACTGGCTCCCTTAAGATAACACCACGAGCAACAGCGAACGATTATAGAGCTACATTATGTCGAGACACAAGCCACAAAACTAGCCCCCCCTCCGAAAAAAAAAATGGAACGAAGTAGTTTCCATTGTATTGTATTGGTATTAGTGGTTGAACAACAGTAAAATTAATGAAGAACCTTTATTTGTTTGCCATGTGGAATAAAAGGGAAATTAATTGCTGATTAACTTCTGAGAACGACTACCAAAGCGATAGTAGTACAAGAATGCAAACTATAAGTGTCTCTAATGTTCTATGCCGCAACAAAGTCGCATTTTCAAAGATTAATCTTAAACACAAGTAATTGGAAGATATCCAATATGGCGTCCAATTTACCTTAAGTATGGTATAATCCGAATCGTNAATCTTAAACACAAGTAATTGGAAGATATCCAATATGGCGTCCAATTTACCTTAAGTATGGTATAATCCGAATCGTAAGGGAGTTTTCTCTCGTAAAAATGGAGCTGCCAGACGTCTATTTGTAAAAGAAAAAAATTGGAAGGATCGTTATCTCGCTAGATTCAATGTTATTAAACCAAAACCAAGAACAAAGGATTTAATTACCAATATCAATCCCCCATCAGTACTGAAACTACTGGGGTGGCAGTCCCGCCCTATTTTCCCAGTATTAGCAAGAAATGTGATGTGTCTNAATCTTAAACACAAGTAATTGGAAGATATCCAATATGGCGTCCAATTTACCTTAAGTATGGTATAATCCGAATCGTGAGGGAGTTTTCTCTCGTAAAAATGGAGCTGCCAGACGTCTATTTGTAAAAGAAAAAAATTGGAAGGATCGTTATCTCGCTAGATTCAATGTTATTAAACCAAAACCAAGAACAAAGGATTTAATTACCGATATCAATCGCCCATCAGTACTGAAACTACTGGGGTGGCAGTCCCGCCCTATTTTCCCAGTATTAGCAAGAAATGTGATGTGTCTACACAAATATTATTATTAGCTCTCAAACAGAATTTCTAAAATAACAAAACAGGCCGCCTTGTGAAATTGTAGTGCTGGAGTGTCTTCTACCAAGCGAAGGGGTGCGTATTCATATGTATGCCTAACATCCTAGAATAAACACATGCCCTTGTTAAGAGCATGTGACTCATTAGGGCGATTAGATTAGGCAGTACATGATCCATACATTTCCCACGCATTTTAATGTAAGGAACTACTTCACGGAATTCTTATGTATACAGTAATTATACTGGATTTGTAGACTTGAGCTGCTTGAACGCAAAATGAAATATTTGCAAAGGTATCATAGTGTTATCCATAGGCAAATAGTGTGCGCAGCAAAAATTCAATCACTTGGTTCCTCACAAACTTTTCCTAAATTAAATTTTCTGGGTGCCGCTAAATTACGTCAAATCATACCTGCATAGGTATCAAAGACTTCAATGTAAGTTTAACTACCGCAATCACATCCCTAACATCCTAAACTATGCTCATTTTTAAAGATGGATATTTAACATCCATTTGTACCTTTGCATCAGTTTCATAAGGTATACATGTACAGTATATTGCAAATTGGTCCCAGTTTCACACAGTACTGGGTATGCGAGAGGTTTTATTGCCTGTGCTGTTTATGCAAGGTAGTAGGGAGTATGCATACTGCTTTTGACTTACTGGCATGCCGGAATAACGAACCACCAAGTAATTTATACTGTATGGTTACGAACATCAATGTTTATGGATGAAGATCTCAACATTTTAGGACTAACTTTATAAAATTACACATACGGTATGTCGTCTTGACATACAGATGACTTAGAATGACACGCCAAATGGCGCAGGCAAAACTTTATTTATCACACCACATGAGTGGGTCGACAATACTTTTGTTTGCATTCAGAGCGCCCTGCTTTCATATATTTTTATTCGATTTTGATGGAGTACACTGGGTGAGAAAATAACTGTCACCCTAGGAAATGCAGCAACATTTCATCTTCCTAGATGATCTTGATAATTGTTTCAGTGTGCAGCGCCTTATGGGCACTAAGTAGTTCTCACTGTGTGCCTTGTTCATCAACCACGCCTCAATCAGATGTTCCAAAAAATAATACAAGACCTTCCATCGCCGTTGGCAAGCTCCATCGGCAGGGAAGATGAAGGAAGCAGTGGGAGAATTTTATGTTTGGCAAGCTTTGAAATCCTGTAGGCTGGATGTTAGTGTGAATGAGAAAAAAAACTTCACAACCTAATGTTTTACGGACCTCGTGCGATTTGGCCTAAGACTATTGCTACTAAATTTATTCCTGCTGGCACTTTAGAAGATGATAAAAAACCATGAAACTATCTTACATTTATATTTTGTATTACTCGGAATTGATATATCTAGGATAAGAAGCCCAACTATTTCAGTCTGAGAATTTACCTTAATCAGCTATTCGTGATTATCAGTCTCCCCCACTTAATACACACAGGAGGCAGTTTCGAAAGGTCTGATAGAATTATAAGGACCAATTCAGTGCCCAAGGAGAGAAAAATGCTTCTAATTTACATGATCATGAATATAAAAATTAAGACCAAACGAGATCTGTGAGAAGCAGGCACATAAACCCGGATTGCCGGCGGCTGAAGCAGCTCCACCAAGTTTTTTTTTTCGGCCCGAGTCATGCAGACTGTTGCAGCGAGGTCATTTCAACAACGGTAACGTAACAGCTTCAACTCCTGGTTTCACTTTAATTGTTAGCGATTACGCTCGGCTGATCATGGCCATCATGAAAGTTAATGTGAAACTTCTGAAGGCAGGCTCGCTACTCATAAAAAAGTCTTTGGCTGTGCAGGAGTAATACAAAAATTATAAAATACCAATAGTTACTGCACAATAACTTCAGGGGTGTATTTAAAGAGGGGAGGACCAACAGAACCTTGACCATCCCCGAAACGTTTTCAAAATTTTAGTGACAGTGGAAATGATGATAAAGTGTTTCTCGTTCTACACCAGAGAAATATTTCTTAAAAGCAGTTTATCTTTGGATTATTTCTATGCAGCTTTACAATCGAGTCCCATTACGAGAAATTTCTCTAGAAAATGTTCTACCGCAAGTGTAAAATACTTGTTCTTATTTTGCACTATATCCAACACTAACATTTTAGACTGGTGGAGTAAGGACAAGTTTTCAAAAATACCACAAAAACTTGGTCAAAAAAGAGTTTATGGTTTTAACAGGGAAATTGGGTTTCAAAATTAAAATAATTAACATTGAGTGGCTATCCACTGGCACACAACTGTTTCAATTGGAAAATACCTTTAATTTATATGCGAAAGTTTATAGAGGTTTATCCAAAATCCAAATGTATCCAGTCTTCAGTTCAACCAGTTTGCATAATTGTTTGCAACCATCTTCCCAGAATACATTTTAATGATGCAAGAAATTCTGCTGTCTCATATTCACTGTCCCCACAGGAAAGGCTTGAAATTTTTTTTAGCTATATAAACGCTTCAAATAAATGCTCACTAAGCACGTCTCGCAGCTTTCGATACTGTCTCGGCTTTTACTGTTGATAGCATCTACAGTTAGTATTCTTAAAAGAACTACCAAAGCATATTTCTCTGGAAGACTAGCCCTGTGTGTGTGTGTGTGTGTGTGTGTGTTTCACGGTAAAGTGAGCACTTTTGAAATCAACCTTTGAAAAATGTTTCTGCCCCTACCTGCGTGTATTTCAATGGGCACACTGACTGGCATGCGCTCAATCAAGTTGGTAATGACGGAGGGTAAGTAGTTCCATGTNTATTGTTAAGTGTTTTTACAAAAGATCTCATTTAAAGTTGATTTGTATAATTAAAAAGGTTGGGTTATATCTTACTCCATTGTTTTGTGTTAAAGCAGTTCAATGGTATTTGATCATACAGTTGTATTATAATATAGTTTAGAAGTTTTCAGAAATTACCTGCCTTAATTTGATTTTGCTTAGGTAAATAAGAATAAAAGAATATCAAGAGTGTGTTTCTGTTATGTAATCTAGTGAATAACTACAAGGCTGTTTCCCAAATATCATTAAAATACACTCTAATACATAAAAAATATTTTAATAAATTAAAATGTCTTAATCACAGCAGTTGCATTATTATTTAATAAACATTTTCATTTTTCATTGCCAAATACATTCGCAAAATATTGGCATCATTTTTGCGAATGCGAATGTTAAAAAACATGCGAATATTCGCGAATGCAAATATTCGTTGCATCACTAGTAAGAACACAGTGTGCACACACGTAGATCTTAAGCAGGGCTTTCAAAGGTGCTCAGTTTACCGTGAACAGCCTATAACAACGTTGCTCAGATTGAATTTAAAAATTTCAAGGTCTCGGGGAGTGAAAGGAAAACGCTGAGTCAGCCAGACGGTAGTTCCGGAACAAGCGAAACGCGCGACGGGGAAAGAAGTAATTGATCCAATCAGCAACGGCTCGCAATCCTGCTCGACTCAGTCGCTGGTGACGCAAGCAGTCGCCACGGAGGAGGGGTGGGGATAGGTTGACCTCGGTAATTAGTTCGATGGGAAATAGTTATTGGGGGAGGGGGGCAAGCGGGCGATATCACGTCACCCGGACCAGCTGATAAGCGGTGCGTGACGTCGCGCGGGGGCCGCAGGTACAATCACACCAGGAAACAAGCGCAGTAGGAAGCTTCCAGATCATCGCGGCCGCAGTGGTCGGGAGGTCGAACACGCGTGACTGTACCACCCGCACGCACGCACGCACCCACAGCATGAATCGCGCGGCTTTGGGTGTCGATGAGTCCTTTGCCATCCCAGACCCGGATTTGTGTATGGTCGTAAGTAAACTACAACTCATCACATCTGACTCACTCAGCCTTGAATGGCTGTTTCATGATCTGGTACGTAATCCGTGAAGCCCAATTCCAAACAATAGAACTGAATAACACACAGCTACTGTCAAGCGTGCTCGCGAACCTCATTCCAGTGCGTGACTATTTCTCGATGTGCTAATTCCTTGACAACACGCGCAGATGCAACCTTTATTCCAAATAGCACAGTTAAGGCATTTAATAAACACGTCACACGTACACTATCAGGGTGGTCGTCGATTCTCTTCGCCCGTGCAGTCCTTTGTTCGTCGGCATGTTGGCAGTTCCGCCCTGCACGGAGCAACTTTCATCAAATTCGCTAGCGATTTTCCTTCACCTCTAATGCCGTTAACACTGGGCGGGCGAGAACGGACATAGATTATCGAATAAGTTACCCTCATAATATAACCTCGTAACTCCATTTTTGGTTGTTTGTAGGGTTTCGCGCGAATNAGATTATCGAATAAGTTACCCTCATAATATAACCTCGTAACTCCATTTTTGGTTGTTTGTAGGGTTTCGCGCGAATATAACAAAAAAAATCAACTGATAGTGCATCCACTTCTTGTTTTAATACAAATCTATCTTCAAAGCTGGGCTAAATAGCATATGTATCTAAATTAGTAATAATTTTGTTTCAAACAGCAAAAAAAATAATGCCTTCGAAATCAAAGTAGTTATGTTTTTCTCTCTCCTATAAATCATCAGTTTTTTGGAGTTGCGAAGTTTTCTCAACGAGGATAAAGAAGACGTATGGGGGGGGGGGGCACAATTTGGCCATCCCAATACTCAAGCAGGGTTATACAGTTTTCTTTTTCTTTTCATCTGGCGTCTCAAAGGGAAAGCAAATAATCTTTTTAGCGAAAATTTCCGTTCGTTACTAGGCTAAACTGATGCAAAAGACGTGCGCCAAATACGCGCACGCACAAAATACAATTGAATGCGGGGGTGTAATTTACAGATAATTTACGAAAACTTATTACCGCGATAGCAAGGCGCCTACGATAACACTTACCACATACATCTGGACCAGACACTTCTAACACAATTCTTTGTCTTGAAGCCTGCATTTTTCAAAAATTTACTACGTGGTAGTACAAGGTAACGACAGGTGCTGGTAACAACTGTTTCTATAACTGTTTCCTATTATGAAGGAAATGAACAGAATTCCAATAGAAATTAGTTTAAGATTGCAATATAACAGTGTACATTCGTAACGTGATGAGAGAGAAAGAGAGAGAGAGAGANAATAGAAATTAGTTTAAGATTGCAATATAACAGTGTACATTCGTAACGTGATGAGAGAGAAAGAGAGAGAGAGAGAGAGAGAAAGGGAGAAAGAGAGTTAAATGNCAATAGAAATTAGTTTAAGATTGCAATATAACAGTGTACATTCGTAACGTGATGAGAGAGAAAGAGAGAGAGAGAGAAAGGGAGAAAGAGAGTTAAATGTTACAAAAAAATGGTGACTTTGGGGATCCTGAAAACACTGTGACGTCATTTAAGTGCTGGCTTTTTCCTCTCACCTGTGACGAGGAAAACTTTTAACATATTCCGCTTTTCCACGTAAGAAAATCGAGTGCTGGTTCAATTCTTATAATTGGCTCGAGAAAGCAGGTCNGTTACCGAGCGTTACACTTTTTCATAAGTGACTCCCAGCCGCAACCTAATTTAAGACGTTGTCACGTCAAAATGGTGACTTTGGGGATCCTGAAAACACTGTGACGTCATTTAAGTGCTGGCTTTTTCCTCTCACCTGTGACGAGGAAAACTTTTAACATATTCCGCTTTTCCACGTAAGAAAATCGAGCGCTGGTTCAATTCGTGTAATTGGCTCGAGAAAGCAGGTATATCCGAAGCATTTAGAGGGTGGTGACGTAACAGCAGTAACACGTCTTTAAAACTGCCTAGTTCACGCGCGAGTAAACTGCCCAACAGCAGAACAGTATCACGTACCCAAAGTCTCGTTTACGAGAGCAAAGATCGTGGCTCGCCTGATAACTTCTAAATATTGTCAATTTCATATACAGTAAGTGGGGTAAAATTTGATAGACGGCGCGACCAACCTACATAGAATGTAAACTATAAATACTCTCGTTTGCAAAGTATTGTACCAGCTGATGAATTGCTGCGGGGTGTGTTAAGTTGGCGATTTTGATGATGGCTTTGGAAGAACATGGTACTCAGAGCTAAAGGTTTTAATTTAAAACTTTAATTATACTTACNCTGATGAATTGCTGCGGGGTGTGTTAAGTTGGCGATTTTGATGATGGCTTTGGAAGAACATGGTACTCAGAGCTAAAAGTTTTAATTTAAAACTTTAATTATACTTACAACATTTATGGTTTAAATTATGTTTTAAAGCAATTTTGATATTTATTTTGCTTTCATTGAATTGACTTTAAAACACGTTTTATAAAGTATGACTGAGCATGTCGACACTTACAAACCGTGAAATGTTTCCTACCATGTTTACAGATCGGTTAAAACCACTGTGTAAGTGCTTTTTTCCCCTCGTCGTCGTGTTTATAAGACTACCTTGCTGGTGTTGTCGGAATATTTATCAGTAGTTATTATTTTTATCTTTTTTGCTTTCTTTAAGCATACTTGGTTGTAGGTACCGTTTTCGTGTGTTTTCTTGAGGGGAAATGTAATATTACCGACATGGGTTTACCGCTTCGTAAAATGGTTCGTTCCGCCATTTTCCTTAACCGCCGTTCGCAACAGTGACACTAATATAATTTACGCTACTAAGTTTGTTGGTTTCAGGAAACTTGCGAAGTGTTGATTTTACTGTAGTAATCGTGCAAGGATTTCCATAGAAAACACGCGTTCAGGAGGTTGCGCATTACAAACAGTAAGTTTGCACGTTTTGTAAATAATGTATTTCTAAACCGTTACTATAATGTTCGAAATACACGTGGCCTATTAAAGCTGCACTTTCAACTCTTTTGTAGTATGTGAATAATATTGTTTATTTGCACTATATCGTAAATCCAACGAGTGTAAAGTTAACTTCGGTCAATTTTTTTTTGTATTGCTGCATCTGTACCAACAGCGACGTATGCAACGCGTTTTGTTTTTCATTGAAGTTGAAACTTTCGAAGTTATAATCATTTTAATGTTATTTCCGTACGAGCAAAAATTTTCCACTGCTCCATCAAAACAATGTGCAACTCAAAATGGCACGCTCGTAAGAAGAACCTCAAAACACTGCCGTCTCACGAAATACGTTATCTATCTGAAAGTGTTGTGTCCACAATTAAATTTGGTAGCAGTGGTCTGATAGACAATGTGCCAAGACATTTTGGACAATGACTTGCTAATAGCACTGCCAAAAATTTCGAATAGGTATTTTGACTTTACCAACATGATAATTCTCTTGTCCATCGTGGTCTGAATACAATACTTAAACTGACTCACTTAGCCAGGAGTCTGTCTTAAAGGGTGAGGTAATCTTGTAGTGAATATTAAAATCTCCAACACATTGACATGTTTATATTTTTCGTCCATTTTACAATGTAAATAATACATAGTTGCTACTATTTTCATTAAAATGTGTAACTCAATGTGAATAATTTTTAAATAACATAACTGTGGTGTTCAGTATTAAAATACAGAAGGTATATACAATTTCTTGAGCTCTTGGTGAGAGGGGTATTCCCCCACCCCCATTCCTTTATCCACCCCTGCTCAAAGTCCCGGCTTGAACACAGCAGAACATCTTTGGGATGAGCTGGGGCGTGGTTTGCTTGCCAGACCCGCTTGCCTAACAGACCAACTATTCACTATGCTGACGGAATAATGGAAACAAATGCCGCCAACTGTCTAGCAGAACTTAGTGGAGAGACTAACCCGAAAGGTCAACGCTGCAGTAATCAGAAATAGAGGTCCGATGGCTTTGGCGAATAATACTATTGGAAACAGCAGCAATAGGTGTCCAGTGTGGACAAAAACCGAGGCAAAGAAAACCCAATACCCATCAATCTCGGTATTTTTTGTAAACCTGGAATACGATTGGAAACTACTCTCTTCGATTACTCACAAAATATAACACCATGATGACAGGAGTAAAATATAAGAGACTGCGGCAAAACTATTCCGAGGTAGGAGGTGGTAAAATCTTAAATACGTCAACGACAGTTTATCACAACAGCTCGAGCATACGAAGTTTCATTAAGTAAACTTATTTCTCTTCTTACGTCTAAATGAAAACGTATATTCGCCCTTGCATGATTTGCAACGATCATAGCGCGACCAACGCACTACCGGATGTCGAACATCACGTCCAATTACAAACGAAGCATTAACGGATGTCCAATTCTAAGACCCCCAGCTACCCAACTTCATCTTNCAACACACTACCGGATGTCGAACATCACGTCCAATTACAAACGAAGCATTAACGGATGTCCAATTCTAAGACCCCCACCTACCCAACTTCATCTGCAGACTCCTTGTGCAAGCATCTGGGTAGAGCAGTAGCCGGGGGGAGATTTATGAATCAAGGCAAGCCTGCAGAGATATATCGGCCCACGTTAAACGCTGCCGCGGCGCCGGTAATGACGGCGGCGGCGGTGGCTAGCCGGCATATTCCGGTCCAGGACGGACTATGTTTAGCCCGGCGAGGGGCTATTATTACGCCGGCCAATCAAACAAGTGTGGTCCTCGACAGCTGGTCGCCGCCGCTTCCCGCCCGGCTGCTCGCGGTCATTTCCGTGATGGACTGCAGGCCGCTGCGGATACCTCCACAGTTTGTAAACGTGGCACACGTGACGCCATCTTCATTCCCTTCACTTTTTTTTTTCCGTCGTCTCTTGTACTCAATTCTTATCTCTTACTTTTGCAAGATATGGGTAACATTTATTCTACTCGGGTTAGGAACAAAACGTGATTTCTTATCGGAGAGTTTGGCACAGGGAAAGTTTCCGCCGATAGGTGCGCAGTGTTATAAAAGGTAACTTTTAATTAAAATTGTACGCTGCGCGAATAATAAAAGAGAAATATTTTTACTTAGTTGTGAAGTTATTTTATATTTGATTTATGATTACAATTATCCCGTTAATAACATAGAAAACATGGTACGCATGCGACACTACCGCTTACTTAGTGGCAAAAATTTTTGGTTGTCAAACTCTTNAAGATATGGGTAACATTTATTCTACTCGGGTTAGGAACAAAACGTGATTTCTTATCGGAGAGTTTGGCACAGGGAACGTTTCCGCCGATAGGTGCGCAGTGTTATAAAAGGTAACTTTTAATTAAAATTGTACGCTGCGCGAATAATAAAAGAGAAATATTTTTACTTAGTTGTGAAGTTGTTTTATATTTGATTTATGATTACAATTATCCCGTTTATAACATAGAAAACATGGTACGCATGCGACACTACCGCTTACTTAGTGGCAAAAATTTTTGGTTGTCAAACTCTTAACATTGATCTTCCCAATCAGAGTAGAAGTAACCTTAATATGGACAAGTGGTTTTAACTATTAAGCATACGCCTGAGTCTCTCAACTTGAAGGCGTCTCACACAATCCCCGAATGTTATTGTCGAAATGACGCTGCACTGTTTCACTTAAATGAATTACGGCGGATCTAATTTTGACTGTGGGAGCACGCCCTTTGCGGGCTAACCGTATACTTCCCGGGAAAGGGAAAACCACTAATGTAGGACGAAAGTTTACAGAGGATGTGTCGCCCCTTACGCTCCTTTTTTTTAAAAGTAATCTTCAAGGGAGACTGTCGAGTTCTACCCATTCTTCCAGTGCAATATGCTACAACATTCAGTGATGAATTTCCGTTGTCCACAATATGAGTAGACCCGAACTGTTTCCAATGCAAGTCATCATATATGACTAATTGCCTATATTCATAATCTACCATGTTCCTGCTCCTCAAAACATCCCGGAAGCAAGATACAAAACAAAGCACAACAAAACAACATAACTGACACCAGCTAGGTAGGTTGAAAAATGCAGGCCTCAAAATGATTAGGGGCTTCGTAAAGAGTGAGAAAAGTGACTTAAGACTTTAATTGACAAAAGTGACTTACTCTAGAAATATTAAGTGATGATCACTAAGTNTCTTCCAGTGCAATATGCTACAACATTCAGTGATGAATTTCCGTTGTCCACAATATGAGTAGACCCGAACTGTTTCTAATGCAAGTCATCATATATGACTAATTGCCTATATTCATAATCTACCATGTCCCTGTTCCTCAAAACATCCCGGAAGCAAGATACAAAACAAAGCACAACAAAACAAAAAACAACATAACTGACACCAGCTAGGTAGGTTGAAAAATGCAGGCCTCAAAATGATTAGGGGCTTCGTAAAAAGTGAGAAAAGTGACTTAAGACTTTAATTGACAAAAGTGACTTACTCTAGAAATATTAAGTGATGATCACTAAGTGACTAAATACATCAACAGAAAAAGGTTACTTACTCTTACGTCATATATTCAACTCTCATCATATGTCAACTTTCCTTGATGCGCTACTTTAAAATTTAGTTCTGATAATTACACATAATAACAAACAATTAGCAAGTACAATGCAAATTATACAAAACACTTTTGTAATTTCCCGAGATTGAATTGATTTAGTCAGAAGTCTACCCTGAGAACACTCACCATAAACACCATTTTGGTAACTTCTAAAAATAATCTGAGATGATTTTATACTTTCTGGCCCACTGAGTGCCTACATGATCAACCTCTTCTCTGAAGCTTATTTTTTTTTATTTACACCTTCCAACATAGTCTGGGCCAAACCGATTTCTCCCACGCCTTTCTTCTCCAAAAGCCTTCTTTAATTTTTTATTTGCCNAAAACACTCACCATAAACGCCATTTTGGTAACTTCTAAAAATAATCTGAGATGATTTTATACTTTCTGGCCCACTGAGTGCCTACATGATCAACCTCTTCTCTGAAGCTTATTTTTTTTTTATTTACACCCTCCAACATAGTCTGGGCCAAACCGATTTCTCCCACGCCTTTCTTCTCCAAAAGCCTTCTTTAATTTTTTATTTGCCCAAAAAGCACATCTGTAGTCTCTCTCTTCTGTTTTTCTTCACTCCGGAATACCTTGATCTTGTTTTCAGCACCAACTATGAGTTTTCTCTCCCCTTTCAGTTTTTATTTTCTGCTTCAACATTTTCTCCTCCAATCCCGCTTATTTCCGTGCAGCTTCTTCCTTTAGGAGCTTTTGCTGTTGTGAGTGAGCATTGTAGCTGGTGTGTGCAATGCGAGCCAACGCTACGAGTTCTCTTGTTATTAGGAACCAAATCTGGAACATGTTCATTGCACTCTTAACAGTCACGGCTGCATTAAGTATTCTTTCTGACACTGAGGCTTTATCTTGAGCCAAGAAATTAGATGATACAAATAAACCTCGCTCTATGTCAACATTTCCATGCGAAAGAGATAATACAGCTTTGACGAGTATGGTCACGTTCGGATACTAAACATCTCCCATACTTTTCTTCATAAAAAAAAACTGAGCCCAGTAGTCATCAATGCTGCGGCTAGTAAAATTTTCCTTTTCGTGATGCAGTAGCTTTTGATCTGTCCAAGATAATATTTGTATCCAGGGAAATGGGTAGGACTTTTGCTAGCGTAACTATGTCTCGACAGATAAGCTGCCAGGTCCTCTTTTCGCTGTAGACGGCAACAGATCTTCAAAGGTGGTTTGATTTTATAAATGACTTTTTGATTATGTGGGTGCAGACTTAAACGAAGTGACTCCTCATTCTGGCATAAAGCTCCAAGTGGTATTTCCCATCCAACTTAAACAAAACTTACCCCCATACTCAATAAAGAATGAAACTATTGAAAAAGAATTTTCAAAATTTGTAAACACTCAAAACTAAAATCACTGATTGTTAGCAGGATTTCAAAACAGTAATTTCATTACAAACCTGAAAGACATTTTATTAAATAGGAAAGAGTCTTGTAATCCCCACAACATTGGTTCTTCCTTTTGGAAGATCCAATGAAACACACACCTTTTTAATAATTGTTATGCTTACCTTATTGTAATTAATAGTTTCCCACCAACAACACAGGCTGCTTTGCTCTGATTGGTTACCACCACACAAGTTTTACTTAAGATATAAAATACAACGATTTCTTTCAACGCTTAAGGAAATCCCAACACCGCACGACCTGCTAAGTTCTTTTGGAAACCAACACACAAGATAACGTTTTCAGTTCTTGTGTGTACATCAGAATGCATAATTTAACGTTTAATTTTTCTATTGTAAACACAGTTCACAAGAAAACAGTCTCACATATAACTTGAGACGATGTAAGACATGCGCTTGAGATTTTCCACGGTATAAACTAATCGAACTCTACTTCAAAGGCGATCCTGGTGAATGAATTGAGTAACGCAGATGTCTCGATCTAGACAACAAAAACTGCTCCTGGCGGATGAATGGAAAAATGCCATGATCTCGACTACACAGAGCGCTCAAGGTGGAGAAATTGAGAAACGGCACTCGATAGTCAAAGTATGGCCGATACACTTTGGTAATAGTATTTGATGTTATGAAACTGCCGATAACACCGGCCGACAGTGTATCACCATAACCTTGCACCATAATTTAGAACTATTAAGTATTCATGGTGCGTGCCAGCTAACGAACAGAAACTGCGTCGAGAGCTTTGATTCTCAAACTCATATCCGCCCGGCGTACAGGAACCGTATAGCAGTACAGCGACGCGGTGTACCTTTGTATTTTATTATTATTATTATTATGCTATAAAATACTAAGAACTCCGCTTGCTTGCGACAAGCTTGTACACTTGTCAAATTTGGAAGGGTACTGCCAACCTATACGGCGTAGTTTCTTCATGCTGACTATACAAAACAATGGTACCTGCACTGCAGCCCTTGCGATCAAGACATGAATACATGGATGTGTTTACGGTCGTTGACAATCCTCAGTTAAGTACTTGGTTTTTTGGTAAGCGCGTGACATCGAGGTCTTGAGCTCCGGCGAGGGTGAAAAGTTAAGATGGAGCAGCGGTGGAATGCAATGACGGCAAACGGGAGTGCCCCCAGAAAAGCCGCCGCGGCGAACGGCAACATTCGCCACGTTCCCCACATGAGAAAATCAGGGCGACCCAGCCTGGAACAAAGTACATCGCTCAAGTGGGCACAGTGGCGCCGTAGTTTTACAAGGTACATGTCAGTTTATTTGAATCTCACGCAGGCAGTTTAAAATGAATGTTCCAGGGGAAATGTAGTACATATATATATACGAGAAGTAGTCTAGTAATTTGGTTAAAGGGGGGGGGGAGCAGAAGGCAGGGAAGTGTTTCAATATTCTTACCAACTAAAACATTTTCAATGTATTTTTCCTTAGTTGGATTAATTACAAGACAATTATAATGAATCAAATAACATTTTGATAACTCTCCAATGTGAAGTACGGTTACAATTTCAACCGAAACAAGTCTTCCTAACGAATTCCTTTCATAGGCGAGTATTGACAGCTCGCAAAACTCCCTAAACAAGGAAGGACACGAGGTTTCATGTAGTCCACAAAGCAAAGTCTGTTATCGCAGGCAAAAGAGTTTCAACGGGGTAGGCCGAGCTTTCTATGAACCGTTGACAGGTGCAGTTCACACGCTACTTGAATCAACGTGAAAATTCAAGGTACACGAAACCACGGCGGACATTTTCTGGATGCAGTTTGTTCACAAAGAAAGCAAAAAACAAGCTTCGAAAGCAACTGGCAGGGATTTTCGTCTCGCAACGGTCCAGCTGACACCGCAATACGGATGTTACCTGATGACACTTAACTCAGTCCACATTCAATCAAACAACGTCCTACTTTAAGAAACTAATAGACAAGCCCGTGTCTCCCACGCCGTTAAAACAAACCCGCAGATTTAGCAACTCACTCCTGCTGGTTATTTCCTCATCTTCCATTCCTAAAGTCGTGGGACGTGGTTTGTGACGTAATCCTCACCTCTCGTGTATAGTGAGTCAGATGCACTTTTCCCATGCTGCTTTCTTAAGGTCGCTGGCTTTCATAATTAACCTCACTACCATCCGAGGCAATTTTTATTCCAGAACGAGATATCTAAGCGAACAATAAAATATTTGGTGAGAAATGTCGACACTCAAATCCCCACAATCGGTACAAAAACGAGACATTCACAAACTAAACCACTGAAAGAAAGTGTTGTGATGTTAAAGTAATAACTTAGATTCACGTGTTTAATTGATGTAGTTTCATCCTAATGTAAGTCTTAAAACCACAGCTTAATTGTACATGCTGAAGCACAAAACTCCTTATTTACGTAAGAAATCTTACTGCGAAAATTAATAAAACCACACCACCGCTTAATTATAGGTCCTAAAGCACAAATCTCACCAATTGCTTAAATCTTACTGTAAAAATTAATACAATCCACGATTGGCAATACGGACCCAGCAAATAATTCGGCGTAAACCTGAGAAACACACTACCGAAGATTAATTTAAAAAGTAGGTTTGTTCTTAAAATTTACAGTTTAGAAAATCTGGAACAATACCCAGCAAAAACATAAACATTAAAAGATTACAAAACGAGGCAGAAGGTTGAGGCAAAAAAAAAAAATACTCTTAGGGAGTGGAGTAAAGCTAAAGGAAGTAACATAATTGCAATTCCCCGCCCTTTTTTTTTTTCTTCACTTCCTTCAAAAACACTCGAATTGACTCCATCAGATCGACGTGGTTTATTAATTCCTGGCATTATGACCCACAACAGCCACGCCGATCGTTCGCCAAGTTATCGCCCACCCCCTCTTCACCACTTGGTTGCTGGCACCTTCACTAAGCCAGAGCAGAGGGTTAGTGGCCGGGCTTGCATCAGAGTCTGCTCTTATCCGCTCGTAAGCAAAGCCTCGTAAAACTTTACTGCGAGAAGAGCTCGGAGGAGTCGGGCCTTGGGTGCGTGGGGCCAAGCAAACTGCCCGATAATAACTAGACTGCTGGATGGCGCGACCCTCTTTGAACGCGAGGGACGCGGGGCGTCAGGAGAAACTACGTCACGCCGCCATAGCAGATGGCTGTAATCGCGAATTAAACGATTTTCCACGTGCTCGGTAACGGAAGTAGCGTGTTTGGTTTCGTTTTCAATCACTTACCTGCCGTATACGCACACAAATTAGTGTTTGCGCACTTCGGACGGGAATCGCAGCGCAACACAATATGATGGGCAACGTTGGGAGTGCGTGTAGACATTCAGCTGTTGTCAGTCTCGTTTGCGGTCATGAGCGGCAGCACTACAATTAATTGTAGTGGGAATGGAATTGTTTTCTTTACAGCAACGTTAAGTGGATTTTTAAGTGTTACTAGAAATGTGAGAACAATATTCTTTGACGGAACAGTGACAGCTGAAAGTTAACTGACACTGTTGCAGGAAAACGTTACGACAGCTGTTCAAAGGGAATGAAAATAAAATATTTTCCCATTCATTTATATGCAGGCATATAAGATTATGCTTCTTTCCCGCTTCAAATTTAAATTGTAAATTTAGCATTACAGGGGCAATGAGAAATAAAACTCAATTTATTTATATAAGCTAGTCTTCAAAAAACTTAAGATACTAATTTTCAAGCTCAAAATATATGCAGGACTAATTTTCATGTGATAAACAGTAATGAATGTGTTTGTTTACATTTGAATTTTCAACACACATACCCATACATACGAATACTTTGACTAATTTTAATATATTCTAGGTGTATTAAAACTAGGTTAAATGAAGCGTACAAACCTCTGAAGAAAACATTTGCGCACTGACATCATATCCTATCCACATTATTTTTTATTATGACATTTGCAGAAATGCAACGTATGTTGGGAAACACGGAGTGGGGATACTTCGCAGCTCGCATGAGCACTCTATCCCATTTTCCCGACCTGCATTGAGTTCACATCCAGGAACTTTTGAGACTAAATTAAAAATTACACCACATTAAACAAGGATTTAGATAGAACTCGGGTTCATCTCATTCAAGTAGATGCACCTAAACGTGAAATGAGTCTTACTTTAAGAGTTTTTTTAAGTACTATACTGCAAAAAAAAAAANTCAAGTAGATGCACCTAAACGTGAAATGAGTCTTACTTTAAGAGTTTTTTTAAGTACTATACTGCAAAAAAAAAAAAAAGGCGATCGGGATAAAACTGTTCGAAGAATTTCACGTTAGATACTTTTTACACCTAGTAAATTGTCNAAAAAAAAAAAGGCGATCGGGATAAAACTGTTCGAAGAATTTCACGTTAGATACTTTTTACACCTAGTAAATTGTCGGGGAAATGGGACAGTAAATTGCCCATCACTTTGAGAGAGGTGGGAAGCAATATTCTGAAATGAGGCACGGAATAGCAGATGTTACGGGCCAATTCCCTGGATCGCCTTTCCAATAACGAGGTGGCGTGCGAAACGAAGACTTGCCAGGGAAAGACGACCCGATGTCACGGCGTACCTGCACCCGATGATTCAAGGGATTTTCGGCAATGATGGCAGTGCAAAGAGATACCACTTGGGAGCCAAAATAACACATTTCGCGTCAAATTAAAAAAAAATCCCCACCCGTCCAGATCCTAACACTCGAAATCTTCTAGAGCCCTTTATTTTATGCATTCTCCCACTGGGCATACGAAATTCGCAGAATTTATGAGAACTCTTCAAATGTGTGATGGTAAATCTTTAAAATAATGTACGCGACTATATCTACAGCTTATCGTAAGTTTTAGTGAACTCAAAACGCCGTATTCACTACCTAACAGTTACGGAAACGAACAATTTCTGGCTTGCCTTGCAAATTAGGCAAATTCGGCATTCCCTAATTAAGNCTACCTAACAGTTACGGAAACGAACAATTTCTGGCTTGCCTTGCAAATTAGGCAAATTCGGCATTCCCTAATTAAGGACCTAATTTACATTATCAACAAACAATTTAAGCTCTAACGTTCTATTATTTATCTACGAAATTTTTTTTACCTTATAACCTAACCGAAGCATATGACAGTATGTTATAATGCTATCAAACTACTTCTCTATATTCGCCAGGAACTTTGTAAGCTATCAGCANGAAGCATATGACAGTATGTTATAATGCTATCAAACTACTTCTCTATATTCGCCAGGAACTTTGTAAGCTATCAGCAATGTATATTCAGGTATTAAAACAAATTCGTTTATGAAACATAGATCAAATAGCGAACATAGGGTGAATGGAGTGCACTTTGGGTAGGGTATTACTGCTTACCAAAATAACGGCACCCTATCTGAGACCCGTGGACGGCCGTCGTTCAAGAAGGGATGACATGGGGACGGGAGGAAAGACTTGAATTGAAATTCGAATGTCAGGGAGATAGGAGCATTCTTAGAAATTCAATTTTCTATTGTGATTCAGATATACATATATGATCAGGGCCCTTTGCATATTTAAACACGTTTTATATGCAAACTTTTAAAACTACTTTTCGATAGGCATATTGCATCGTTTTACAAGCAGGATAAATAAATTCTAATTTCTTGAAAAGTGACCAACTAGTCTGAAACAAATGGAGAGCAACACACTAAGAACGGCGAAGTTACGCAACAAGCCTGGCCGCAGTTTCGACCGGTTCCCAATTCTCGAGACTTGTAAAGCATCCATATAATTATGCCATATGACACAGAAGTTGTCTTAAAACTGTGTAACAGCGGCGTTCGTCATATTGTGGCGCCATGTTCTCAATAACTAATGTACTGAGACATGTAATATTTATTAGATTACACAAATTACATCACAAAATACTCTGCTAAAACACAGCCGGCACTTGACTGCATATCATGAACGGTGCAATAAATGTCGTGTGTGTGTGTGTGTGTGTGTGATAGAGAGAAATACGTATGTGCGTGTGCCAATATACCCAGATAATGCGTGCGCGTGAGCAAATATACCCAGATAATGCGTGCGCGTGAGCAAATATACCCAGATAATGCGTGCGCGTGAGCAAATATACCCAGATAATGCGTGCGCGTGAGCAAATATACCCAGATAATGCGTGCGCGTGAGCAAATATACCCAGATAATGCGTGCGCGTGAGCAAATATACCCAGATAATGCGTGCGCGTGAGCAAATATACCCAGATAATGCGTGCGCGTGAGCAAATATACCCAGACAATGCGTGCGCCTGAGCAAATATACCCAGATAATGCGTGCGCCTGAGCAAATATACCCAGACAATGCGTGCGCCTGAGCAAATATACCCAGACAATGCGTGCGCCTGAGCAAATATACCCAGACAATGCGTGCGCCTGAGCAAATATACCCAGACAATGCGTGCGCCTGAGCAAATATACCCAGACAATGCGTGCGCCTGAGCAAATATACCCAGACAATGCGTGCGCCTGAGCAAATATACCCAGACAATGCGTGCGCCTGAGCAAATATACCCAGACAATGCGTGCGCCTGAGCAAATATACCCAGACAATGCGTGCGCCTGAGCAAATATACCCAGACAATGCGTGCGCCTGAGCAAATATACCCATATAATGTGTGCGCCTGAGCAAATATACCCGTATAATGTGTGCGCCTGAGAAAATATACCCATATGTGTGCGCCTGAGAAAATATACCCATATGTGTGCGCCTGAGCAAATATACCCATATAATTTGTGCGCTTGAGCAAATATACGAGAGAATTTGTGTGTGAATATAAGAGAGAATGTGTNCAAATATACCCATATAATTTGTGCGCTTGAGCAAATATACGAGAGAATTTGTGTGTGAATATAAGAGAGAATGTGTATGTGAATATATGAGAGAATGTGTGTGTGAATATAAGAGAGAATGTGTGTGTGAATGTGTGAGAGAAGAGGCGTGCGTGAGAATATATACAGTCACGGACAAACGTATAAGGACAGAGGTAGAGAGCAATTAGTTTACATTCGCAGATGAACTTAGTCTAACGGCAGAAAACCGGAAATAAACTAATCGCGACCCCGTGTACGTCTCCACGTGGAGGCGCAGCACGAACAGCTGGGAGGCGAGGGCCCAAGGCGCACCAAGTGGGGCGCACCTGTGCCCTGCTCCTCGGGCCGTGAACTTGACCCACAGCCTGCCTCCTGGCACCGCTTCTCACGGCTGCACGCTACCTGCGGTCCTTATTCACTAATCGACTACGTGGCCGGCGCGGTAACCCCGCCTGCGCCTCGCATCCGGGTAAGCAAGCACCCCCCCCCCCNTATGTTTACTGTAAGCCTTCATCCACGCCTGCTAAACCAACATCTCAGACTATCACTCATATTTCCGATATGCACTAACGTTATCATTATATAGCAGCGTATTTACATTGAAAGGTAGGCCTGTTTTGAAATAACCATTTTAACAGAATCGGTAACTTACTTGCACCTTCCGTGTGCAACATTTGGTATTAAGTAATCTATAGATGTCATATACCCGTACGCAAATACAAGACATAACCTTTACCAGCAAACTTGCATTTCTCGCCGGGTTCTAATGAAAAGGAACCAACAAATTCCGCGCACAATGAGCGCCGACACACGGCTCGGGAAACATAAATTCAAAAAATTAAAGTTCATCATGTCTTGAAGCGCGTTCACGGGAAAAGTTACGCCCCAATATTAGCCCACGCTCTAAATAAAGATGACCCTGACCGGAAGAGTTCAATTTCGCGAATGGTATCTGGACGCATGTGCAGCAGATGCCGTGTTTCCAAACAAAGTTGTCTGGAGCGACGAAGCTACTTTTAAATGGTATGCCTCAATTATTCGACATCATTGCAATTATTGGGCTTCTCACAAGCCATGTGTTAACTGCGGAACGCTATATGAACGCGCCAGTGTGGTACTGGAGATCCTAGGATCATTCTTTTGACAGAACTGTCACTGGTGTCGCTTAGCTAAACATGCTGCACAAGACTCCCGTCAGGGCCTATCTCAAATGCAACTCAACCGAACACACGGATTGCGCGAAGAAGTGACGCTGAATTCCCTTCGAGTTCCACCGAACTCACGCCAATGGATACTTTTTATGGGGATACCTTAAAGATAAGGGTTTACTGCACAAAATCACCAAAAATTGGGTTGAAAGTGCAAATTAAAGATTGTCTCGCAATATCCAATGAAATATTTCTTACACTAGAAAACTACTTTTTAGCGACCACAAAGTGTTTTGTTTGTACTTACCCTGCCCACTCTTTTGTGGTAAACTAATTTTTTTAGTTCTCGCCACAATTTTTTGGGGCTATTACAAATTTATATTGTGATGGCTACAAAAAAATTGTGTGTTAACAAAATTTGGCAAGGTGAAAACCAACAGAACACTTCGTGGTCGCCATATTTGTGTTCAATGTAACTTTTACAAATCCATTGGTCCAAGTTATTAGCTGTGCCTGGAATATGACGATCGTCAATACGACCATGTACTAGATTAGTTTTAATTCAGAATATAACTAAATCAATTTAATAAACTTTAATTTCCATTCCACAAGTGAGTACATTTTATAGCCTGCGTCACTCAACGTTTATTCGCACATACATTAAAAACACGTCTCCATCTCCCAGGTACATTTCATTTTCAGAATCTGAATAAACCGCGCGCCCCAAACTCTCGAAATCAGTTCTTGGCAACATAAACGATTAAACACGCATACGCAGGTATATAGTTAATTTTTCAAAGTTTCAACTCTTTTCTCGGCATTTTTATTCAGTACACGAAATATACATGCTTTCGCGAGTACAATTTAGCACATCAAAGTGTAACACAAAACAATCGTAATCCCGATCTACACCGGCGTCGAAGCTAACTACGGCACGAAGGGCGGTCGACGTGTACTAAACATGGGAGTCAAATAGGGATGTTTAAAAAATATTGACACATAGATATAAATCGTCAATATATTTCAACGATATTTAATAGAAATCAATATTTTTTTTCCAGGTATAGGAAATAAATATTTTTATAATGCTCTTAATAAGCTCTGTTTTGAATACAGGAAGTGTGTGCTTTGGCAACACACACAAAAATGTGTCCTCAATATGTAATATTCCAAGCAACTTGACATTTTGTTAAATCATTTAATACATACAATATCGGATTCAGATTTACCGAAAATTTATATTTTTTCTTTTTATATATCGTTCCGTAAAACTATCCTTTTATAAATAACCAATATAAATAAAATCGATAATTTTTTTTCGATGTCAACATCCTTAGAGTTAAAGGGTGGCTCAGTTAAATCACAAATACTTTAAGCTGTAAGGAACAAAAACTTATCCCAATGAATCGCAGATAAAATTTCACGGGCTACATTATATTTCAGTTGGTTGGCGTAAATCTTTGCAGGAATCCAATTCGTTCGTTCTCAGTGATTTCGGCGAGATTGCGTCTAAACTCACCCATTTCGTCCATTTAATGGGGAAAAAAGATGAGCAACTCCACGGAATGCTAATTGCTGTCGGTCCAAACTAGCTGCCGACGGCACGCCGACACACAGGCAGTGTACACTGTACACTGTCGCTGGATTGTCGCGAGTACATTAGAACCCTGTTATAACATTCCTGCATACAAAACCATTATTTCATGGTCCCGCCGTTTCTCCATAAGGCTCAATGGTTTCCTTTCCCCACGTATAACAATGATCCTATTTTTCATTTCCTGCTTATAACATCAGTATTTGTTCAATTCCTTGCAGCATCGCAGATGCAATTTTTCTGTTAGGTGAAATTTGAGGCACAAACAACGCAGTAGCCTGCAAACAGATACAGAAAACAGTATATACTTGAGGTAAGTATTAAGGAATTTAGAGGTGGTTGTCCTGAAAATTACTAAGATGACCATAGATGAGTGAGCAAACCCCTAGTATACATGTCATTGTGCATTAATTGGTGATGCTAAGACCTATGGAATTGAGATCGCCGATATTTTTGCATCAAATAATTCAGATTAACATTTTGAAGAACTTGACTGGCTATTTATAAACAAAAATTATTAGGTCTACATTAGAACTCTGTTTTGCTTGATGTGTTACTACAGGTGTAATACCGTTTCCTGCATGCAACATTTTATTTTACTGGCCCCTTGAAACTTGTTATAACAGGGATCTGGTGTATTCTGCGCTAACGAAATATTTCCCCACGCAAGACGCAACCCAGGCGCGTGGTGCCATCAGGATTCTGCTCCGCGCACCGAGACGATAGCGGGGATCACAAGACTCTGAAAACCGCTCCAGTTCAGCTGGCAGGGCTCCCCCTGCAGGTGCGAAGGTCATGTTGGCTTTATTCGTCACGGTTCGCGTCAAGTTCCAAGTCACGCCACGATAACATTCAAGATTACGTATGCGACAGCCGACAAGAGGCACCAAACCTACTCGCTCTCCGCTACAACAAACTGCTCCCTCAAGAACAAACTCCCTACTGTTATAAAAACGTTGCTTTGTTCTCTTTTAAAAAAAACTGCACATTAACAACACACTTTTACAGTGTGTTTCTAGGCGATTCCCAGATAATACACTTGTTTCAGTACCAATGTGTCGGCGAATTCTGCTGAGACAATGAAGTAGGAAGATGAATCGGGCGCAAACATAAAATCACAAATTTTGGAAAAAAATGTTGACATTTTTTAACCGCTGCGGATGAGTTTATGAAGAACCACACCACAATATTTCCACTATTTTGTCAATAGTCTTTCCCACAAATTAATTGTTACAGATTAATCCATGTGTAAAAAAATTCCCTCGACATTTTTTTAAACTTTTTTTACTATAAACTTTTTAAAAAATATTTCGTAAATATTTTTTATATCTGTACTAAAATTACTTATTAACAGCTGACGTTTAATTTTCGTGCGTAGTCGCTTTGTAACAGACTTCTATTTACATTTTAAAAAAACAAATGCAATCCTTAGGGGGGAAGGGGAATTTAACAAACAATGCATTTACGGCACGTCAAAACAATCTTAGATTTTTTGTACAAGTGGCTTCAATCGGGAGCGACCCATTCGTTAAGCATAATCTTGCGGGGTGCGGGCAGGGCCAACTCAAATACACACCTAAAAAAAAGTTTCCCACCGCCTGTCATTTGGTTGCCCATGGAGGATGTTCTCTGGGGCAGTACATACTCTCATTACAGACACACAATCACAGGCGTAGTATTCTGAACAGACAGTACTGTCATCTCATACTTTCTCCTGAACCGTGAGCAACCTCGTAACTCACTGATCAACGTGGTGTAAAACTTTTTTTTTTTGTGTGTGTATAAGTAATGTTAATTTCAATGTGACTTCTGTTGTGATTACCAACGGTGATTAACTACTTCATGACAAGGTAAAACAATCTTGCGCATGCTAGGTACTTTTACTCTGTACTTTGGTCTGCATTACTTCTTTGATACGTGTCTACTTTCTTACAGTTCAAACTGTTACGTTTTAAGTGACATAGGCCTCAGTGTGAAAATGTTTGTCTCTAACAACTGGCGAAAAATTAGAAGTTGCTTGCGGTATGTCTTTCATTGCTTTTAAAACAATAGCTAGTCATAAAACTAAAGCAGTTTACAGATCGAACGACATTAAATCTTGATCATCCAAGACTCGTTATCGGACGCCAACACGGCGCAAACGCTCAATGGTGATCGCCACCTCGCGAGTACGTTATTGGTGAACGAAACAGGGATTGTGCTGGAAGAACAACACAATGCCAACAACAAAACTGCGAAACAAAAATAGATGCCACGGCGTCCGTGATATAATTTTTGCAAGTCAGTCTGACCCTTACAGGATGTGTGTGTCTATAGGTAAAACCCAATTTCATAAGTTTTTTTTAAGATTCCGTTCCCGTATTCAGTGCTTTGTCAGAGGAACACTATAACTGCATCTGCGAAGGTTTCATTTTAGTCTTCGGAAGAACTACGAAAAGTTGTACTGGTAATGGATTAAGTAAATGCTCGCTGCTGGTTTTAAGTGTTAATGACTATATTGAAGACAATGTTAAGTTTGTTAGTCTCGGTCCTCCTGTCTTTCAACTCCCATCCCTTTTTAACATTAAAATTTAACAAAATAACGAAACAGCACTACCAAAAAGGTAAAAACTAAGTTCAAAGATATAACTGGCAATCGTGTAAGCTCAAATTTGCAGTTAATAGCAAGGCATGCTATGGACGAAAAAAATAAATATGAAACAAATAACGATAACGAATAAACCCACCACCAACCTAGTTTCCAGCCTCTTTCCACTTCTACATGTTTACCAGCAAAGGGTAAATAAAACATATATTACATTTTCTGTGAGTGTGAATCCCTTAAAATACCTCAATCAAAACACTCACTCTTACTGCAATCAGTCTGTCGCAGAAAAAATTTAATATGACAGAAAAAATTAAAATATATATGTAATGTGTACCTTGTAACCAATACGTATGTGGCAAATTGTCGTTCAAAAATATTAAATGAAAATTATTTAGCACATGTGTAAAACACAGCACTAGTTACATTTTACTTTCGAACATTTTAATTTACTATAAACATTTAAAAATAGTTTCTGCAAATGCAAATTTTGGATTTTGCAGTTTCTGCTGCATCAGAAAATGTCATACTTTCTGAAACAAGTTGGATGTACATATAATGTCGCAGTCTCTCTTAGTGTCAACAGCTGACACAAACAGCATTGCTTCCACGTGTCAGAACATATGAGGCGGATGGATACATTAGCAGAGCAACAACACAGGCACTACTTTCTTAGAACTGTCAAACCCCTGTCTTCGTAAATTAATTAAACAGCGTATACTTGGCATGCAGGCTCCGAGTCAAGTTGGTAGCGAATTCAGTAAAATAGTAAAAGTCTTAAAATTGTAATGCGGACGTAGTGTTTAAATTTATAGCAAATTATATTGGTGTTTTCTACATTATCACATTACAGTGCGAATTATTATATTAACAACATATTTAAGTTCTTAATTTCACGTTTTCACTTGTCTGACGCATGAATAAAATCATTAGGACTACCGCAATGTAAAATTTACATTTAACGGAAAGATACAAACAGAGGAAAATATACCCTACGATTTCAAAAGAGTTCACATTACCGTACACAGCATGTACCACAAGAATTCACACTGCATTATAATGAATTCAGATTTAAATTATTTAATACTAAATCTCACCTCAAAATAATAAACTCGCTAATTCTCTCTGTTCAGTTTCGGAAACAGTGTAAAGAACGGAGGGAACGAGAGAGGAGGGACCAGTGAAGAGACTATATGTGCCGGCGGCTCCCCGTCACTACGTAAACACAGGCGGGCGGGCTTGCGGATAGTGCACACGCTGTATAAGCAACTGGCGGGTCGGGAGCGCGGGTTCCGGGAACTCTCCGAGCAACAAAAATCACAGACGGTGCGATCCACTCGCATGTGGCCAAGGTCTGTTGAGGGGAGGGGGAGAGGGGTTTAGAGGGAGGGAGAGGGAGGGAGAGACCGACGTATGCAGACACAGAGGCGGAGAGAGAGATGAATGAGAGTGGAGAGATTTGGGCGGCTCTTAACATCGAGGTCTTGAAAGCCGATGAGAGTGAAATGAGGTGAGAATAGAGCAGCGCCTGAATGCAAGGACGGGGGGAAATGGGAGATCTCCCAGAAAACCCGCCGACCAGCGGCATCGTCTGGTAGACACACCTAAGCAGAGATAGAGAGGCGGCGAGAGACAAAGGGCAGAGAGAAGAAAGAGAGAGAAGCAGACGCACAAAGGCAGAGAGAAGCAAGAGAGACAGGCAGACGCACAAAAGCAGAGAGAAGAAAGAGACAAGCAGACGCACAGAGGAAGAGAATCAGACAGGCAGAGAGAGATTGAAAGACCTAATACGATACAGACACAGAGGCAGACAGGTTTTACGGCCCGGAGGCCGGCACACCCTCCATCCTCCCGCACTGTAGCTACTCGGATGAGTAGACAGTGCACGGCACTTTCTCCTCTTCTGTTCTTCGGTTCTTAGTGCCATACTCTGTATTCTACCCGTTTTCTCAGTAAAACCTGTCCTCGCCAATGAAGGATATTCAGACTACTTACATTGAAGCCTTTATCCAAATACCCCCTCATTGGTCCTCTGAAAACTCTTCTCGCCACTTTTCTTCTTCCAGCCCTTTTCCAATGTTGGTGGCGAACTCATTCCATATATTGTGAAGAGCTTGATATCTTAGTATATTTGACGAATTCGAGTGAATTCCCTTTCTTTCTGTGATCTCTTGCAGTCATTGCCTTAGGTCTTCCGTTTTCAAGCACTCAGTGATGACGTGCTGCATTGTGTCATCCAATTCACACACATCGCACAGCGGTGACTCCACCAACTGCAGACTATGAAGTATGGCCCTGAAGTTTCCGTGACCAGTCAGACAGAGAGAAAATAAAAGGAAGGTCGGTAGTTGTAAATGGTATGTTCACCCGGAAGGCTGCAGGATAGGGATCAGGGATACACGGTCGCCATCTTGGATGACGTCATTATTCCCCTTTCTCTCAAAATCTTTTTTCCCCTTAAAAACTGCTAAAATCGCCAGAATTTCCCTCACAACCAGCAAAATTTCCCGTAAAAAATGTGCTTTGCTCAATGTTAGCTAATACCAGCCGGAATATGCAATCAAATACAGGCACTTCACACGCTGTCATATTATACCAGCACCATCCACCTTCTCTGAAGAATGTTCGAGTTCATTGCCCCATCATGGAAATTCATGCACTACCTTGTTACAAGCATTATTCTACAACCTATGCCAAGTACGCATATGCTAAGGACAGCAATACCAATCATGCACACACAAGCTAATTGCACATGAACTAATGGCACTTATGCTAATCGCGCAAACGTCAAACACCCCGCCACCTTGGATTACCGCCCCCGCCTACTCTATCCCTTGGTTATCTCATATTCTTTCTGTTTTCCTATTTTCTCTTGCCTTCTATCATTCCTTGTTGTCTCTCACCCTGTTATCTCTCTTGCTTTTAACGCCCTCCATCTTTAATCCTCGCGCCCGCCACGGAAGAAATAGGTAAATACTTGCATCGGCCTACACACTCCCCAGATAATAAACTTGTCATCGCGAAAAATTGAGGATGTTTAATAGTTAAATATATTAAAAATGAATGCACTTGCACTATTCCGGTCCGTGTGAGCACTGACAACTACATTCGCATGTAACATGCAGCCATTAATACACACACAATTGCGTTGCGACGCACATGCACGGAGATCACGCGCACGAGCACTTCTGTATCTCCAACTTGTCCGTGCATACAGTGCTAGAGCTGTAAGCACATTATGGAACTATTTAGCCATAAATAGCTCGCCATAATTTTTTGTTAATAAATAAATATCATTAAATCTACGAACTTTGTAATGACGAGTAAGGAGGCATCGCAACACATATTTCAACCATGTATGTACTCTACTTTTAGAAGACCCAAAACAAAAAAGAAGAGGTTCAACTTAACTAAAAAAAACTGGTGTAGTTGCTTCATACACCGAAGACCTGGAGACCACGAGTGCATCTCCTAGCTATCGATGTGAACTCGATAGAAGCACAGGTCACAATGACTATCCTGCTTTGCCGTTCGTAGTATACATCACCGACCAAGAAAGCAACTCAGCACTTACAATTATTGTAGTTACACCACCCTTGACAAAGTATTCATGTAAACTTCAGAATGATAAACACATTACATTTTACATATGCTATTGTAATTTTATAGGAAATATATCCCTTGTACCGTAACGGCGCTGGAGTGTGTCCCCATCCTTGAGAATAAGGTATCGCAGGTTCAATCCCCTAGTCAAATCATTTCACAGGTACAAATACAACATGATACGCAATTAAAACCTCTGTGTTATATCTACGTATTTAAGAATCGAACGAATCATGCGACAATCGCAATGAACTATATCAAACAAATATTTTGTACATAACCGTAATCCATGTAGGTACATCTCAAATACTTGCAGTCTACCAGCCATTTATAAATACGTAACAAGCAGGTCACACTGTGACAACCAGAAACGGTCAACACGAACTGTCATGTAGCGCTAACGGTATACAAGCATACATCGTGTAAAAATGGTTCTCACTTCGTCGTCGAGCATGGTGGAAAGGAGATCGTTAAGACTACATTCATCTACCGCGATAGTGTATGCAGTTACAATATGAAGACTGAATCTATGGTTGAAGACTTACCATCTGTAACACTGACTGCATCTACCAACCACTCCACTGGGGGTCTTCAGAAAATGAGTTGCGAGACTTTACATCACTCTTCGCAGAAGGTTCACGATACATGTCTGTATCCATGTTCTGTGATGAGTAGGTTGTTAGATACCTCTGGGCCAGAATACTAGGTTCGAATCTGATTTTCTTCTGCCCCAACTTTAAGTATCCCTTATCTTCAGCAACACGTTTATGCTTTTGTTTTGCAGATGTCGACAATTCATCATCGGTAGAATAAGCATATTTCACAGCATCATCAGTAGTCTTGGAGGTCACCTTTTCGTTCTCGACGTCCTGGTTAGTTGTAACATCATCGTTTTTCACTTTACATGTTAGCGGTGCATGCTGCTTGTTCCAACGCCTGAAGGTCCGTATGGCTCGCACTTCCCATAGTGCGTGTCTGCAACCTTCCGGGTGAACATACCATTTATAACTACTAAGATCCATTCAATCGCTTTACAGCATTCAACGTTATGGCGGTACATTCCATCCTGTTTTGATTGCATTACTTATTTTCCGCAGGAAACCTTATATCTGATAAACTTATTTAATTTTTACACCCAGCAGGCAGATAATTAAGTATTTTTTAACCTGTTCTTTTCAACCGTTACCTTAACTTTTAATTTTAACCTTAGCCAATTCGCAAAACGGTACACGCTACCAATGTACTGTTCTCTCAAGCTAAACATTCGAATGCAAAATAAATATTACCGCAATAACCCATGACGGTGCCTTATTTTAACACGTTTCATTGAATCTGTCGTCACAATTCGTGACAGACTGACTTTTGTTTGTAATGCAATGTTTTCTCTAAAAAGGGTTTTTTTTATTTAACAGATACAATCTTTTACAAACTGTAGAGCATTATCAGCTTGTATTGTCTTTCAAAACTGCTTTGATTCCTGCCTTGCGGTGTATTTGTGCTGATGAAATGCAACAGTCGTGTATTTAAAAATAAGATTTTCACATTTAAGACAAATGACGACCAATCCTAATGAGTGGTATTATTTGTTTACGCTAGGAAACATCGCCACGTTATCCAACATATGTCCAGTAGTCAATCATGACTTAACAGAACAAAGGCCTGCGTTATGTTAAAGCTGAAAGAAGCAAAGCTCTATGTAATTAAAAAGCCAAGTTGTGGTCACCCTACAAGACCAAGACACCTATAAAATATCAGTGTTTATCACTGCCTCCGTAGACAACTCCCGGAGACACGTCAGAGCAATTAAATATCAATTAACAGTACAATTCTTACATCAGATATTCAGGGGGGGGGGAATAACGTCCCGACGAGGGATTGAACCCGGTTCACCTTGGTGGGAGGGGAGCAGGCTAACCACTCAGCTACCGCAGCTCCCCGATCTGTCAGATTTTTTCCTTAAGGGGTTTGTGAAAAACTCAGTTTGTGTGCTTCCCCCCCCCCCTTTTTCTCACTTTTTTTCCTTCATCAATGGAAAAATTTCGAAACCGCGTAACAGCAGTGGCTGCAAACGCTGGACGATGCTCGCTCACGTGTGGGACGAGTTTGACTATCGTGTAGATATAGGTCTGCGTCTGCAGGGGAAATATTGAGCATTTGTGATAGTTGTAACTAAAACTTTATATTCAAACAAGTATTTCACTCTTTTCCACATGATAAAGGGCAATCGTAAAAATTTTGTTTTCCAGATTTATAATCAAACGTTTTGGTGCCTTTAATTTGCATAATATCTTGCGCCGCTTTTACACGTATAGGTTTACGGCGCAATAAATTCCTCGACAGAAATCTATCACTGCATTAAAATATCTTCTCAAAAAGATAGTCAATCAATCTAGAATTACTTTTCCTTCATTTTTTCTGCACTTGCTACCATAAATGAATACTATTAACGCTTTTAGAGCCGATTTGTTGCACTCGCTCTAAATACTAAATCCCCTCCCGGCTGATGAGCGCGGGGGTAAAACGTGCAGCACTCACGTGAGGTACTCGCCTGCGTTTATAAAAATAGCCACCGTCTCCCGGGCAGGAAGGCGTTGGTCCGTCCCACAGCAGGCTAACTATATACCCACACGCAATGGTCGGCGGCGACGGGGTACCGGCGATCACACTATTATAGCCTGTTCACGGTAAAGTGACACACATTTGAGGCCCTAGTTACTTTTTTCCTGTAAGCCATTTTTTATTATTCCACCACTTCTTTAAAATAAATGGTGCCATATTAGTAATAAACACAGTGCATATATTTCAGCAGGCTCTAAACGTCTAAGGCTACAATAACATATATTATTGACTAATACACCAAATGAGAGGGCTTCAAAAAGTACTCAATTTACCGTGAATAGCCTATACTTCGAACAGGAAGTCCTCGAGCACATCTCGTCCAGAAACAACAATCGACGAGAATCGTGCACTAAAGACTTCAATAACATTGCTATATTAGAAGGAAACGCAAATCTATAATTATGTAAACTAAACTACCGAGTGTGTCAAGTGCACGGCTGTACCCGGGAATTCTATCGTTATGTCCACTTGATTCCTGTCCACTATTTCAGCATCTTGTGCCTTTAAAGTTGTAAACTGGTGTTTTTCTTTTCAAATCACAGGGCATTTCGAGGCCAAATAATACAGGGAATATGTCATCAGAGAACAGCGGGAATACGCAGGAACATAAAAACTTCGAAAACAGCGTAATCACGGCATTTATTACCCAAAACACCTCACTAAAGTGGAAGTTGCCTGTCCTAGGATCAATGCAACAGTAGGATGTGATACGACCACCTGCACTTCATCTGTCCTGCCAGCGCCGGCCGAGTTCGTCTCTGGATCTTAATTGGCTGGCGACCTTGGCCAGCGCAAGGTCAGTTCGTCTTCTGTTCCGCCCATCCAGCGCTGCACAGCTGTCTACAACCACCAATAAGACTGTTCACGGTTAATTGATCACTTTCGAAATAAACCTTCGAAAAGTGTCGCTTGCATATATTTTAACGGGCACACTGACTGACATGCACCCAGTGAGTTGGTAACGACGGAGGGAAAGTATGAGTTAAGAGATTTGGGCAGCTCTTAACATCGAGGTCTTGAGAGCCGATGCGGGTGATTCAGGTGAGTATGGAGCAGCGCCGGAATGAAAGGGCGGGAGAAACGAGAGATCCCTGAGAAAACCAAAACACAAGCGACATCGTCCGGTACTATTCCCACATGCGAAAATCCGGGAATGTCTCGGTAGGGGATTGAACCCGATTCGCCTTGGCGGGAGGTGAGCAGGCTAACCGCTCAGCAACCGCGGCACCGGGGGAAAAGTAGTTCCACGTATTAACGTGCAAATAAAAGTGTTAGGCACGTCTGTCTGAAACAAATTTCAGTGTTACAGGCACGGACGCAAAGAAATACTGGAGAGGATAGTGAAGTCCGTAGCCGTGCGGTGTAAACATGGAAGATGCGTATATGATCCTTCTCACCTATATATAGTACATACACACTCCAGTAAGTTTCTGTAAATTATTCCTAACATAAATTATTCATGATAACCTTATTCGAGAGAAACAGCCGAGTCTCTTAAATGCTATTCGTAAATGCAGGCTTAAAAACTGACATAACGGCGCAAGTAATTTAAATTATTTATACCCGCGATTTGGCTTATATACATACACACGGGGCTCTCTACAATTCCTTGCCTACTAAATATATTCCAGACATTTGCATTGTAGCTCTGTACCCCGGCTGTGTAACAGGCAGAACTCCACATCTACCAAAATTGTCTTAAAAGTAAGATTTTTGCTGGGTATGAAATAAAAATGCATGAATTGTAGGACTGTAAAATATATTTTAAGAAATTACTAACTAAATGTTTTTTATAAATCTATTAATAACAGTATTAATAGAAATTTAAGCTTATTTCCCTTTTGAATGCTTCAGAAAGCGCATATTAAAAAAACTTAGTTAAATACGACAGTTGTAATAATTACTATGGCTGCATGTAAGAAAATATTTGTACTAACGTTAAAACATATTTTTAATGATAGTTTTACCGTTTTAGTCTTAAAAACAATACAACTCGTTTGTGTTCTGCATTTTGTACAGTCGGGAACAGTGGTCCTCAGGAAGCCACTACTTCAATCTTAAGGGCGAGGCCGACTTACAAACTTAACAAATAATTCACTAGTCCTAGCAGCAACCTGACTGCATTTCAGCAGCAGCCATCTCGCGGCACTAGGTCGGGTCACGGAGCGAAACCATACACCGTCACCCGCTAGACTACCCTCGACGGATTCCGCAGATGTTACGGGAACTCTCTACAACGGGTGTGCCTTTAGAAGTTGCTCGAAGCAGACAAGTGTCTCGTTAACTGCGCCAACAAAATAAATGCTATCTCGAGGAACACTATCTAAATATGTATTTGTTGTAATCAATTTATTTAGCCTCGAGCCGCAATAAAATGTACAATACGACGTAAGTAAATATCTCGACCCTGATAAAATATTTGTTCCCAAAATTTATAAAGTAAAGTGATAACTTTTGAAATCAACCGTCTGTCCTTTAACTGCATATTTGCAACCGTACACGCTGGCATACAGGCACCCAGTTATGTTGGCGACAAATAAAAGTAAAAAAATTCTAAGGTTTTGACCACACAAATACACAGACACGAAATCGCGAGGCTACGAAAGGTTCCTATTGGTTGGGTTACCGGTTGGAGGACGGCTTTCCAAAAGTTTTCTGGCCAGTGAGGCCATTTTCTGGCGTGTGTGGCTGGTGTTCCCGGTATAAGCAGTTATTTCACCTCTGTATTGTCAAATACTCTGTGCATTGACGTACTGAGAAAGTAATGTTTCAATTTACGGCACATCAAGTCTTTTTTTGCTTCATACAGATTAGAGTGCGAACTGGCATAGGTTCCTAACAATTTCAGGTTTTCACTTGGCTAGAACACGAATAAAGTAATTAGGCCCAAGTCAATGTAAATCATAGATATGGTGGAATTATACAAAATGAAGAGACAAGTAGATCTGAAACAGGGCTTTCGAAAGTGCTCAAATAACCGTGAACAGCCTATGCGGACGATTACCACTGTAATTTCTTGGTCTTTCTATTTCGGTTTCCACAACTACCTTCTTTAGAGTTTATTTACGTTCAGGAACATAAAAATCTGATTCACATTGGGTTCGTTATCTTACCATTGCGTTAACTCTGTGCTGAAAGAGTTTTATAGAAACACACCTGTGCTCACACTGGAGTTCAGAAGGGCTCGCATTTTAAAAGCTGTAATCAAGTAGGGAACAAATATGCTGTTTCTGGGATCTGAAAAAAAAAGACTAGTCTATATTTGCAATTAAATGCACATATAAATATTTGTGTTAAAATATTCAGAACATTTTCANTCAGAAGGGCTCGCATTTTAAAAGCTGTAATCAAGTTGGGAACAAATATGCTGTTTCTGGGATCTGAAAAAAAAAAGACTAGTCTATATTTGCAATTAAATGCACATATAAATATTTGTGTTAAAATATTCAGAACATTTTCATCTACGTACCTTCACATCTCGCATAGATTGACGCCAATTTGCTGCCGCACACAAGTATTTTAATTTCGGAATTTATATAGTCTTATTATCTGTTTGCACTTCAAATAAACACAAACAAAAATGTTTACGCTTGTTGCAATCGTGTCATAGTACAAAATCGCCCTTGAAACTGCATGGCCTAAATAAACTAAGATGCTTTTTACATTATATTGAAGTAAGGTCAACTTCTCGCGTGGAAAGTTTACGATAGCTTTGTTCTTACTTCAAATTGAATACACTGCTGTGCGAACGTAACAACACTAAGTTAACGCAGCGAGCTTATTTTTGACTTCAACGTGGAAAGGCCTTGTATGAGTACCATGAAGTGCGCTCACAAGAGGAAAATAGCGTGTATCTTGGTGGGCTGCGCTACCGACCGTCACGCTCAGATGAGGTGGCACCCGCTGTGGACAGTCGCGTCACACGAAGGACAACCAGTTTTGTTCCGTTATCACTCGGAGACACGGATGTCGACTGCTACAGCTCTGCGTCCGTTCTTCCGGCTGGCTGGCCGCGCGGCGGGGCCCGTCCGTGCGGACGCGACCACAACATCCACGGGCTTTCCCACAGGAAAAGTAGTCTTGTGGCAGTGACCACGTCACGTTCTCGGCGAGGCCGTGCAGGCTTGAATCACCGCTCGCGATCACAATTGTTTGGGCATGCGGTTCCGAAACAGCCACAAACACCAGTCCCATGATGTTGAATGATCCAGTCCCCGAAACATTTTATTTACCAGTTTTTCATAAAGGTGGAGATATACCCACCACATTGAATTTACGTGACAATTTCCACGTTTACTATTTAAAAAACCAAGACTGTCGAAGCACAGGCAACTTCTTAACAGTTATTTAGAAATTCCAAATATTTTTCTCCGATTACTCATGTCATATCTATAACTGTAATCAAAGATTCTCTTATTAATTATTCTTATCCCGCCAGGCGAAATACGGATATAACTAAAACTGCACAGGCTTCAAAAATTATGTTAAAATTAGTTTACTATGTCATATGAAAACTTGAACATTAATGTCCGGTCACGAAACTTCAATACGAAGATTTGTAAGAAAATCTTATATCGATGGGATCCATACACCTGGCGTTTCTTTTCACAAGGTAACGAGATTTTTCGCAAGACAAGGCACAGATAACAGCTTCTCAAGCTTGATTTCCGGCCATGTGAACGCAACCTAATTAAAACGTGACAAATTCTGAAAATCCTACTACTGTTTGGGCAGTTTACACATTTAAAATTTTTTACTCCGCCATTAGTAGCATAAAATCGAGTGTTTTCAGTATAGTCGCACTTAACCAATATTCCGTAATATTAGAAAACCAGTCTTCGCAAAGGAAGTTTATTTTTCCGTCTCTCGCCGCCTTCTTGGACGCCTTGTTCTATTCTCAAAATAAAATTGATATTAAACGGAAGCTTATAGGCTGTTCACGGTAAAGTGAGCACTTCTGAGGCCCCAGTCACTTTTTTATTTCAACTTTCTTTTATCATTTGCCTACCTTTTTAAATAAATATTGCCATGTAAGTAGTAAACACAGTGTGTAGATTCCACCGCAATTGGAAGGTAACGTCCAAGGGTAAAATAAAATACATATATTGACTATTACTCCAAATGAGAGAGAGAGAGAGAGAGAGAGAGAGAGAGAGAGAGAGAGAGAGAGAAAGAGAGAGAAAGAGAAAAAGAGAAAGAGATATATATATATATTTCAGAAGTGCTCACTTTACAGTGAATAGTCTATATTTAGCACATAATATTTTCCCCAGTGAGCTATGCCAGTAAGGCAAAGTCTTTAACCCGAATAAAATTTTTAGCATCCCAATTATAAACTCGGCGCGCTAATTTCAGTCGAGATTTACCGCAGTTGATTAGGAATGTAATGCCTCTTGGATTTTCAAACAGTATTTCAACGAAAACTGCACGTTCAGTGACTCCATTTGACCACGATCAAACGTTGGATGAAAGCCTAGATTAGGAGCAAAACAGTCTGCGACCGAGACGTCTGCCAAAAAAGCGGAGAACCGCATGTGCCTGCACCTGTGATTTATGTACAAAATAACTTACTTCCGTGGCAGTTCAGTTGGCTCTGCTCCCAGCCACCGCGCAGGTAGAGAGGTACTAGCAGGCTTCGCCAGCATTCGTGCTCGGACCGCCGAGTTTAATAGTGGACGAACGGGACCGACAAGTTATCTCCGCTTATCAGTCAATTGTACAGCCAGTAAAACTGTTCGTGTAGACGTAACCCGCGCGACTAAATCGTTGAAGGTAATTATTTAAACAGGAAGTGAGCTAGCGTAAATATGAACACTTTATTAGAAAATAGTCCAGGTGCATTGAATACGTTCAAGGCGAGATCAAACGGAACAGATGCTTGCAGACGTTCGTATGACCACGTCATGGACGCAGCAGGATTGCACAAAGGTCAGACTTTTCCAAAAATACGACGAAAGATTTAATGTGCGTTCTAGTGTGTACAGCTTTTTCCACATTTCTACGGCTTTCAAACAAGAAATATACGTGACCATTTTAGGAAGTAAAATAAAGAACAAGTTGTGCACAGCCAAGCGGAACACATTTTCCATCGTTATCGTGAAACGCTGTGGGGCCACTACAGCCCGCTAGCTATAAATACAATATTTTAGAAAGCTGTGATCATGATGTCAATCCTTCATGCGAGAAGTTAAAGAAAATACTCAAAATCACGGACTGGTGCACAGAAAAGTTAGAAATTGAGAGACAAGGTTATCGCATTCTCAAACCACTGTTAAGACGCTAAAACGATTTTCAACGCGATACTTTCACTCTGAAGTGACCAGTTAAGACAGATAACCACCCTAGCAGCTCGTTCTAATGCCCACTGTATGTCTGAGGCTTAGGAGGCATCCGAGTGCTAGGGCGATATTGATCGTTATTACCGAGACTTCCAAGGCCTTACAACACACTGTTAGCCACGCTAGTGACGTCACGACTATAGTCTATTCACACTGTTTAAATCAAACCTTTGGAAATCATCCCATGTATGACGGGCTTAGTTGTTTCCTAAATATGTAACTTATAACAGGCGTTAACGTAAAAGCACCTTAATTTTCGATACACTGAACTAATATTTATATCTTCAAATAGTAATAATTCATTTGTAATTAATATGAATAAAAGACGTAAAAAATAAGTGTGTTGGTAATGCCTAGTAAGAAATAGTTATTTGCGATATACGTATTATGAAACTGAGCACGAATGTGGTGGGTTGTCACATTGGAGTAATTTCCTGGACTTGGTTAAGCTTTGTTTGCATGAGGTGGAGGAATATCCTGGAAGTAGAACTTTAGCAAGGCTTCAGAAAAGTTGGAAATAACCGTGAATGGACTATACCAAACAAACAAGTGGCCAATATTGCTGGCAGTTTTATGCAAGTGGAGGGTTGTATTTTAATTAAAACTTTGTTATTACAGTGTAATAATATACCACAGTGTTAACAGTTAAGTGTGGTTCAGTGTCTTTGATATAACTGTAGGCTAAAGTGCAAGTCATTTAGTTTCGTGCAAACGCTTAAATGCTATTTCGCGAGAGAATTTCGTGCTCATAAAGTCCTTACGCGTAAGTACACGTTTATCTATCAACTTTATACACTATCAGTAGAAAAAATAAAATTTCAGTAACATTATTACGTTCGCGGTTTGTGCGTTTGTGTGTGTACTAGCATAGACAATAGTCGAGGACAGCGGCTGTTTAGGCCTACACTGGGACTGACTTTTTCGATGCACCTCACATAACGATTTTTGCGTTAGTTTGTGTTTAAATAAAACCGATTTCGTTGATTTTAAATATATTGAATGTATATCAACTTTTTGATTGGTCAGTTTCTACAAAACATTTCAAACATATGTAGATATTTTACAAAGTATAATAAAGGGCAAGCTTCATTCAAAAGAGGTCATATTTACAATACATTATCCATCAGGTAGACATTAACATATATGACAATTACCATCTAAAGAATAATTAAGAAAATGATAGACTAATATTTCCGAGTATCGTTACTTCCTTGTTTGCAAACTGCAAGCATGTAAATTCAAGAACATTAAGAAATGGCGTACAGCTAATTAGTATAATCAGAGAATGTATCAAGTAATATTTCATAACATCTTTCTCAACATGTTTACAAATGCAACAAATTGAAAGAACGAAAAGTTTGTATCCAGTACTGCTCCCCGCGTTACTACATATTCCATAACAATGTCGCATAGCATTGCCCATCACCAGAAGACTATATAGGTTTGAAAAATGGACAAGGGTAAATATTATTTACAGATTTTTCATTATTTATAACTGATTAATACTTTTGAAAAAACTCGCGAAACCTTAAAAAAAAAAAGGGGGGGGGTTGCCGATGGTGGCATTGGGGAGTTCGGCAATACACTAAATGTGAAAATGTTAAATAAAAGCTAATTTAATAACCTCTTCCAAGAACTAAAACGCGAACAGTTCTTTAGATACACGAGAATACCTTCATCTGATTTAATGATTCATTGGATACGATTTCACGACACGACAAAACCTAAAACCAAGATATAAAAAGTTTCCCGAAAACCACAACTGTCGCTGTGCCCTGATTGGCTACATCGTTTTGACTTTTATACAAACTTAAGTCAAGCCAAGAACGCACACGACCTGTAACACGACACGCACACTGCAATCATAAACCAATACCCTTAAAAACATTTGTCCATATTCTAAGCACATTGTCCGCCGTTAAATGAATCGTCAACCCAGTTTATGCAATCAAAAACTTAAAAATTTAACAGTAGAACTTTCACAGTTCTCCATCGCCCTGTCTCAAATATAAAGTGAATTTGCTATTTATTACTGCTACAAAGTTTTGCAATATTTAAAAAATTTAACTACAAAAATTAATTTCCAATCACAGAGAAGCATACATTCAAATTAACACACATTTATATTTTGGTTTCAAATGGCAAACATTCAAGATTTACTTATGTTTGCCTGCTTCTAAAAACGATTGACGACTGCAAAAGCACTACTGCATAAAATTCTGTTTCTATTCTATTTTAAATTACACACTGTAGAATACTTTTCTACTGGCGGAACTTTGGCAGTATGATCGTTATCGTGTTAACTTAATTTCTGAAAGCAAGTGCTTACTTCTGACTGCTCAGATTCGTCAAGGGGGGGGGGGG